>CM033469.1:325275778-325588278 GCA_019447015.1 Hymenochirus boettgeri
CCTTTGTTTTTTTGTTTCCCCCTGGCATCCCCCCCCCCCCCGGTTTGTATCTGTCTGTCTATATGTCTCTATATCTAGATCTGTTCTATATTATGTCTATAATATAGCTGTCTATATCTGTCTGTCATATCTGTCTCTTATCTAATCTTGGTCTATATCTATATCTGTCTATATCTGTCTATATCTATATCTGTTGTCTTATATCTCTCTATATCTATATCTGTCTATATCTATATCTGTCTATATCTGTCTGTCTATATCTGTCTATATCTATATCTGTCTATATCTGTCTATATCTATATCTTGCTCTATATCTGTCTGTCTGTATCTATCTATTCTGTATATATCTATATCTGTTCTATATCTATATTGTCTATATCATTCGTCTATATTATATCTGTCTATATATATATCTGTCTATAAATCTATATCTGTCTTATATCTGTCTATATTGTCTATATCTGTCTAAATCTGTCTAAATCTGTCTAAATCTGTCTAAATCTGTCTATATCTGTCTATATCTGTCCTATATCTGTCTATATCGGTCGATATCTATATCTGTCTATATCTGTCTGTAATCTAGCTATATCTGTCGATATCTATATTTGTCTATATTATATTCTGTCTATATCTATTATATCGTTATACTCTGTCTATATCTGTCTATATCTGTCTATATATGGTCTAAATCTGTCAAATCTGTCTAAATCTGTCTATATAGGTCTAGATATGGCGAGATCTGTCCTAATCTGTCTATATCTAATCTGTCTATATCGTCTATATCTGTCTGTTATATCTGTGCTGTATATATCTCTCTACATCTATATCTTGTCTATATCTTGTCTATATCTATATTGTTAGTATGCTGTCGTCTAATCTGTCTATATCTATCTTTGTCTATATCTATATCTGTCTATATCTGTCTATATCTATATCTGTCTATATCTATATCTGTCTATATCTATATCTGTCTAATCTGTCTATATCTATATCTGTCTATATCTGTCTGTCTATATCTGTCTGTTCTAGATTATCTCTACATATATATGTATATATCTGTCTAATCTATATCTGTATAATCTGTTCTGGCTATATCTTCTATATCTATCTATATCGTTCTATATCTGTCTATATTGTCGTATTCATTCTATCAATGATCTGTCTAGATCGTCTATATCTGTCTATATCTGTCTCTATCTGTCTATAATCGTCTGTTATATCTGTCTATATCTATATCTGTCTATATCTGTTCTCTATCTATCTATATCTGTCTATATCTGTCTATATCTATATCTGTCTATATCTATATCTGTCTGTATCTATATCTGTCTATATCTATATCTGTCTGTATCTATATCTGTCTGTATCTGTCTATATCTGTCTATATCTATATGTGTCTATATCTGTCTATATCTGTCGATATTGTTATATCTATATCTGTCTATTCTTCTATATCGGTCTGTCTATATCTGTCTATATCTAATCGGTATAGTCTATATCGTATTATTTCGGTCTGTCTATATCTGTCTATATCATATCTGTCTATATCTGTCTGTCCTATATGACTATAATCTATATATGACAACATAGGGTGTGGTGTGCAATCTACCGTCAGTGCTGCATATGCCTGGGTGCTGCGGGTGATTTCATAAAAATCCAAACCATGAGATAAATGCAGAGCACTCACAGGACGGGCAAAAGTTCAATTTATTGCCATGTGCAAACAAAAACAGATAGCTATCGGTGTTTTGTTGCACATGAGAATAAAATTGAACTTTTGCACAAGTCCTGTGAGTGCTTCTGCAGTTTATCTATTGGTTGTATATTATAGCGGTCTATATATATATTCTGTTTTATCTGTCTATATCTATATCTGTCTATACTGTCGTCTATATCTATATTGTCTTATAATCAGGCTGTCTATTTTGTCTATGTCTATATCTGTCTAAATATGTCTATATCGAGATCTGTCTATATCTATATTCTGTGCTATCTTGTCTTATCGATACTCTTCTAATTGCCTATAATCTATATCTGTCGATATCTGTATATATCGAGATCTGTCTAATCTGCCTATATCTATAATCTGTCTATATCTGGAAATATTCTAATATCCTGTTATATCAGTCTGTCTTATATTCTGTCTTATCTGCCATATCGATATATGTCTATTATGTCTATATCTATATCTGTTCTATATTGCCTATACTATGTCGGTGCTATATCTGCTATATCTATATCTGTTCTATATCTGTCTTATCTAAATCTGTCTATATCAGTCTGTCATTTCTGTCATGTTCTATAATCTTCTATATCTGTCTATATCGATATATGTCTAGATCTATATGTCGTCTATATCTCTGTCTATATCTATATCTGCCTATATTATACCTGTCTATATCTGTATATATCGATATCTGTCTTATCTGTATATCTATATCTGTCTATATCTGTGTATATCTGTCAGTCTATATTATATCTATATCTGTGTATATCTGTCTGTATCTGTGTATATCGGTCGTTATATCGCTATATTCTGTCTATATCTGTCTATATCTGCTATATCTGTCTATATGTGGTTATATCTGTCTTATCGTCTATATCTGTTATATCTGTCTGTCTTATAAAAAAAACTGATGTCTATATCTATATCTGCTATTATCTGGATATATCTATATTCTGTCATATCTGGTTGTATATCGTCTGTCTATATCTGTCTATATCTCTCTGTCTTATCTGTCTATATCTCTCTGTCTATATCTGTCTATATCTGTTATATCTGTCGTCTGATTGTGTAATCTGTCAGTCTATAGTTGGTCTATATATGTTATAAAACTGTATAGAACTGTCTATAACTGTCTATATCTGTCTTTCTATATAGGTCATATATTGTCTCGCTGATCGTGTAATCTGTCTTGTCTATACCTGTCTAATCGATATCTGTCTGTTCATATCTATCTGTCTATATCTGTTAATCTGTCTGTCTATATCTGGGTATAATCGTAGTCTATATGTCTGTCTATATCTGTCAATAACTGCCATATCTGTCTATACAGTATAATCTGTCTTTTTATATTATGTCTATATCTATCTGTCTGTATCTGTGGATATCTGTCTGTCTTATATTTGTTAGATCCATTCTATTTATATAGGTCTATCATCGATATCGTCATATATCTGTGCATATCTGTCTGTTTGGGTATATCTGTTTGTCTATATTTGTCTATATCGGTCTAATCTAGATCGTCTATATCTGTATGTGTATATCTGTATATATCTATATCTGTCTATATTCTGCCTGATCATATCTGTTCTATATCTGTGTATACTGTCTGTCTATATCTGTCTGTCTATATTTGTCTATATCTGCCTATATCTATCTCAGTATATATCTGCTATAATCTATATGTCTTATTTGTCTATCTGTCTGTCTATTTTGTCTATATCTGTCTAAATCGTCTCTCTGTATATGTGTATATCTGTCTGTCTATATTTGTCTATATTGGTATATACTGTCTATATTTGCTATACATGTTTATTATCAGATCTGTCTATATCTGTCGTCTATATCTAGCTGGTCTATATCTGTCTATATCATATCTGCCTATATCTATACCTGTCTATATCTGTGCTATCTGGTATCCTAGTCTTGTCTATATCTGTGTAATAGGTCCATATCTGCCTAGATCTAATCTGTCTATATCTGTCTGTCTATATAGGTCTGTCATATCTGTCTGTCTATATCTGATCTATAACTGTCTAATCTGTCTCTCCTTATATCTGTCTATACTGTCGATATCGATATCTGTATATATCTGTCGTCACATCTATCTGTCTATAGTTGTATATTATATATCTGTCTATATCTGCCTATACTATAACTGTCTATATCGTGTATTTGTTATAAGGGCTAGGCCACACAGCGCGTTTTTCGCGGTTGGCACACGCGTTTCGTGCTCGGATTGCGCCCACTTTAGCTAAAATGCAAATTGCAGGAACGCGAAAAGTTTCGCGATTCCGATGCGAATGCGATTGTGCATCTGTTCGCGGTTTGGTAACGCATGCATTTCACCTTTTTGGTTGTGCGTTTTTTAACGCAGCATTTCCATTAACGCAAAAAGGGAAAAACGCAGCGCAAAAACACGAACGACACAAGAAAAGCGCACAAACAATCACGTGCGATACATGCTCGCAAATTTTGTTCGACGATCCTGTGGTTTGCAGTGTGGCCTCAGCATAACGGTTTATAGTTGTCTATATCTGTCTTATCGTCTATATATGTCTATATATATATATATATATATCTGTCTAATCTGCCTGATATCTATATCTGTCGATATCGGTCTGTCATATCGTCTGGTCTATTAGCGGTCTATATCTGTCTGTCTCTATCTGTCTATAACTGTCTATATCTGTCTTTCTATATCGGTCATATAGTCTGTCTGATCTGTGTTGTATATCTGTCTGTTACTTGGTCTAATCAAACAAAAAGAAACCGGTCTATACTGGCTATACCTGTAATATTATATCGGTCTATATCTGTCTAATCTATATCTGTTATATCTGCCTATATCTATATTCGTCTATACTGCCTATATCTATACTGTCTATATCTGCCTATATCTGTCTTCTATATCGGGAGGTCTATATCGGTCTGTCTACATCTGTTCTATACTGTCTGTTCATATCTGTTTGTCTACATCTGTCTGTCTACATCTGTCTATATCTGTCTGTCTATATTGTTGTCCATATCATGTCTGTCATATCTGTCTTTTGTCTATATTGGTAATATGTGTATATCGGTCGTCTGTATCGTCTATATCTTGTATATCTGTCTGTCTTATATGTGTATATTTGTTGTCTATATCTGTGTATATCTGTGTCTATATAGTCTGTCTGTCTATCTCTGTGTCTATCTGTCTGTCATATCTGGTAATCTGTCTTCTATATCTGTGTATATCGGTCTGTATATATCGGTGTATATCTGTGCAGATCTCTCTGGGTGTACTGGTCGTATATCTGTGTATATCTGTCTGTCGATATCGGTGTATACTGTTGTCTATATTTGTGTAGATCGTCTTGTCTATCTCTGTGTAGAGATGTCTGTCTAATATCTGTGTTAGATCTGTCTGTCTATATCGGTGTAGATCTGTCTTGTCTATATCTGTGTAGACTGTCTGTCTATATCTGTGTAGATCTGTCTGTCTATATCTGGTAGATCTGTCTGTCGATATTGTGTAGATCTGTCTGTCTATTGTCTATCTGTGTGATCTGTCTGTTATATCTGTGTATATCTGTCTGTCATATCTGTCTATATCTGTCTATATCTGTGTATATCTGTCTGTCTGTATCTGTCTATATCTGTGTATATCTGTCTATATCTATATCTGTCTATATCTGTCTGTCTATATCTGTGTAGATCTGTCTGTCTATATCTGTGTAGATCTGTCTGTCTATATCTGTGTAGATCTGTCTGTCTATATCTGTGTATATCTGTCTGTCTATATCTGTCTATATCTGTCTGTCTATATCTGTCTATATCTGTGTATATCTGTCTGTCTGTATCTGTCTATATCTGTGTATATCTGTCTGTCTATATCGGTGTATATCTGTCTGTCTATATCTGTCTGTCTATATCTGTCTGTATCTGTCTGTCTATATCTGTCTGTATCTGTCTGTCTATATCTGTATATATCTGTATATATCAAACAGACAGGCAGACAGACAGATATAGTACATTATTATACCATAGTACATTATATTATTATATCATACTACATTATTATAGTACAGTATATTTTTATATCATAGTACGTTATTATAGTACAGTATATTATTATATCATAGTACATTATTATAGTACAGTATATTGTTATATCATAGTACATTATTACAGTACAGTATATTTGTATATTATAGTACATTATTATAGTACAGTATATTATTACATCATAGTACATTATTATAGTACAGTATATTATTATATCAGTACATTATTATAGCACAGTATATTATTATATCATAGTACATTATAGTACAGTATATTATTATATCATACTACATTATTATAGTACATTATATAATTATATCATACTACATTATTATAGTACAGTATATAATTATATCATACTACATTATTATAGTACAGTATATAATTATATCATACTACATTATTATAGTACAGTATATTATTATATCATACTATATTATAGTACAGTACATTATTATAGTATTTATGTATAGTATTTTATATTATTATATCATAGTACATTATTATAGTATATATTATTATATCATACTACATTATTATAGTACAGTATATTATTTTGTCATAGTACATTATTATAGTTTAAGACATTACTATAACATAGTACATTATTATATCATGGTACATTATTATAGTATTTATGTGTACATTGTTAAACTCTGTCCACCCAGTTCTATGGGTTGTTGAATACATCTCATTGCATTATATATAGTTTTTACATCCATTACAAATAAGTTAATAGCGAGCGGCACTCACCATATGGCCATCCACCTGGGTGCTTCCTGGATAAGGTAGATATGAATAGGGAGATGAAGGAGCACTCCTAGGGTTTATACCAAAAAATCCATTTATTAGTGGCTATCAACGCGTTTCGGTCCTACCCCGGACCGTTCTCAAGACAATCTGCCCGTGCTAACAATGTGCAACAAATACCAAACACTCAATTCAAATTACCCGCCCCTGTGTGACGAAACGATCCCACCCTCAACCCTCCTCCCTCCACGTCATCTTCGCCTCCTGGTTGAAATGGGCGGAGCAACAGGTTTCGATCAGCTGTCCGAAAACCTGTGTGCAGTTTATTGGGTTCTAGTCTATTCTAGTCTTTGTTAACAGGGAACAAATCAATCTAATTCTTTATGTTGAGGGTTTTATGATCACCATAATGTTGTTCTGTTTGCCTGGTGACAATGAATGAAATATTTGCCATTTTATCAGCCTGATTTCACAACCCAGCCTACCCCAGTACATCTCTTATATCCATCAATATCATGACTGATCTATGGCAAGAGCAGGACAAGCCAGTATATCACACATGCTACTAATTAATACCATATCAGACACGTGTAGTAGGAGGCTCCACATTACACTAGTGTAGGTAAAGTCTATGTTAAATGGTAACAGATAGTGCTCATCACTACCCCAATGTTACTTAGACACATTACCATTGGCAATGAGTAATTATTCCTTTCCCTGGGTCAGTAATAGAGATACAGTGACAATGTACAGGGAAGTGACTGTATTTACAGTGTGTATTGATAAAGGGATAGCCTAGCTATGTATTGAATGAATGGGGGTCAGTATGTTTTTATTACTAGATTATGGAAGATGAACAGCCTTGGTCTGTGTAGGAGTACAGAATATAATGTGTAATATATTGTACAGTATAGACAATGATCTAGCCCTGCTCTGTGTAGGGATTTAGACTATATATTATATATGTATAGTATATACTGTAGTACATTATAAATGAGTATAGAATATGTAGAATATAGTGTAATATATAGTACATTATAAATAATGATCTAGCCCTGCTCTGTGTAGGAGTTTAGAATATAGTATAGTATAGTATTTGAGGTTGAATAAAGACATACGTCCATCCAGTCCAACCCATCTAGCAATATCCTCATTTCCTGTCTAACTGTTGATCCAGAGGAAGGCAAAAAAAACCCACCAAATTTATGAAGGGGGAAAAAATTCCTTCCTGACTCCAAGTGGCAATCGGAAATTTCCCTGGATCAACTCTATGTATCAATACCAGTAACTTGCAACATTCCTTGTTTGCAGAAACTCATCCAGCTTTTTTTTTAAACTGACCAATGAACCTGCCATAACAACGTCCACTGGAAGACAGTTCCATAGCTTTACCGTTCTCACAGTAAAAAACCCTTTCCGAGCTTGAAGCCTAAACCTTTTTTCTTCAAGTCTTAAGGGATGTCCTTGTGTCCTTTGACATGTTCTATTGGTGAACAATGCCCCAGATAGTTTATTGTATGGCCCGTTAATGTATTTATACACAGTAATCATATACCCACGCAAGCGCCTTTTCTCCAGCGTACATAATTGTAACTTTTCCAGTCTCTCTTCATATTCAAGCTCCCCCCATCCCCTTATTAATTTAGTTGCCCTTCTCTGAACCCTTTCCATTTCAAAGATGTCCTTTTTGTACACAGGATTCCAAAATTGCACTGCATATTCCAAATGAGGCCTTACCAATGCTTTGTAAAGAGGGAGAATTACATTTTCCTCCCTTGAATCCATACCTCTCTTTATACAAGACAATACCATGATGGCTCTGGCTGTTGCCGCCTGGCACTGCTTGTTACCTTTAAGTTTGTTATCCACCAAAACTCCAAGATCTCTTTCCAACAGGGATTCACTTAACACAGAGCCATTTATAGTATAAGTAGCACAAGTATTTTTAAGTCCAAAATGCAACAGCTTACATTTATCAACATTGAATTTCATCTGCCACTTAGCAGCCCAATGTGATAATCTCTCTAGATCCCCTTGCAACGATTGCACATCCTCTGAAGTTTTTAATGGTCGACAAAGTTTTGTGTCGTCAGCAAACACAGAAACCTTGCTGACAATACCCACTTCCAAATCATTAATAAATAGATTAAATAGAAGCGGCCCCAACACAGAACCCTGTGGCACCCCACTTAGCACTTTAGTCCAAAATGATGAAGCCCCATTAACAACTACTCTCTGCATCCTATTCATTAACCAATTTTCTATCCATGTACAAATGTGACTCCCCAGACCAACAGACCTTAGCTTATTCATTAGTCGCCTATGGGGGACTGTATCAAAAGCCTTTGCAAAATCCAAGTAAACTACATCTACTGCTATACCAGAGTCTAAATTTCTACTTACTTCCTCATAAAAGCCAAGCAAGTTAGTTTGACAAGATCTATTCCTCCTAAATCCATGCTGGTTACTACTTATAATGTCAGTCCTTGAAACATACTCTAGAACATGTTCCCTTATTAAACTTTCCAGGATCTTTCCCACCACTGATGTTAAACTTACAGGCCTGTTATTACCCTGCTGTGAACGACTACCCTTTTTGAATATTGGAATAACATCAGCCTTTTTCCAATCCAGAGGCACACCACCAGACATGAGGGAATCAGCAAAAATAAGAAACAATGGCCTAGATAAAACTGAACTTAGCTCCTTAAGTACCCGAGGATGTATTTTATCCGGTCCAGGAAATGTATTAATATTAACCTTATTTAGTTCTTTCTGTACCATATCCTCGGTTAACCAAAGTGAACTTGAATCTTGTATACCTTTATTGCTACTATACTCTATGATATCTGTACTTGGATCTTCTATAGTGTATACAGAGGGAAAAAAAATATTCAAGACATTTGCTTTATCGCCATCCTCCGTAACTAACTTATCCCCATTAATTAATGGTGCCACATTCTCAGTCCTCATCTTCTTACTATTAATATACTTAAAATATATAGTATATATGTATTGTATATAGTACATTATAAATAAGTATAGAAAATGTAGAATATAATGTGTAATATATAGTACATTATAGACAATGATCTAGCCCTGCTCTGTGTAGGGGTTTAGAATATATAGTATATATGTATAGTATATAGTACATTATAAATGAGTATAGAATATGTAGAATATAGTATAATATATAGTACAGTATAGACAATGATCTAGCCCTGCTCTGTGTAGGGCTTTATAATATATATTATATTATTGTATAGTATATATAAATGAGTATAGAATATGTAGAATATATTATACTATATAGTACACTATATAATTACTAATATCCAATTGCTAATATAATCTCATTTCTAATATAATATAATCACTAATCTCATTGCTAATATCATATCACTACTAATATCATATAATTACTAATCTCATTGCTAATATCATATCATATAGTATAATATATAGTACAGTATAAACAATGATCTAGCCCTGCTCTGTGTAGGGCTTTAGAATATATATTATATATGTATAGTATATATAAATGAGTATAGAATATGTAGAATATATTATACTATATAGTACACTATAGACAATTCACTGCAATTTATGGAAGGGGCCCAGTAGAGAGGAGACTATCCCACACACAGTGGGTACAATACAGAATAACCTGGTACAAGTAATATTGTCTGATTTGTCTAATAAGGAAATGGAAAAGGCAACGCAACTCTTTATTGGTGATCCAACACCTCTCTACTAAACTGTATCCAGTAATAACAGGGATCTGTAACTACTGTAATCTATCTCATCCCTTATGCGAGTGCTGCCATACTGCTGCACTTAAACTTAATATCCAGCTAGCACAGTCCTCCTAGGGCAATATTTCAGTGACAAATGGTTTCTTACTTTACCCCTATTATTTGTATCCCTACACAAGATTAGCACTGTGTTACCACCCAGCCCCAGGCTGATCCTTACACTGCCCATGTAAACTCTCTGTTCCATTGCAGTGAAAGGGGCAGGTCAGACCCTGGCCCTGCAGAGACAATGAGAGAGAAAATGTTCAGGGGCTGCAATGTTTTTCTCAATTGATTAATAGTCTCTCCAATAAAACCACCTAGTACATTGCTGGGATCAATAAAGTCCCCAAATGGAGAGTCTTCCCCGGGGAAAGTAAAAGATGGAGGGGAGAATTTCCTTCATTCATAGATATGGGGGGTCATATTATCTGTTTACTAATATCATCTCATTCCTATTATCATCTCATTAATAATATCATCTCATTACTAATATCATCTTATTAATAATATTATCTCTTTCCTATTATCATCTCATTAATAATATCATCTCATTACTAATATCATCTTATTAATAATATTATCTCATTCCTATTATCATCTCATTAATAATATCATCCCCTTACTAATAGCATCTCATTACTAATATCTCATTACTAATATCATCTCATTCCTAATATAATTTTATTAATAATATCATCTCATTACTAATGTCATTTAATTAATAATATCATCTCATTACTAATATCATCTCATTCGTAATATCATCTCATTAAGATTATCATCTCATTAATATTATCATCTCACTGCTAATATCACATTACTAATATCTCATTACTTATATCATATCATTACTAATTTTATATAATTACTAATATCCGATTGCTAATATAATCTCATTTCTTATAATAACTAATCTCATTGCTAAAATCATATCACTACTAATATCATATAATTACTAATCTCATTGCTAATATCATATCACTACTAATATCATATAATTACTAATATCATTGCTAATATCATATCATTACTAATATCATGATTACTAATCTCATCTCAATGCTAATATCATATCATTACTAATATCACATAATTACTAATCTCATTGCTAATATATCATTACTAATATCATATAATTACTAATCTCATTGCTAATATCATATCATTACTAATATCATATAATTACTAATCTCAATGCTAATATCATATCATAACTTCTATCATATAATTACTAATTTCATTGCTAATATCATATCATTACTGCTATCATATAATTACTAATCTCTTTACTAATATCATATCATTACTGCTATCATATAATTACTAATCTCAATACTAATATCATATCATTACTAATATCATATAATTGCTAATCTCATTGTTAATATCATATCATTACTAATATCACATAACTACTAATCTCATTGCTAATATATCATTACTAATATCATATAATTACTAATCTCATTGCTAATATCATATCATTACTGCTATCATATAATTACTAATCTCATTACTAATATCATATCATTACTAATCTCATTGCTAATATCATATCTTAACCAATATCATATCATTACTAATCTCATTGCTAATATCATATAATTATTTATAGCATCCCATTGCTTATTTCATCTCATTACTGATATCATGTCTTTAATGATATCTCATTGCTAATATTCTCTCATTAGTAATATAATTGCTAATTTTATCTTATTGCACTTGACAAATGTATTTACATGAAAGTTTCATATAAATACATTTTCCTGACCACTAACATCTTAAGACAAATGAGCTGCTGCCCTGTGATAGGAGGCAAATAAAGGACCCAACAGCTTCTCTGAATCCCCAAGGCGTTCCCTTGATTACAGTTGTGAGGTCATGGCCAGCTGAGTTAATAATTCATTAATATAGCTATGTATTCTTATGGGAGAGCTGGAGACCCCAGAGCCAATCCGATATTGGCCCACTGCATGTCCCACCTACTAACCAGTATCTGGTTATCCAATAAATGGAGGCATCCCATCCATACCCAGTACAATGTATATTTAGTATACATGGATCCACTCTACTCACTCTATGATCCATAAGGAATTTCTCTACACTGTATCTACTGATGCTTCTGCTTGCTAAGGATCAAATGCACAAAATGGGTAAAAAGTTTAAACAGAAGTTTCGATCTGTAACATTGACCATTAACCCTTTTAATATTCAAAGAAAGTGACAGCAACATGGCAGCTCCAATCCTCCTGGATTACTGACACATGTCTGACACTTCTAAGCTGAAGAATTTCAGATCTACAGAGAAATGAACAGAGCCCCCATTTACTGCATATTGTGTATTGTAGCAAACTGAAACAAACTCCCCACCACATCGGCATTGAACGTTGCAGAGGGCTGGTGTAATGTTTTATACTCATTGGATTTACCTGCCAAGGGTCAGATAAAATCTGATTCTACCCCCCAGTACCACTAGAGGGCGCTTCTCTCTATCCTTAGATACATTATAGCAGAGTATAGATGTGGCAGGACTTAGTGCGCTGTGTATTAGTGGATCGTTCATTCAACCTGTGTTGGAATTTATTTTTATTGATGCAGTGAAATTAAATATTATTAATGTGTTAAGAAACATCCTTGATATGGCTCCTCCCCATGGCTTATGATGCCTCCTAGTCGTTGACCTTCCTCGGGAATTTATGGGGCATTTTACTAGGCTGCAATAGAAAAACTCCATCTGCTTACCACCTTCCCTTCTATCTGTTTAGAACTGATTGCCTAAATAACCTGTATGCTGTAAGACACATGCTGGTTCTGATGCAGGCTACACTGATTTCTATACAGTTGTACAATTCAATGGTAATTACTAATCAGCATATAGGTTGTAGGTTGTTATCTGAAAAAAGGAAAGGTATGTCATGTTATACCTCAATTTTCCTCTTACCCTATGCTCACATGGGAAAGTATTGTATTTGCTTTAGCAGACCCAGATTGGCACTACTTTGTTACAATGTTTATTATCCACATTAACTTCTTAACGATTGGTTGAAAAATGCCTTTAACATGCAGTTACTTACCAACTGAGCATAACTGAAGTACAATAATCCAATTGAGCATGACTATATTCCAACCTAGCCATATACTGATCGTTTTTACACCTAAACCTGGTCCAGTCCCATCTTCCTCCATCTCTGTTAACAATCCCCCTGTTTTCCCTATCCAAACGGTACGCTGCCTAGGGGTAATTATTGACTCCTCTCTCTCCTTTTTAACCACATTAACTATGTTGTGAAAACTTGCAGTTTTTTCCTTCGCAATATAGCCAAAATCCGCAGGTTCCTTTCTCTCCCGACCACCGCTATGCTTATGCATGCTCTCATCCTATCGTGCCTGGACTATTGCAACCTACTACTTTCTACTGCTACTACTCTTCCTGCATCCCACCTCTCTCCCCTTCAGTCTATACTTAACTCTGCCACATGTATTGTTTTGCTCTCTAATAAACAGGATCCCAAATCTCCTCTGTACCGGACTCCCTGTTAAACAGCGCACTGCATATAAAATCCTTCTCCTAACTTTTAAAAGCCCTTCGCTCTGCTGCTCATTCTTATATTTCCTCTCTAGTGTCCCCATATGTTCCTGCCTGTACCCTGCGCTCATCACCAGCACAGTATATGATTGTTTTATTTGCACTGCATACGTCTCACTCCAACACTTATATCCATTCCATTGTATCTGTATGTTACCCACCTAACTAGATTGTAAGCTCTACGGGGCAGGGACCTCCTTTCCTCTTGTGGCAAAGCTCTTGCACTTCTATTTATATCATTTATATATTTATGTACTGAACTATCTATGTATTTATCCCCCTTGCGTCACTTATCCCAAGTGGCGCTATATAAATAAACTATACATACATACAACTGGGCATTAGGGCATCTTATATGTACCTATATGTGTGATCTTGCCATTAAAGGGCATGTCCACCCTTTTAAAAAAAAATTGATATGTTGTAGGGCTTCCTCCCCCAGCCCCAACCGCATTATTATTATCTCCAGAAACTCCCCTGATCATTAACTACTTTCCCTCTATCCTCCACCGCACTGTCCCTCTGGTTGCATGAAACTGCAAGCAGGGAGCCAGACCGGCAGCCGTGTCTGTGATTAGCTGAGAGGCAGCCAATCACGGACGCAGCTGCCGGTAGTTCAGAATGGCGGAGGAGAGAGGGAAGGTAAGTAAAGATCGGGGGAGTTTCTGGAGATAGTATAATGGGGTTGGGGCTGGGGGAGGAAGCCCTACAATATATCCACAGGGTTTTGTGCTGGGGGGAGGGAGACCAAAACGGGAGGGAGAGGGAGGGGGAGGAGGGCTGCACTGAGTATGTGCAATTCTCCCGGAGGGGAGACAGGAAGCAGAGTCCTCGGGTCAGGACTCAGTCGTGTAATTGCACCTTAAGGATAAAGGACATACCTTTGAAGATTGAAATGTTAACATATTGGCAAAGGAACATTACTGGTTCAAGAGAGGTGTTAAGGAGGCCATTTATGTGAAAATAAAGAAACCAAGCAGAATAGAGGTGTGGGGGGGTTGACACCAACTGTCTGCCATGTACAATGCTGTTTTGACACCTTACCCTGGGCGTTCCTATAACACCTCTTAGCCACTATCCAATCACGCCCTTAACACTTGGCTGTGATATGCTAATTGGGATTTTCCAGGGTACATAATTGCCACAGATTCTTGTACAAGTCATTCTGAATTGAGAAAGCCAGTCGGATGATTAGCAAAATGTCTAAAAGAACTAAACTTCAAGTCTAGTTGATCTAATTGAATACAACAGATACTTCTAGTCAATATAAAATCATTTGTTTTATAGAGAATTATGGGATTAGACACTATAAGCCTCTCGATGCGATGAGTGCAGGACATTGGGGTTTGGAATGAACAATGGCCAAATATAAGTTTTGGGTAAGTTCATCATGTCCTGATAATGTACAGGTTGGAGTGTGGGAGGATTGAACTTGTTTCCAGCATCTATGAGAACCTAAAATTTATTGCTCTGAGATTTCCTCCTAGTCTTCTGCAGACACAGTGATAAATTAAAAGGAAATCATCTTCCATTTTTATCTTTTTATTCACCTTTGAACACATTCCTTAATAGTGTTTTAGATTTTTTTTGTCATTTGGTTTAAAAATAAAACACAATAACATCTAAAGATATATATTTAAATATACTAGCAAAAGTGTGTTTGTGGGAAATGTGTGTGAATGTCTGGCTATATGTGGATACAGTGGATATAAAATCTTTATACACTATAACATTTCAAAGTTTTGTACAATAAAAAAAATAAACAAAGGCAATAAGTTAAAATAAAATGAGAAACAGTAAATAAAGAAATCCTATCAAATCCTTGTTCTATGAGTGTCACATCCCATAAACGAATACTTTATTGTTTTGGCTAAGATTCGTATTCTGGTATACTGGACCAATGACTTGGCTAGTTTTGCCTACTATCAGTGTCAGACTGGAGTGTTGGGGCCCATCAGGAAATCTGAGATCAGGGACCCACCAGGATGAGTTTAGGGTCCCACCTAATATTTCATATCTCTGTTATCACACGTTTACATTTCTGTCCTACTACTGACTCATATTGTTTATTAAAATGCATTGCATACTTTCCCTTTGGCTTTGTATTTAAATTTAAAGGGACACTAAACTCCCCATAATCCATAAATAGAACTATTTGCTATTCGTTTCTATTATTCACAGGGAGGCGAGAACGCTTATTCTCACCTCCCTGTGAATAATAGGACGCTCGGGGGACCTGGAACTTACCTTACTGCTGCTCCACTGCAAGCCGTTCCTTCACTGACGGCCGCTCTGTCCCGACCGCGCGCCCTATCTTAGGCACATGCGTGCCAATACAAAAGATAGGGCACGCGATCGGGACAAAACAGCTGTTCTGTGCAGTAGCGGCTTGCGAGTGGAGTGCGGTAAGGTAAGTTCCAGGTCCCCCGAGCGTCCTTTTATTCACAGGGAGGTGAGAATAAGCATTCTTACCTCCCTGTGAATAATAGAAACGGATGGCAAATAGTAATATTTATGGATTTAGTGTTCCTTTAAGCAGTTTTCTCTGTTTTCTTGAGTGAATGGGCTGTGGACCCACCGGCGGATTCCCTTGTAAACCTTTAGGCCAGTCCGACACTGCCTAACATTTGTAGAAATATCATGAGAAATGTTCACTAATGTATGGGCACCATAAATGCCCTGGAGTTAGTTTGGGCAGACATGCAAAGTTTCTCCTTTATGTCCTGTGGCTAATGCATGTGTCCAGAACCACTGGCATAATAACATGCAATACAGCCTAATGGTGTACAGCAATACGACTTGCAAACATGATTTTCCGATCTTGTTAGATCTTATCAGTGAAAGATACAGATTTAGCAGAGAAACTGTAGGGGACCTTTACTGCATCTCGCGTATGCAGTAAAAGTACGCGTGAACAGCTGTTCAAAACTTCACATAATTGGGTGTAACACTTAAACCGACATTAAAGGGGAAGTTCAGTGCAAATACATATACTTTTAAGAAAAAAGCACGTATAAATAAATGCTTCCGAAATACTGACTTCCTGTTTGCAGGAACCCTAATAGAGACCGTTATGGTCTTACCCCTGACACAGCTCCTGGGTTGATTCAGTTGTTCAGTAGAGATCTGTGCATATCTGACCCATCCAACAGGCAATAAGTAGAAATTTTTCTTAGGAACATCCCAAGACAGTGTGCATTCTGGGAAGAAGAAGGGCTGTTACGGAACCTAAAATGCCAGCTCACTAATGTCAACAGCAGGTAATAGCAAGGGGTAATTTTCAAAATGGTGGGGAATATGTAGAAAAACTAGGTATGCAAAATATAAACTAAGAATTTAATAAATAATGATATTTTGCACTGAGCTTTACCTTTAAAAGTTATTTTTAGATTTTAATTTGTCTAAATGCTGATGTTTTAGCAGTAGAAATATAAATAAGTGTGGTGCACTATCATTTCAGGAAGTTAAGAGAGGGTAATCATGGAGATAAAAGGTAAATGAGACATAATAAAGAACACAAAAGTATCCCCCTCAAAGATACCCTCTTGGTTATGGCAGACCAAGATTAGTGAGAATTAAAATGTACAAATTTTATTAGGTATACATTAAAATTTACAAACTAGTAACAAAAAAATTAAAATCCAAAAGGTGAGTACTCTTATTCCAGATATACACCAGATAGTGGTAGGAGATGGACTTATGCACAGTCCCTCTAAATCTTACCAAATAGTATAGAGTGGGAGAATTCTCTCCACTACAACGTACATCCATTTACAGAGTTTTAGCAGTGACAGAGGTGTGGCTAAACCTTCCATTTTGACTATTCCATTAAAAACAGGGGTATCAGATCTGTAAGTACTTTTATAACTTATATATTTTGTCTTGTACCTAATATAAGTCAGTACCATAATTTCTATACATTTATTTATGGTAATTTAGATGGTAATAGTAAATACTGTGTTTTCTGTTCCACCTAGGGAACCCCAGTAAATCAGCTATATATATATATATATATATTATCTTTCTCAATATCTCTATCTCTCTCTATCTAGAAAAACAGCTGGATCTTAATGACTGCACACAGGTTACGTGATTTATTTGCACTGTCGTGCCAGAGATGATAAAAGTAATAAACTGACATTCCCAATGCACAAAGCCAAGTTGTCTTTGTGAGAGTTATAACTGTTTAGGTCTCCAACACATTGTGTACTGGTTATTGCCTTAGTGAGGAGAAAGATTTAGACTACCTCTATAGGTATAACCATCCAAATGAATCATGGTACAAATATTCAAGCTTATCTATTAATATGTTCTTTCCTTGATTACTCCTCCATTTCCATTAATTCTGTCAGCCAGGGGGGGTTAAACAATTTATTGTTAAAGTGCAAGTCCAGCCCCGAAATGAAAACATATACTGTACAGGTAAATTCCACACCAAAACCCTAAACTGTAATGGTTTGAAATCTGAAATATGTAAGTCTAACCTGAAATCCTTAAGTCCTCTTGCCCCTGTTTCTGCTTCCTGGTCCTTCCAGATATGGATTTGACAGTTGACATCACAGCCAATGACTGAATGCTAATCCCCTAGCTGCCTCTTCAGTGCATGCTCAGAGGCTCAGTACAGGTCATTAAATTGTTCAGTGTCTATGAGGCATCCAGAAGAATAGCAGGCATACAGTAACGAATTCAGAGTACAAAGTATGATATATCAACATATTATAAAGAGGCCATTCTTTTTAAAAGATGTTCTTATGAGGGTGGAGTTGTCCTTTAAGGTTATCTTTTAATGTATACTGTTTGGATTCTGTTACCCACAATGCTGCTGGAGAACACAGACACAAGGTAAAATTAATTTTTTTGAGTTTCTGTTATCATGTAATAATCAGCACAGATGATCACTCACTTATATATCTCTCTTACTGACTCCTATTGTTTATTAAAATACATTTCTTACTGTCCCTTTGACTCTGTATTTAAATTTTAGCAGTTTTTTCAGTTTTGTTGGGTGAATGGTCTGTGGCCAATGGGGGATTCCCCTGTTACCCTGTGGGCCAGTCCAAAAATGCTAAAGATTTGCTAGGTTTGTCCACCAAGAGAGTTATGACACTGCTGCTGGGGGGAGATGACTTCTGACATCCCTCCTTGAATTGTGTCAGGAAAGATAGTTGGGAAGGGAAAGGATCTTCTAGAGACCTTTGACAATAAAGGTTTCTTATCAATCAGAAAAATCAAAAGCAGGTCACCACTACATCAAACTTTGCTTAGAGTTAAGCTGGATACACACATGAAAGATCTTTAAAAATTGACAGACAGAATCTGCAAAACACCAAGGATAAAGCTATCTGACGGTATCGTCCATTTATCGTTGGTGTAGTACCCATCTTAGCTGGTAACTTTATGGAATCTAATGAGCCCTCATTCTCATCATTTTTACATATTGTGATGTCTTGCAGATACCATACAGTATCATGGCTGGGAGTGCCATCGTGAATAGCAGGAATATTTCACCTGCATCTTTCCAGATACATTGCAGGGAGTTGTTTTCAAACCTCTGAAATGCTGCAGGTTGGACATTCCTGTGCTAGAAGATATGCCATAAAGCAGCGTTTCTCAACCAGGGGTCCATTGAGTGTTTACACTCTTCCTTTATTTTAATAAATATAGATATATCTGTGGTATTTAATTAGATCAACTGGAAGTAGAAGTTTACACAAATCCAACCCACACAAACCAGTACTTGATGTTTGACTCCCACCACCCCTTAGATCACAAGTTGGGTGTCATTAGAACACTACAACACCGAGCAGTGATCATGCCCACTAGCAGGCGAAGGTTAAGGAAATAAAACATCTTAGAGAAGCCCTGGAAAAATCTAGACTGGGAGTTTGTCAAAACTGTAACAATGAAAGAAAAAAACACAAATACCACCAGTGAAAGGGGGAAGCAAAACAGGAGAAAGAACATGGTCATCCCATATGTAGCTATGTAGAAGCGGGTGTCAGATAAATTAAGAAGAATTTTTAAAAGCCCTTATCCCTGTCTGCTTTAAACCCAGCAACACACTGAGGCAGCAATTGGTACATCCAAAAGTTCCAATAACGAAGCGCAAGAAGAGAGACATCATACACAATGCAGTGCAGTGAAGAATGCTTGTATGTGTGGAGAAAGACCAGCAACTGCATCAACGTATGGCCCAGCATAGAAAAGCCAATTCTTCAGTTCGGAACATAGTCGTGTACCTGCATCTTAAAGGAGAATCAAACCCCCCCAAAAAAACATCCCCCAAAACACCAATAAATTGTAATACCACCCAATTAAATAACATTAGAGTAAATAAAACCTATTTAATAACTGTGTGTATTTGCAAGGTCTGGCCACACCTTCTGTCCTCAGTCACATGCTCCCTTCCTTGCCTTATCTGTCCTATAAAAAGATAGTAGTGGGCGTGACCACCTGTAACAAGTTTTTGCAATAGCTTAGGACTGAGCATATATAGAATGCTCTGCCTTCTGATTTGTTCTGCGGCTTTAGTTGTCTGCAATGTCAACATATTGGACATATAAGAACAAAACTGGTTTAAAAGAGGCATCAGGGCATATATGTCAAAATAAATAAACCAAGCCTGAATAGAGATGTGTGTGAGAACTAAACTTCAAGTCAACAACATGGATGAATGAGAACCTTCAGAGGCTGTTTGAATGAATTATGCATTAAAAAAAAAAAAAAAGAAATAAAAAAATATATACATTTATTTTTTTATAGGGGGCTGCTATATAAAGGGTTCCACAAGGATACAGTGCCATTACATAGTTTATGTACAAACAGGGGACAGACCCCTATCACCATCCCCATAAGGCAATCTCAGATTGGAGATTTGCATTCTGTATGAAAGAGACTCTTGTGTCAGAAATTAGCATCCATTTATTTTCATCACTTTTCTAGATGGATTTCATAATGCTGCTCCCCCATTAGTGTTCAGATGGTAGGTAATCAATCTCCTGTCTTTTAGACATCTCAAGTATTCAAGGCTTCCCTACTCCAATATTACTGTGGATCTATGCCAGGGATGTCTAACCTGCAGCCCTACAGATGTTTCCTTGGTCATCCCTGAAGAATAATAGATTATTAAGCACCACAGCACCATGTCAGTGGTTAGATCTGCCTTCCTGGCTACATCGGCTATGGAGGAATCAATTTGTGAAGGTTCATTCCATTCATTAACAGTGTTAATCTCCTTAATATTTTTTTCAAACTTGTTGTGAACATGAAAATAAAGAGATATTTTGCACTTTATTACCTGCATTAATAACCATATATTTAAGGGTAATTATCATCAGAATTTTGGCTGAGTAAGCTGGCCCCTCCCTCCATGCACTTAAGTCACCAGTTTTTTGTTTTGAGGGTGGACATGTCCTTTAAATCAGGGCTCTGATAACATTAAAAAATATTTTTCTTATCTTTTTACTATGATGATTTAGAATCTCCTGGCTTAGGGAGTTCTCTTCACCACCTGATTCAGGTATTTGAATCTGACACTAAAGAGCATTGCATAGCAGGCCCAGTGTTATCTGGAGGAGAAACTGATTCTTCCCCAGCTCCAAATAATGAATGAAAAAAGACAAATATGGATAATATTCTTATTCAATCAACCAACACAAAGCACTCATCATCTACAAGTATTAAAAGCTTAACTTTTAAGCATAGTTTTTTAAAGGGAAAGTATAGTGGAAAATATCATCATTTTTAAAATTCTTAGTTATATTACGTATACCTAGTAA
This sequence comes from Hymenochirus boettgeri, assembly GCA_019447015.1. Classification (NCBI taxonomy): domain Eukaryota; kingdom Metazoa; phylum Chordata; class Amphibia; order Anura; family Pipidae; genus Hymenochirus; species Hymenochirus boettgeri. Next base: position 325,297,460 of record CM033469.1, read on the forward strand.
TTCTACATATTCTGCTCTTTTTTCTTAAAGATATATGTATTTGCACTGTACTTCTCCTTTAATTAATACATTTTATGTAATTTTGTGCAGGAACAGCATTTGCTTTTAAAATGTTGCTTTCCTGATTCCAGGCTTCTTTATAAATAGGGAATCGTTTTATATTGGTAATGTTTACAGGCCAAGATCATTTAACTACCATTAGCAAGACCACAGTCTATAATAAGATGTTTCTCCAGTATCTAATGTCAAAGATATTAGTTTTCCATTTTTCAACGTTAAACATTTTATTTAAATAAACATGCTTCTATGAAGTAAGGGATAACTATGAACTTTACATGTGGGTCTCCTGTTTCTTATTTAAAGAGAAAAAGATCAAGGTTTTTTTTTTTATTTTAAAACTGTATCCATATCCCTGGAGAAAATGCTGACCTTTTCTAGTACAGAAAATGTAGCATGTCCATTATGATCTATCAGAAGTCAACAACAAATATATCTAATAATTTGTTAATGGACATTTCTTCTGCTTATTCTCTAGTGTACTAATTATCTTGCGAATCCTGTCTAACTTACCAGCCTTGTGTGACATATAGCAAAACCTAAATCTCAATACTTCATTGATTTTAATTCACTGAAAGTTTTTGTTATTTGCCTGATTGATAATAGGAGCAATTGTGGATGGGTTTATATATAGAAAACATTATGTTAGCAGAAAACATTCTCCAGTCCTCTCAGGGGTTGATTGTACTTAAAATATAGTCTCAGCAAACAGAGGCAAAACTAATAAGACATATCTAAACAGAACTGAATAGGACAGTAATTGCACATACAATATTGTAAAGTAGAGGTTCAGAGCAAATAAAGATGCTTTCAGGGATAAATTGAGTATTTGCTTGCAGGAACCCTAATCATGTCCATTATGGTCTTGCTCTTGACTCAGTAAAGATCTGAGCATGTTTGCCCTACCCATAAGCCAATCAGGAAAAAATTCTATTAGGAACAATGCAAAGAAAATGAGCATTATAGAAAGAAGGACTGTTGCAAAACCCAAAATGGCATCGTTAAAAGATATGAAATCAATTAATGAAAATAATATGTAGGAGACCTAAGTGGGTAAAATAAAAAAAGAAAGAAAAATAATATTTCCATTGAATTTCTCCTTTAAAAAAAAAGTTTAAGTTTAAGAGACTAAAACATATTTTCTTAATTTTAGCCCATAACCAGATAATTAGTTGTCTTCTGAAGTATTTATGCACAGAGGTCCAGCAGTAAAAACAGGAAAATCTGTCTCTATAGCACGCAGTGAGTCATAACCTTTTGGCATACACCTAAGCACTGGGGTAAGAGAGAGCTGATTGTAGAGCTACTCTGTCCTTTTCTGTGTAAAGGACACTGAGCATGCTTATACCCATTGGGTTAGAGGCAGATCAAATTAGCACAATGGTTTGGGGTTTTCTGTAGTGAAATGTTTCACCTGAACTTGATATGCATACTGTGTCAGAATTACTTTAGAATGAAAAGTGATATATTGTTTTAACCAATGTGATTAATCGTGGGGATCACTATTAAGGTCAATGGAATCTTCAAAGTTGCATGGTAACAAGTTTATCTGTAATAGTGAAATCATGAACAATTTCTTTTGGATATTTTGTATTGGTTTGAGAAACATTTCCCACTATGTAAAACCAATCTGTGTAACATATGAAGGTGCATATTCTGTGCAAATGTGTGGAGCCATTATTTTGCTTATCTCTGCACTTTGTACTACTAACTTACACTACTACTAACTTACTCCTAAAAATGTTTTTCAAAGCCACTGCTTAGCACTGTATTTACAATAAAAGATGAGACCCAGCAGTATTGTCTCTTACCAACTCTGTTTACTTTGCTTGTTAGTAACATAAATAAGAGAGAAAGTATAAACAAAGATATCTTTGCCTTTTACTCTCTACGAATGCTCTGCATGATCAACAAGTTATCCTGCCATCATTTTTTAAGCTTAGACAATAGGTTTGTATCTGATTTTTTTTCATAATTATTTCCCAGAGGCCCACTTATTCTGAAATAAAATTATTGATTTATTTGAAGAATGTAGTTCAAAGAGACTTATTCTAGTGGGGCATGCCCTTCGTTCAACTCTCAAATGTTCCTTTTCTCTGTTCTCTGCTCGGCAGGTAATTTTCGAAATGTGGCATTTGCTATAACAACCTAGAAAATGAAGGAAACTATTTATTAATTTGCCAATATTTCTAACTAACTAGCCTTCCATTTTGTGATGTCTTGACAAGCACAACAATTCCATAAACAATAGCTAAGGTACATTAAGAGCACACGCTGTTCTTAGATTTTTGCAAAGCGATTCTGTGTGCGTTTTGCCATATCAACAAGAAATTGAATGGAAATTGCAGTGAAGGCGAACTAAGTAATGTAAATAATGTAAAGCGTATCAGGGTAACATATAGAAAGCCACATTGAATAGTGATGTACCAACGTGATACAGGCTATTAGTAAAATGCAAACGTTTCTATAACTGTTGCCCAAACGGATATTTGCCGGCAATAAAAGTCGGACATTTGCTTTCATACATCACATACCACTGCAAATGCCTTAAAGCCACGTTAACCCTTGCTACACTGCCACAAAGGGGTTAATATGATTTTGAGATGGAAATATTTGATAACATCTTTTGATACATAGCCCTGTATTGATACAGAGGTGCATAATTGGCTAGATCATTTCTGTGTGATAATAGGGGCTCCACAAACCATTTCTTTTTAGGCAATCCTGACCAGTCACAAGCATCCCATTGAAGACCAAATCTAATATTTATAGACAGCAGTCCAAGGTGCTTGGGATACTGCCTTATCTTAAAATCACAAGTTATTATTTTTATTGTTTGAGAGTATTGTATAAGAGTGATAATTAGGGATAGGAGAGGCAGTACATCCACTGCAGTAAAAGGTGCAAAGGGCTGATGCAAAAAGAGGTGCAAAAGTTTGTGCATGCTATTAATCTGCAACCACCCAGCAAAACTCTTACATCTGATTGGTTGCTGCATATTAATAGTACAAACAGCCTCTCAGTCTTATAGATTGTGTAGCTTCATGCACTTTAGAAAACCTTTACGACTAACCCTTCATTTGACATGTAAAGGTGTTAAGTTGACTCCTCAGCAAATAGTTTCCATGGAAGAAGAAAAGACAGAAAAAGACAGCAAAATATAAAACCAGTACATTAAACATTTCTCTATAAGTAGTTAACAAAAGGAAGGCAATAATATCCCCTTTAACGCCTAAAGAATCTTGACACTTCTCAAAGATCTGTTCAGAGACCCCAGAACCACAAACCCAAGGCAAACTTTTCAAGCTTTCCCTGCCTTACCTTTTTAGTGCTTGTACTATCTCTGCCATTAATTTTGACGTTCCATATGGCATAAGTCATAATGAAGCTGTATTACTATCAGGTCAGTCATCAATTTTATGTTTGTAATGTATCCGATTCCATCTACAAGATCTGCCTTTAAAGGAGAGGACGTCAATTCCCAAAACAATAAGATCAAGCAACGAGCTGTCTTAAGAGAATAAGGATTTATCTCTGCACTGGAGCCAAAGATATCCAGTATTAAGAGACTTTGCAAAGATTCTGAAGTTGGAATTTGTATTATCGGTAACATTATTACCTACACATATGATAACAGTGTGTATATGTAATCTTTTATATTCTTTAATATCAAATATTTGATGGATGATTGGAGAATTGTAGTCAGACCTACGAAGACACAGATGTAGATTGTAAGCTGTATGGGGCAGGGATCTCCTTTCCTTTTGTGGCAAGGCTCTTGTATTTATATAGTTATATTTATGTACTGAACTATTTATGTATTTGCCCCCCTTTAATGCTTTTATTTTGTTATTGTACAGCGCTGCGTCCATCTTTTAAAGTGGAATACAAAGGTTGATAGCACAAAGTGTAATTTTATTCTTATTTATGTATAGAGTTGGTGCATTGCTTTCCAGGGGCACTGTATAACCCTGTATATCCCTGGTCTGGTGCCTGTGCAGGCCAGGAAAAAACAACACTGATGTATGGCTCTATAAAGTACCTGTCAGAAATACTAGTACCATTGCCATCCTATTGAAAACCACACACTGACCCGAAATTACTTCAATTTTGACATGATAGACTTAATGTAAATGTCCAGACAAATTTAATACCAGACTTCCTGTGGTTGTAAACCAGTGTATTGCCCAACATTCATCTCTGTGGGAAAAAATCACACTTCAGAGGAAGACAAAATGAGAGTGGATGAAAGATATTTTTGTAATAGAAATCCATAAACCCTACAGCAGTTTAGAATCTGTAAATAAACAGTAGAATCATCATTAAAGGACAACTCCACCCTAAAACCTATGTTCTTTAACTTGTATGCTAGACAGGGCCAATTTAAGGTCTGTAGGGGCCCCTGGACAAAACATGGTTTTTAGCCCCTCCCCCCTAAGCACTAAGCTATTATTATTATTATTATTATTATTATTGTAGATTTATATAGCGCCAACATCTTCCGTGGCACTTTTACAGTTGCATTAATATACATAAGGAAAACATACAAGGGTAGTGCAAGTAAAACAATGTGCAAATAATTCAAGAGCTGGTCCAGCAGCATTCAGTGTGCTAAGCTACATATTACTGTGGAACTACTACCCCCCCCCCCGCAGGGGTAGTAGTTCCGCCACTGCTATAACATAACTGGATTCATACTCCAGGGATTCAGGATTAAGAGAACCATGAATATGCAGTGTAGAGTCTAAATTTAAAGGACAGCGATACCTTTACCCACCCACCCCCTCCCAATGAAAGTACCCAGAGTGAGGTAAGCTTATAAACTTTTCTTTGTGCAGCCAAGTTGCTCCGCCCCCAGGGCTGGTCCATCAAAAGGAAGATGCGCTTCCTGCACAATGTGTATTCCAATTGATCAGGCAGCGGGACTGAAGGAGGAAGTGAAGCGAGGCAGCCACACCATAAAAGTTTTAAAGCTATGTCTGATTATAGAGGCTAAACCCATAATCCTATAAATATATTTGGGTTTTTTCTAAGCTAATGCCTTTTGTTTCACTAAATAAGTGTAAAAATAACAAGGACATATTTACACCATATTCTGATTTACTACAAATACTGTGTCACAGAACCAGTTGCTGTAAACATCTTACATTACTAGCACAGCCTGCTGACATTTGTATTCATATTTATGTGGATGACAATAACTGAGTCTAGTGCCAGGTACCAATAAAACAATAGGAACAGTAATGTTGACCTGAACAATGCCAATGGATTAGATCAACATGATGTTTTACTGAGTGGTAATATGATACCAGCTTTCCATTCCACCAAACACAAAGCTAAACTCCTGGCATGTATGAAAGTAAGATAACACATTGTAATTTCTACATTTAAGGGAAACTGATCTTATGTATAGGACTTCTAGCTCTAATCAGTCCTATGTTGTACAAGGCAACTTTTTTCATGGAACTTCAAACACTGGTTCAATAGAAATTAAAATGAAGTTAATTATTCTTGGTCAAATATGTTGTACTAATTTTCCCTTCTGCCACTGTAAGATTACTGCTGGGAAGTAGTCAAGTTTTCCCTACTGTTTCATGCGTTCAACTCCCCCACACCAGTTACTAAAGGGCACAGCAGACAATATGAACAGAAATTAGCACAGTAAATTTGGTGATACAGTTAATTGCATTTGTTCTTGTTTTCTTGTGTCGCAGATCCGATGTGTCTTCTCATTTGCCTCATTGGCAATGGAGCGAAAGGGATAAAGAGGGCCAGAGCAGCAAAAGAAACTTTAGGGAAATACTGCTGCAGTTCTAATATGCACCCTGGGTGCAATTCTGCTGTGGAACTGGGGTAGGTGAGTATAAATGTCCTTCAATTAGCTGTAACCCTGTTTATTTTACCTGTCCAAGTAGACATCAAGCCTTTTCGGATGGCATTTAGAGCATTCCCCAACCTTACTTCCCTCACAGTCAGTGGTAAAACCTGCTGTGTGCATGTTTTTAGGGGTGTCAATTGGGTCAGCTTGCAGCACTACCCCTTGAAATGCCTTGGACTCAGTTAAGAACCAATTACATTAAATAGTATAAATCTCTTTACCCTTTTCCATCTATATGAGAATATACATACAACTATGAATGCCAGGGTGTAGAGCAAGTGCATAATATACAGAGGCATAGGGATCATTATAAGAACCATAGCAGTTGCTATGGGGCCCAGAGCCAATGGGGGTCTGTCCCCATGTGCACCCTCCTAAGAAAATGTTTACCTCACGTAGTTCAGCCCCACAAACCCCATTTTTGTTTTGCTTAAACCTTTCAAATATGCCAGATTTAAGTAAAATAAAAAAGGGGTTTGTGGGGCTAAACTACATGAGGTAAAATTTTCCTTAAGAGAGTGGACTTGCCCTTTAAAAATGCTTGCTGTAGTTTGGTCGAGTTAGGTTGAACTGCACTGAACTGGTTTTTATGTGGGGGCCCCATCTTAAATTGTGCTGTGGGGCCCTGTGATATCTAGCTACGCCCCTGATAATAAACATGCTCAAGGATATTGATCACACCCACTGGTCTTTTGAGCCAAAATTAATTTATCTTTTATGATAATTGACATCATCGATGTGTTTCTATTCACAATTGTGGGTGCCATCTGGATCCTGATGATGGTTCGATTTGTGTGTGGAAACGTGTTGATGATGTGAATCACATTACGTAAACACATTGTTTCACCAGAATTATGTTATGAAACTAATGTACCAATGAATTATTAAAGGAATAGTTCATTGCAAAAGTCAAATAATTCTTTAATGCTTTGACTGAAGACCAGGAGGTTAGGGAGCTATGCTTTACCATCCATTCTTCAATGTGGAGCCAGGAACGATGGTAGAACATAACTCCTTAACCTCCCGGTCTTCAATCAATGTATTAAAGGAATAGTTCACTTTTGCAGTGAACTATTCCTTTAAGCCTCTAAGTCTTTTTGTAACTTAAAAAAAAAAGTTATAATAAAACCTGATCAAAAATTCGGTCCATATTTTCTATTGTATTTTAATAATACAGACAGTAAAGAAACCAATTCCAAACAACCATTGTATATTCAAAATAAGCATAACTGCTTTAACATATTACAGTTCTCCTTTTCTATCAACCACAGTTCAACTGTTTTTCAAATTTACAGCTGTTTAATTCCCCCTGCGGTACAGATGGGATTTATCCAAGATTACTGTTTGTTTAAAATGGAAGGGGGAAAATCACCTTTCAAAGCACATCAGAATAATAAAAAGTAAAAAAGTATATCGGTACAAGTATGGGCATCTGTCAGCATTTACTAGCAAAGTATATACATTTGGCTTCCTTTTAGGTCATGTAGTTCCCATATTTTAACGATAATAATATCAATCCTACAACATGAATTACCAGGTTACCAACGAAAACCCAAACAATTTTCCACTAACTCATCTTAAAGATTTATGTGCATTTGCACTCTAAGTACTTTTTGAAGAAACAACGTCTTGCATCCTTTCGAAAAAGTATTCCACCTGTGAAAGAAAAAATAACCTTGAGTTATGAATGTATACTTAAACTGTATTTAATATGAAGGCATTCGTCTCTGCTCTATGCCAAGAAATATATTTTATAGTAGGTGAAAGCTGAAACTATTTTATTTTCATTTTATGTTGGTTAACTGAATGTTAATAAATGTCTAAATGGAAATGCTACACATAGCATTACCATCAAAAGGAAAAATGCTTTAGATACATAGCTAAGCGCTGCTTATAAGGATACAATCTAGTATTACATTGGTCACTAGTAACACACTATATTGTGTTACATTTAAAGGGGAACTGTGGTCCAAAATGACTTTAGGTAATTTATTTCCATTGTTTATTTTGCATAGTTTTGAAGATATTTACATTTTTGTGTGTGATATGGCAGCAGCATCACCAGGTCCCCTGCACTTCCTGCTTCCTGCTCTGAAACTGTCAGTCAATCTGTCCTGTGTCTCCTCCTCCCCTTTGCAGTCCCCCTGGTCCCTCTCACTCATGGACCCCATGGTCCCTCCAGTTGCAGGCCCCCATGACCCATTATTTTACAGACCCATGTGGCCCCGCACACTCACATGTGCCGTGGCCCTGCCTACTCGTGGGTGCCGTGGTCCCGCCCACTTGTGGGTGCCTAAGCCCTGCCCACTCACGGGTGCCGTGGGTTACTCAGACCCCCCACCTACCTTCTCTGTCAGGACTTCACACAGCAGAGAGGTGGAGGGACTTCCTGTCTTCCTCACACACTGAGGGAGTCTGAGGCTGTGATCGTCGGCACTGTGCAGGAGAAGCCTCAGTAATGTCACAAGTCAGCCTCCCACCCATTAACTTTCTGGTCAGTCATTTCTGTATATCTTAGGCTGTGGAGCACGTAGAGAGGTGGTTGATGGCTCGTTTCAAAGGTAGGAAACTGGCCTTTACTTGTTTGGAGGCCACAGTTCCCCTTTAAGGTTTACTAAGCCTTTTCGGATTGTGTACTCCACTCAGAGTATCTTCATGTACTTAGTTGAGTAAGATGCCTTAAAGGCATGTTCTCCCCTTATATGTAGGTAAATCACCTTCCCAAAACTACAATAGTTAGAAAGCTGACAGACGTAGGGATAATCTATTATGCAACGGTGGTCCCCCAGTTGAATTTGTGTCTGATCCCCTAGATTTCATTTTGGAGAATAATTATTTCAGGTTCCAAAATCTTTACCAGCAAATAGGGGGGACAACCATGGGTTTCAATGTGGTGCCGTCATTCGCTGCCGATCTTAGGGGACCGGATTATTCTATGTCTTTCTAACGTCTTTATTCTATGGAGCCCAGGCGAGTATCGACAAGCTCAATCAATTGAGTACCTCTATAAGGTTAAGTATGCAATCAGATAAAGAATATATTGATTTTTTTAGATCTTAGAATCTAGATTAAAAACAATGCTTTGGGGAAAACTCTGTTCAGATAAAGCACGGACCAGAATACAATACTGCATGGGGACAGTTTTCACCCAAGGCAACAAATTAACAGCATCCCTTATTCGCAATTTTTGAGGGTCCTTAGAAACAACTCGGACCCCGAGATGGCATCCATTCAGTTATGTGAAATGGAGGACAGATTTTTGGCATGTGGGTATGGCAAATGAGGGCTGAGTACACAATTGGCCAAAGCACATCACCATTTTACCACACAGAGCCAAGGTTCCAATTGCACGGCAGGGGCACCAGTACGACAGGCACACAAGTTGGTGACTTGCACCATGGACTATACCCCTTCAAGTTGGTACTTTAAACAAAGCGTATACAAACATTGGGACTTAATCAAGGGAGACAGGTCCCTTACTTTTCAGGACACGGGGAACTGTTGTGCCTACAGGAGGGCACCCAATTTGTGAAATTTGGTGGTAAAAACTGACATTAAACCGCAAGAGGGTAAGTCACAGATCAATTGGTTGGGCAAGAGCAACCTCGGATATTTCAGATGCTTAGGATGCCAGACGTGCAGATATATGATGGGTGCAAAGGTTGTCCCCATCCACATACTGGCAAGCGATTTAAGATTGACTATAGGCTGTCTTGTTTGTCTACATTGTTGATTTACATCATAATTTGCCCTTGCGGGCTGTATTACGTTGGTAAGACCAGCACCACGTTAAGAGAACGGATGAAGAATCATAGGTCCGCAATTAGGTTAGCCCTTTCAGAGCAAGGGATATCCAGCGAGTACAAGTATAGTGAGCAGTCGGTTGCGAAGCATTTTAAAATGGCTGGGCATAGTTTGTCCACGTTGAGGTGGACTGCAATTGACCATTTTCCATCAAGTGTCTCCGGACCCCTAAGGGACAAAAAACTTTTACAACTAGAGGTACTGTGGATACGCAGATTAGACACCTTGTCCCAGAGGGGTCTGAATGAAATGTTCTCTTTAGTGTGTTTCTTATGGTGTTTTTCAGTACCCTGTGTGATAGTATATGTCACAAGGAGCAAGTTACTAGTTAAAACAAAGTCATGCATTTGAACTGGGGGCTACCGTCCAGTTGTTGGGCAAATTACCAATTTTAATTCTATAATATGGCACTATAAGTACGTTCATATCAGATGGCTTAATGATGTATTCTGTGTTTTTATGTCCTGGCTAGTGTCAATTTTTGATTATTATCTTTTTTTAAGTAACAGTTTTTAGAGGTGAATAATGTATATGACAAGTTTGGTTTGTTTTTATCTGCAGGGTTTGCACTCAAGGGGTAAGGGTTAGGGGGGCGTGACCCCAAGGCCCTTTAACACGGTGAGAATAACCCCAATTGTCAATCCTGATGACGGTCTAATTTATGGCCGAAATGCATTGATTGGGTTAGTTCCTACAGGAGTTGTATTTTGTATCAAGTCCTGTGAGTGCCCTTGCCGTGGGAGGTTGTTGTCGCTTATGCATGAAGTTTCAGCACCCAGACACATATATATAATATATTAGAAGGTGAATAATATGTTTATTGCATGCTTACAAACAGCGTGACATTTCGGGAAAACTCGTTCCCTTTTTCAAAATTGTAAGCAGGTGATTATAACATCAAATTACACTCCCTTTTAAAGGGATAACCCCTCCCACAGGGGAAATGACATCACAAACTTTACTATACCTATTTATATAATTGACATATATATATATAATATATATATATATATATATATATATTACATACCTTTTATCATTTTAATTTTTAATGTTTCCTCTCTTTTCCCAATTTCTTAAAAAGATTAAACCTCTGTGGAGTTACTATCAATGTGTGTTGTGTTTACATGTAGTCAAAAGATACCATCCAAGAATTATAAATAGAGATACAGGTTATAATCCCTGTTCATCCCATTTGGTGTCAGTGACCCTAGTCTCCTAATCCATCAAGTCTCTCTTTGCTTTAACTGTAGATGTCTGTCCCCTTGATAGTCACTGGGGATATTAACACCATATATCTCAGTTCATCCGCGCCATGATTATTTTCTTGGCAGTGCTTTGGTACAGGCAAGTGCAGATGTTTAAGATTAACCGACGACTTGTGTTGGCCAAACCTCGACTTGGCCTTTTGGGTAGTCTCCCCTATATAAATTTTCTTACATGGGCATAATACGGTATATACTACAAATTTAGTGTCACAAGTGAACGTTCCTGCCAACTTTATTTCCTCCCCTGTGTTGGGATGAATAAAGCATGATCCTTTAATAACTGATTTACAGTGAACACAGTTATGGCAAGGGAACATACCCTGTCGTCCTTTCCTCAACCACGAGCTGTCCCTATTGTTCTCGGTTTTAAACCCAGATGTAGTAAGTATATTACCCAGATGTAGTAAGTATATTACCCAACTTCTAAATTCTTCTACCCCAGGATACGACAGTTCCAATATGTGCCAGTGCTTTCTGAGTATTTTGGAAATTTTACTGCTTTGTTCACTATATTGGGTAACATGGGTAAGACGAGGTTTATAGATATTCTTTCTCATCCCTGGATTATTGCTTTTGAGACAAAGTTTTTCTTTAACTTCAAATATAATTTTATCAGGATACCCCCAATCCCACCCATTTGGTCCATTTGGTCCTCTTTAGAGGATCACTGACCATGCTGTATGAGAATTCTGCTGTCCATTTAATAGGCAACTAAAGCCTTATTAATTGGCACTCCAGATGGTTGGAAACTACAACTCCTTGCATGCTTTAGTAGCTTGCAGTGGCAAGTGCCCTCACCCTCCCCCAAGTTCAGTGGACAAGAGGACTTACCGATAAGTCGGTATTCCATCCATGGATCACTCACTCTGCAAATCCGGCCGCTGTTCGCTCCCTGTAGTGATCTCTGAAACCACAGGTTATTCGGAGGCTCATAAAGAGCATTGTTTGGATTATGCACAATATTAGTCTATATACTCGTATACAGTGCCAGAGTCACTGCTGCACCTTCATCCATCTAACATTTCCCCCCAAATGGCCCTGAGTGCCAAGGGCTGGCAAGGAGAGAAGGCCACTGCTAGCACTGACTGGTAAGGAAGGTATAGGTGTAATAGGGAGCGCCAGAGCATAGATTTAGAGGTTGTGAATTTGAGTTGCTGGGGTCAGAGTGACTGTTCCCCCAAGCCTGGATTCTCTTGCTCAACCCGAATGCTGGGATGTCTCTGATCCTCAACCCTAGATCACCGCTCCTAGGCCTTGTTATGTGATTGCAGTACAAAAAAAATCTCCGGACAGTGTTGAGAGCTGTCAGCATCAATCTCTGCTAATCCTCAATGTGAAACCTGCTAGAGCTTTACTGGCTAACATCACTTATTTGGCGCTGGGCAGTGACGTCAGCCGTCAAACGTGAACAGGCAGCGAGTGAGCGGCAGCTGGGTTTGCAAGTAAGTGATTGAATCACTACTGCTCATAGACTGGGGGAAGTTGTTTCTAGGTTTGGGTTTCTAGGTTTGGGTTTTGGTTTGGACCTAACAAAAGGAAATTTCCCGTGAGTGTAACAAACTTGTGAGTGGCCCTTTCTCTTTAGGACCTTGCTCTCAAGGACATATAAAAAGAAGGACATTGAAACAAGAAGGGCAATTAAACAAGGTTTGTGCGTCACTGTGTTGGTGTGGTGTATTAGAAGGGACAGTTTTGTCAGTACCATGCAATGTGCATTGTGCCACATGTATAGGAACCTGGAGCAGACGTTCCGGGGAACCTATGTCTGTGTCAGGTGTGAGTGGGTTGCCCGTTTGGAAGCTGAGGTGGAGAGTCTAAGGGGGCAGCTTGCAGCATTGCAGGGATTGGCAGAACTGGGGGGTCAGCAGGCACTGGCTGGGGCCAGTATAGAGGTGGGTGGAAGAGGGACACGAAAGGATGAGGAAGGAGGTAGTTTTGTTAGGGTTACTAGGGGAAGTGGGGGACGGAAGAGTAGGGGGGCTTCTTCCCAGATTGTCCATCCCAACAGATTTGCCGCCTTAGGTAATGAAGTGGAGGAGGACACCTCGGAATTAGCGTGTATGGAGGGGGATAGTCCCTTGAGCACCCAGGGGACTGCCATCTCTGATACAAGGGAGGAGGAACGAAGGGTCAGGAATGCAAGGCAGGTGGTAGTGGTAGGGGACTCCATTATAAGGAAGGTAGATAGGGTAATCTGCCGCCAAGACCCTACATGCCGAACTGTGTGTTGCCTGCCTGGTGCTAGGGTTCGGCATGTGGTGGATCATGTAGACAGATTATTGGGTGGGGCCGGGTGTGACCCAGCGGTCTTGGTTCACATTGGTGCCAATGACAAAGTTAGAGATGGAGGTGAGGTCCTTAAACATGATTTCCGAGAACTAGGGGCCAAGATAAAAGCAAGGACCTCCAGGGTAGTGTTTTCAGAAATACTACCGCAGCCACGTGCTAAGCCAGGGAGACAGCGGGAGCTTAGGAGCATTAATGCGTGGCTAAGAGGGTGGTGTAAGGAAGAAGGGTTTGGGTTTATTGAGAACTGGGCAGACTTTGCTGTCGGCTACAGGCTCTTTAGTAGGGATGGGTTGCACCTCACGGATGGTGGTGCAGCTGTTTTAGGGGAGAAGATGGCTAGAGGGTTGGAGATTTTAAACTAGGTTTGGGGGGGGAGGGTATTAGCAGTCTCACTGGGATAGATAGTCCAGGAGGAAAGCAGGGTGTAGATAGGCCAGTGGTGGGTGGAAAGGGGGGTGGGGCTAGCATAGGGGATAGGGAGGAATGTGTATCAAAGTGTACGAATAAATTACAGGATCATAATCTAAAATGTATGTTTGCAAATGCGAGAAGCCTGGCTGACAAAATGGGTGAATTGGAAATGATGGCATTGAATGAAAAGTATGATGTAATAGCTATAGCAGAAACGTGGTTGAACAGTTCTCACGACTGGGCTGTAAATATAGAAGGATATGCCTTGTTTAGGCAGGACAGAAAAAAAAAAGGAAAGGGGGAGGAGTATGTGTTTATGTTAAAAAAGAACTAAAGCCAAATTTAAAAGAAGAGATAACTGGTGATATGGATGATAAAGTGGAGGCAATATGGGTGGAATTAGGCAACAGGAAAGGGGGTAATGTCATTGTTGGTGTCTGCTATAAGCCGCCAAATACTAGCAGAGAGGAGGTGAGCCAACTTCATATGCAGTTGGCAAGGGCTGCAAGTTTGGGGAGTGTGCTCATTATGGGGGACTTTAATTACCCTGACATTGATTGGTGTGGTGGAACTGCCATCACAGAAAAAGGCGATGAGTTCCTGAATTTGCTGCAGGATAATTTTCTCTTACAGGTGGTTGAGGTTCCTACTAGAAAAGGAGCTCTGTTGGATCTGGTAATATCTAACATTGTGGAGCGCATTATAGATATAAAGGTAACTGGAGGCTTAGGGAATAGTGACCATGAAATAGTGGCATTTGGCCGTTGTTATCGAAAGGAAAAGTGCGCTGGGTTAACAAAGACATTTAATTTCAGGAAAGCAAATTTTCCCAGGTTAAAAGCAGCTCTTCAGAATGTCAACTGGAATAATTTATTATCAGGTAAAGGTACTGAACAGAAGTGGACTGTGTTCAAGGGGATTTTAAGCCAGTTCACATCTAATACCCTTGGGAAATAAATGTAAAAAAAATAAATCCGCGCCCATGTGGCTGAATTCTGATGTAAAGAGGCAAATGGTAAGGAAGAAAAAGGCATTTAAAACCTTTAAGGCCGAGGGAACGGAAAGGGCCTTTAGGGAGTATAAAAACTGTAACAAGGAGTGTAAGAAAGCAATCAAACTAGCTAAAATTAATAATGAAGTTAGGATAGCTGAAGAAAGCATCACTAAGCCTAAACATTTTTTTAAGTATATTAATAGTAAGAAGATGAGGACTGAGAATGTGGCACCATTAATTAATGGGGATAAGTTAGTTACGGAGGATGGCGATAAAGCAAATGTCTTGAATATTTTTTTTTCCTCTGTATACACTATAGAAGATCCAAGTACAGATATCATAGAGTATAGTAGCAATAAAGGTATACAAGATTCAAGTTCACTTTGATTAACCGAGGATATGGTACAGAAAGAACTAAATAAGGTTAATATTAATAAATCTCCTGGACCGGATAAAATACATCCTCGGGTATTTAAGGAGCTAAGTTCAGTTTTATCTAGGCCATTGTTTCTAATTTTTGCTGATTCCCTCATGTCCGGTGGTGTGCCTCTGGATTGGAAAAAGGCTGATGTTATTCCAATATTCAAAAAGGGTAGTCGTTCACAGCCGGGTAATTACAGACCTGTAAGTTTAACTTCAGTGGTGGGGAAAATCCTGGAAAGTTTAATAAGGGAACATGTTCTAGAGTATGTTTCAAGGACTGACATTATAAGTAGTAACCAGCATGGATTTAGGAGGAATAGATCTTGTCAAACTAACTTGCTTGGCTTTTATGAGGAAGTAAGTAGAAATTTAGACTCTGGTATAGCAGTAGATGTAGTTTACTTGGATTTTGCAAAGGCTTTTGATACAGTCCCCCATAGGCGACTAATGTATAAGCTAAGGTCTGTTGGTCTGGGGAGTCACATTTGTACATGGATAGAAAATTGGTTAATGAATAGGATGCAGAGAGTAGTTGTTAATGGGGCTTCATCATTATGGACTAAAGTGCTAAGTGGGGTGCCACAGGGTTCTGTGTTGGGGCCGCTTCTATTTAATCTATTTATTAATGATTTGGAAGTGGGTATTGTCAGCAAGGTTTCTGTGTTTGCTGACGACACAAAACTTTGTCGACCATTAAAAACTAGATAGATTATCACATTGGGCTGCTAAGTGGCAGATGAAATTCAATGTTGATAAATGTAAGGTGATGCATTTTGGACTTAAAAATACTTGTGCTACTTATACTATAAATGGCTCTGTGTTAAGTGAATCCCTGTTGGAAAGGGATCTTGGAGTTTTGGTGGATAACAAACTTAAAGGTAGCAAGCAGTGCCAGGCGGCAACAGCCAGAGCCAGCAGGGTATTGTCTTGTATAAAGAGAGGTATGGATTCAAGGGAGGAAAATGTAATTCTCCCTCTTTACAAAGCATTGGTAAGGCCTCATTTGGAATATGCAGTGCAATTTTGGAATCCTGTGTACAAAAAGGACATCTTTGAAATGGAAAGGGTTCAGAGAAGGGCAACTAAATTAATAAGGGGATTGGGGGAGCTTGAATAAGAAGAGAGACTGGAAAAGTTACAATTATGTACGCTGGAGAAAAGGCGCTTGCGTGGGGATATGATTACTGTGTATAAATACATTAACGGGCCATACAATAAACTATCTGGGGCATTGTTCACCAATAGAACATGTCAAAGGACACGAGGACATCCCTTAAGACTTGAAGAAAAAAGGTTTAGGCTTCAAGCTCGGAAAGGGTTTTTCACTGTGAGAACGGTAAAGCTATGGAACTGTCTTCCAGTGGACGTTGTAATGGCAGGTTCATTGGTCAGTTTCAAAAAAAAGCTGGATGAGTTTCTGCAAACAAGGAATGTTGCAAGTTACTGGTATTGATACATAAAGTAGAGTTGATCCAGGGAAATTTCTGATTGCCACTTTGAGTCAGGAAGGAATTTTTTCCCCCTTCATAAATTTGGTGGTTTTTTTTTGCCTTCCTCTGGATCAACAGTTAGGCAGAAAATGAGGATATTGCTAGATGGGTTGGACTGGATGGACGTATGTCTTTATTCAACCTCAAATACTATACTATGCTATACTATACTAGGTAAAGATACTGAGCAGATGTGGACCACTTTTAAAGGGATATTAAACTATTACATTTCTAAATTTGTACCTTTAGGGAACAAGTGTAAGGAACAAGTGTAAAAAAATTAGGTCCACTCCTGCATGGCTTAATGCTCAGGTAAAAAGGGAAATGGAAAAAAAGAAAAAGGGAACAGAACAGTCTTACAGGGAGTATAAAAGCTGTAATAAAGAGTGCAACAAAGCAATTAAACTAGCTAAAACAGAAAATGAAATACGGATAGCCGAACAAAGCAAGTCCAACCCCAAAATGTTTTTTAAGTATATAAATGGTACAAAGATGAGGACTGAGAATGTGGGACCATTAAACGATGGGGCTGAGATGGTTGTCGAGGATGCCAAAAAAGCTAAACTGCTAAACCGTTTTCATACATCAGTTTTCACTATAGAGAATCCTAGTCCTTACAGCAGGGATTGTAATAATATGCCGTGGAGAAATGAGGAGTATTCACATTGGCTGACAGAAGATATGGTACGGAAACAATTAGACAAAGTAAATATCAATAAAGCCTCAGGACCAGATGGATTGCATCCCCGGATTTTAAAAGAGCTTAGTTCAGTTCTATCTAGATCACTGTTTCTCATCTTTTCAGATTCACTTTGGTCTGGGGATATGCCACTGGATTGGAAAAAAGCCAATGTAATAACAATATTCAAAAAAAGTAGTTGTTCCCAACCTGGTAACTATAGACCTGTAAGCCTAACATCAGTGGTAGGGAAGGTGCTGGAAATGTTGTTATGGTATCATATCCTTGACTTTGTCTCCAGAGCTCATCTTATTAGTAGTAGTCAGCATGGATTTATGAGAAATAGATTGTGCCAAATTTAATTGGTTTTTATGAAGAAGTGAGTAAGAATTTACACTCAGGCACTGGTAAGGCCTCATTTGGAATATGCGGTGCAGGTTTGGAATCCCATATACAAAAGTGGCATCTTCGAAATGGAAGCAGTTCAGAGAAGGGCAACTAAATTAATAAGGGGAATGGAGGGGCTTAAATATGCAGGCAGATTAGACAAGTTAGGGCTGTTTACATTGGAGGAGCGACGTTTGCGTGGGGATATGATAACCTTATACAAATATATTAATGGGCCATACAATAAACTCTCTGAAAGAAAAAGGAAAAAAAAGAAATAAAAGGAAAAAAAAGTGAATAGGTTGGACTTGATGGGCGTATATCTTTATTCAACCTCAATTACTATGTCTGGTTACAAATACATGTAATAAACTGGTAAAACTAGCAGTTGGGTTTGTAGGCAGACAACTGACAAGTCACCAGTTTTTTGTTTTAAGGGTGGACATGCAGCATGCCCTTTTAACACAAACAGTCCAAGCTGCCTTAAAGGAGAACTAAACCCAATTTTTTATACTCCAGAATCTGAAAACAAACCCCCTAAAAACCCCAATAAGCTATAAAATCCCACTCCAGTAAATTGTATTAAAGTATATGCAAGCCTGTTAAGAACTGGATGAATTATTTGTGTGTATGTGCAGTGTCAGACCACACCTCCTGACCTCAGTCACATGCTTCCTTGCTTTATCTGTAAAAGGATTGGCTAGAGATTATTAATGGGTGTGACCAACTGTAACAAGGGTCTGCCATAGCTAAGGACTGAGCATGTGTAGAACATAATAGTCGTTGACCAAACTGTGTGATATTAGAATGCTGTGAAGTAAAGCACAAACCATATGTAATTTAGGTAAATTTCCCAGCGCCCGTATCAAAATGAGAGGCAAGACACAGATTACTGGTTTTATATCAAGGTGTTCAGCCTTCTGGTTCAGTGTTGTTTTGTGGCTTAGTTGTCCTTTAAAGATAAAAAAATTACACAGATCCCCACACAGTGACATCAATGCTTCATTTAAGAGGCACATTAAATGACAGGCAGTATGCTGTGACTATGAAATTAGGAAGCACACCATATATGTAAGCAACATGGGCTTGTTTTCAGAACTGAGGAGGTGGGGGTGAGTGTGATGCCAGCGTGTCAGCAAATTAGGTAGGGACACCTGAAAAAAACCTATGCAGCCTGGCTAAGTTAGAATTAATATTGTATAATTACAATTACTTTGCAATCAGTGCAGCCCTGCTAATCACATTTATTAAGCATGTCCCCACTGGCATAGGACATAGGACAGGAGGAAGATTAGGGGAGAAAAGCAAAGGGGAGTGGTTATGGCGTGCAGCACAGCACATGAACAGTGTGCAGCGAGTAACTGCTACCTGCTGCTAATACATTGCCTTCACTAACGTGGCATGACTTGAGCTACTTTTTCAAGCAGGAGGGTGGTTAAGTACCTCCTGCTTTTCAATACTTTATTTGTACCAGTTGTGCCAATTGTCACCATTTACATCTGCCAATCATTTTATCCAATGTCTGTATGCCAAGGTTTAAGGCTAATGCCTTAAAGTGAGGGCTGGGGGGAATGGAGTTAATATAATAATGTACCCCCTACTGTAAATGATATAGTGAATAATGTATCCCCTACTGTAAATTAAGGGGTATATTATTCACCATATAATTTACAGTAGGGGTACATTGTACACTATTTAATTTACAGTATGGAGTATAACTATTTGCCGAGTCTGCATTATATATTATAAATTAACTAATACTGTATAACGCAGGGTAGCATTGCCTTATGGTATTGGAAAACCACAATACCGCTCCATTTTGCTCCTGTCAGGGCCATGCTGTTCCATGCGTCAGGTTGTATTATAGTTGTTACAGCTGGTAAATGGTTTGTGGAATGGAACCCTGAGTCCTGGATCAGTGTAGGTAACCACTCCCACCACACGGAAAGCCACAGCCGACTGGTGACGCTGGGAACCCCAAGACCCACTTGTACTATTCGGACACTCCCCTTTGACAAGCTGAGGGTCGAGTGGGCGGGGTCATTTTAGGAGGCGGGTCTGTAGTGTAGCGGAGGGAGTTTGCTGACGTTGTACCCCTGACTCTGGTCGGAGTGAGAAGATGGTCACCTACCGGGCTTCGCTCGCATTCTTTTTCAGCTTATGTTTACTTTCTGAGGCTAATGGCTACAGGAGGAGAGGACCCGCTGTCACTGTAAAGGTAACACCACGTTTACCGGGAGAGATTGGACCGGGGTGGGACCGGAACCGGGTTATAACCAGCAACCTATAAGTGTGAAGGTAAAGTTACGGAATGTGAGGTAAACGGTAGGTGATGGAGACCCCTGTCGGTGGTAGAGTGAACAGCGCTTAGTGCTTGAACATTGACATCATGACATGATATTTAGTATTTGACTGACAACCCTGAGTAACTACTAACTAATGGTTATTACTTATAGGATACAGACTGACAGGGCCGGCCTTAGGATAAATAGCACCCTGTGCAAGATTTGTTACTGACGCCTAGCTCCCTCTGACCTCCAGCATGCCTTGTTTAAATAGTCGTATGTGTCTACCAGGCTTAACATGTATAGTATGTGATTACACAGACAGGGACTGTAGATTTTGCACTGAAATCAATTGTTCCCATTTCCACTACTGCGTTGCTTTAAAGTGCAGTGGATGAGGAATGTGGATAAAAATAGAAACAACTTCCAAAACAATGAGAATTTTTGTTTGTCATTTTCAAACAAGCAACTTCTAAAAAACAACCCAACACTTAAAAATGTCTCACCTAGGTAAAACCAGATTTTTAATGTAAAACATATGAAACCTAGACAAAATGGATAGGGCTTTTTCACACTACACTATTAACATGCCATAACATGTATGAAAATGCATAAGACATAATGTTTCATTGATGTACATTTAGAGTTAAGTTTCGTTATTAACTTTTCTGCTACTTTCTTGCACTTTCACTTTCTGTGGACTAAGAAAATGTTCAAAGAGATGATACCCAAATAACTCATTAGAATCCCATATGGGAGGCACTTGACCAGTATAATAAAGGGAAATAGATCTCAAATAGAAGTACATAAAAATTCACAGTAGATACAAACCAAATCAAAAATCATCTTTTAATATAGATTGGAAAAATAATAACATACTTAACTCTAAAAATCTATCTTATATACTAACCTATGGCTGTAAATATGCATAGATGCCTGACGCATTTGCATGAGCGCTGCATGCAAGGTGTGTGCACTGCTGGGTTTGCTAGTACCTAATAAATCACAGAAAACTAAACTGAGCATCCCCAGAATACATTGTGTCCAGGAATTAGTAGCGATAGCAGATCATAGAGAGAGGTTAAAGCAGTTAGTGAGCAGCGATAAATTCTTTCACCTTTGATTTTTATGTATTAAATAGCATGTTTCATTTTATTACATAATCTTGGTGTGCCCTAAGTTCATTACATGCATACATATTCTTAACATATGTTTACATGTTGCAATTTATAGGTGTTTTTTGATATAAAAGTTGGAGACGTGGATGCTGGCAGGATTGTTATTGGATTGTTTGGAAAAGTTGTTCCCAAGACTGTCAAAAACTTTGTGGCTTTGGCAACTGGAGAGGTAAGGCATTGACTGTATGTATTTTATTAATGAACATTTGTTTCACAAACTTTTGTATGGAAATAATTACATTTACTTCATAACTGACATTGCTGTAACTCAGGGAAAGGAAGCTAGTAGCTCTCTAGGTGTTTAAAAAATACAACTCCCAGCATTCCCCAACAAAGATTCTGCAACTAGGGAATGCTGAGAGTTTTAGTTTTTAAACATCTGGAGAGCTACTGGCTGCTTGTGTAACTGGTTCCCTCTCTCTATCTTGTGATTACCACTATATGACCTTATAGAATATTTTTTATATTCAGCAATTTATATTGCTTCTTTGAAATGTCTGTCTGCATAAAACAAAAAACATACCACAAACAGTGTTATAATGAAACCCAGTACATATACATACTTTATCTGCAACTAGCAATCCTAAATTATCAGAAACTACACAACTGTTGGATACTTTGTCCAGAAGCTTTAGTTTAAATAAACTTTTGCGCATGTATGATGACTAAACACCCAAATTCAGTTGGGTGGGGCCTAATAGGAAATGAATGATCAGAACAGTGTGTTGGACATTGTCCCAGTGGATGTCTTGGATGGAGCTTGCAGCATACAGCTTTTTATTGTGCTGCAGCCAAATAAATGGTTCTTAAAGGGCATGTTTACTCCTGAAAATTAAAGAAAAATATAGGTAAATCAGCCCAAAACCACAATCGTTAAAAAGCTGGCAGATGTAGATCATGCTGATTAGGTGCTAGAGGAGATTTCTGGTGAAGAATGAACCAGAGGTAGATCACACTGCAAACAAAACTGGTTTGTTTTATTACAGCAACATGTTTTATAGCCACAACTATTTGGTGGAAATTTTAAAATACTAGTTACCTGTTAGCATTTAATAAGACATGGAAGCGTTAAGGGTGCTTATGGATGGTTTTCCCAGTTGGTCTAGGGGAGCATTGCCTATAATGGGCACTAGATAGGGGATCCCTAGCCAGTATATTATTGGACTGTTGCATTTACAGTTCTTGTCTAACAGTCAACAAATAGGGACTAACTCCAGAAAGATTCAGTAACCACATGTCACCTAAACCTTTTTAATTTTATTTCTTTTGCTATAGAAAGGGTATGGCTACAAAGGCAGCACATTTCACAGAGTTATTAAAGATTTCATGATCCAAGGTGGGGACTTTACTGCTGGAGATGGGACAGGAGGTAAGCTATGTACGTTAAGTCTAGTAAGTCTGAGGAAAATAAATTAGAACTAAATAACAAATCACAAAATAGTAGAAACAAGACAGAGTTTGTATTTTGTTTATTGTTTAAAGATATTTGCTCTTTTAAAAATGCTGACGGGTTGTGGAACTGGCATCACGCAGTCTTATGGGCAGTGCCTCTCTCTTTAATGCAGTTATTAGCCAGGTGAGTTGCCACATGACCAGATCAGCTCCTCCTGCTACCAGAACAATTGGTTCCAATACAGATTGGTAGTTGGGTACTGCTGATAGGGCTTGTTGATATCCGCTCCCCAGTCTATGTGTGTTCTTGACATTACTTTATTTCTTTACATGTAGGATACACAAACAGTACATATATAAATGCTGCTGTAGTGTGCATTGTTTTGAAATTTTGGGTTATGCCCCTTCTCTTCTTTAACTCTGTTTAGGAGGCACGTCCTATTGATTAATGTACCAAACCTTTAGGATAGCCCTGCAGCATTCTGAGAAGCACTTGTATCCTACTGATGCATTCCTTTGGAAGGGCATGTGTAGAAATAAATTCAGCTGGAACTGTGCATTGCTGCTGAGGTATGATTAGGACTAATGTAAAAAAAAGCTTTTTAATGAGTACGGTATTGTTTTGTGTGAAAATTATTTTAGCTTTAAAAAGTCATAAAGTCTTTTCCCTCCCACACACGTCTCTACTTCTTTTGCAAAATATGTGGTTTTTGCTGTCCACTCTGCATTGTAATTACCAAATAGGGGAAGGCTGGTTAAGTAGTGAGATAGTCCTCTGCAGATGAACTTGTCATTTTCTATGTGCTGTACAGATTTTTAATTATTTTCTTGTATTTCATATCGGACACGTTTTAGACATTCTATCCTTAGCTCCTAAAATTATTTTATCCTGTAATATGTTTACAAAGTGTAAACCTAAAAATCTATCTAGTTCTCTAGTGGCTGAATATTTTCTGCCACTAGAAATAGACTATCTTATAAATTATATTTTCCTTTTCTGTATTATTTTTCACTTTTGCATCTGTAATTGTATGTGTATACAGATATCAAAATTACTGCGTGTCAGTAAAAACAGAAGTAGGACATGTTAAAGGACATTTCCACCCTTAAAACAAAAAAATGATCACTTGTTATTTATTTGTCCCTACCCCCAGCTGCTATTTTAACCAGATATTTAATTATAAGTATCACCCTTGTTTTCTCCCTTTCTGGTATAGGTTTCCTTCTCCCCCTGCTCAATAAGCTTTTAGAAACGTAGGCATGTGCAGAGAAGGCAGCAAGGGAAAGGAAAGTCAAACATTGGTTATGGTTTGACCAGTCACAGCCTTGATTGACTGCATGGAGGGAGGATCCAGCTTTCTCTGCCAGAATGGATGCAGTAATTATCCTTAAATATCTAATTAGTAATGCATCTAATAATGTGCTGAATATCGGTTGGAATTGGGAGCAGGTGGCCAGTTTTCTGTTTTACGGTTGGATATGCCTTTTAAATATACAGTGATTAGTGAGAATTGCAGCTTTAAAGAGTGCTGACAGACTTTGGCTTAGACACCCCTAAACAACAGTGTAGCATTATTTGGCCATTCAGATTAAGGGCGTATTCAGACTAGGAGAGGGAATATGCTGCATTTTTCAGAATGTAAACAGGCTTTGTACAAGGAACACATTATAGCATTCCCACTTTGGTGTATTAAGCATGGGACACACCATGCAATATTTCTGCCTGATCGACCAATAGTGGTTGCGTGTGTTTTTAGACGTGACCAAACGTTCTTGATCAGACATGTCCAAAACCACTATTGCCGCGACTGACAGTCCATCCTCCTGGCAGACCGATCGGAAGAGCTGCTACATGTATTTTTAAAATGCCCTATGCACACATTTGTATCCGGAAAAGCACACTTTTCCATTGTATTGATATATGTGAAGACACGTGTTTGCTTGCCAGTACGGCTTCTAGTGTGAGACTTAAAAACAACTTTTTCAGTGTGTATTACCAATGTTTCATATCTCCTTTACTTTATATTCCTATGTATACTGTCTGGATACATAATTGAATCCACTGACCAAGGGCTCGAGAAGGAGCTGCACAAATGTCAGCAGCTGCTTCTAAATTTTCTTTTTTTCAAAATTTGTCAGACCGTATTTTAGACTTTTGTATTTAGTATTTTGGTCTTACACCATTGGATTCAACTAGTAATAGTTTTCATACTTCATATATATTTAGGTCCATAACACTAGTGAACACTGATTTAGAAGTTTCCAGAAGGATAACATCCTTAAATTAAGAATGTGTTAATTTATTTGTAATTCTTAGAAATAAATACATACGTACAGTACCAACCTGCTTTGTTTTTTTTCTGTTCTAGGAAAAAGTATATATGGCGACAGTTTTCCTGATGAGAATTTCAAGATAAAACACTATGGCATTGGATGGGTCAGCATGGCAAATTCTGGTCCTGATACCAATGGATCTCAGTTCTTTATCTCCACAACCAGACCATTATGGCTCAATGGAAAGCACGTTGTGTTTGGCAAAGTTCTAGAAGGCATGGTAAGGTTTTAAGGGCAGTAGCCAAGGTAGTTATATGGCCAAATTGAGCTTAACTTTAAGAAAATATATGAATTTTGCCTGTCACTGAATATACAGCTACTAAGCATTTGAATTGAATGCAAGGGTTATCATGTATCATGTTGGTTTTATACTCTTGTACGCTATACTCTTGGTTTTATACTCTCTTAAGCTGGGTACTTACACTGCAGCTGAGCAGCAGGTGGCAGACAGATTTTATTGGAAGCTGTCAGTCATTGGCTACAAAAAGGCAAACAAAAAAAAAATATGGATTGCAAATCCTAAAGAAAGCATGGTAAGCGGAACTAAGTAAGTAAAAACACTGGTTTATTTATTTGAAACAGACACAAATTGCTTTACGTGTTTCGTGCTTAACCTAAGCACTTTATCATAGACCACCAAGAGAGAAGGTTCCCAGGTCCCATTTTTACATGTGAAAATAAAACACAGCCTCCTACATCACACATCATTATAATACTTTATTGAATAATTAAAACCATCAAGCATCATACTATTAACCCCTATTAAAGAAGTAGATGCAATTGAATCTTACCATAGTCCCTACTGACATATACTCCCACTTAATGTATACAAAATAACACAACTAAAGGAGAACTAAACCCAAAAAAATCAAAGTGTAAGTTAGAAAGTACTTGCCTCAACATCCATCTCAGCATGGAAGATTCCACTCAGGGGCCTTTTCTTTACCTCTATGAGCTCATTTTAGGTTCTGTTTGTTCCCCAAATCTGAAGCTGACATTTTCCCTTGCCTGCCAGTCCTTTTGCCTTGATTACATTTTCAGCACCTGTGTGATTTCCACTCCCACCTCTTAACCCCTATGATGTAGGAATATATTAAATCATCAATATTCAAATTGGTGGTGCAGCTGATTAACACTTTCCCAGCAGTGTTATAGTGTGATGTATATAGTTCTGGGTATCTAGTGTGTCCGGTTATGAAATAATGTATGTTTTTACAAGTTTATTGCAAAACATGCGTGCTACATGTTTCAGATGCACTCAAACACTTGAGGAAGGACAAGTGGGTCAGAAACATGTAGCACACATGTTTTACAATAAGCCTTCACTATTCACAGTTACAGACCTCTGTCTTTGTATGTTTCACCTGCAATGTAGTGTTGGAGGGCCATATTTAAAAACTTGCGATACCGCAGGTTTTCGTTACTGTACGACTGTGGCAGTAGTATACCATGCTGTAAACTACCGGAATGATATTCTACGGACGGCCATAGATTTACGTTCGCTATCTATCGTACATTTACAAGATTTCCGATAGTGATCATAAATAAACGATCACCAAAGAAGGCGATACCACACCTTTAAATATGGCCCGTAGTGTGAAGGTCTCTAGCTCTCCCTGTCAGCTGCAGCAATATTAGTGAAAAGTTTAGCTCCTTAAAGGGGAATGTTGGATGGTAGGAAGAGTATGTTTTTATAGAAACCACATGGTGCGGAACTGTAGGGGGAGGATAGTGAAGTAAACCTGATCTTAGGACCAGCTCTGTGCAATGCATTTCTCATCAGTGTACCTTATTAAAGGGAATGTTAAAGGGTAAGAAGAGTGTGTTTTTATAGGAACCACATTGTGCAGAACTGTAGGGGGGGGGATAATGAAGTGAACCTGATCTTAGCACCAGCTCTGTGCAATGCATTTCTCATCAGTGTACCTTATCTAAGGGAATGTTTGAGAGTAGGAAGAGTGTGTTTTTTGATTCAGCTCAGGGGTGTGTTTAGGGGGAGATTACTGGTGCCTTGAATCCTTTCTCACTGCTCAGTGCAGTCTGCTGTTCCACTGTCTGCTGTTCCACTTCTCCTGGTGTCCATAGACTGTTACATAGATTGTTACATAAATTATTACATTGTCAATTGAACTGTGAGTGAGAATGTTAAAAAGATGTATCCTGTCTGCCCTGTGATTGACCGCAACATAACTAATAATAATTGATACAAAATTGTATCAGTATTAACCCTGCAGCTGCATGAGGTAAATGCTGAGACTGGTTTACTTACTGTACCTACTACACTGTGGTAGAGCTTAGTGACCAGTAATAGGGAGGGACATTTAGAAATCTTGGAGGTGGTTGTATAGTTGACTGTCAACATTGTATAATATATATTATATATACACATGAGTGGTTGTTCTATACTTTATACATAATGATTGTTCAATATCAGGGTCCGATGTTATGGAAATTTTCCATCTTGTCTGATAGGTCCCAATACTGACAATTCAGCAAATGATCCACTGTCTCACAGCTCTGACTTTAAAAGACACTAATGGTAATGTAGCACAAATGTGGATTTCTCAGTAAAACAGAACATTAGGCTGGGTAAACACGGACAAATATTTTGTCCCAACCATTCCCCCACTATTGACTGGTCGGCCACAGCAACTGTCTCCGATGGACCACACGATCTGCAATGATTTACCGGCATGTCAAATTGCCTGTTTGTCTGATACAGGCAAACGGTGACTGACAGCACTCACCGCAGCCACTGAAATCACATCGGTTGATCTGAAAAATCTGTTTGTGTGTACCCAGCTGTGATGATATTCATGGCAATTAGAAAATATATATATTATTATTATATGCTCCATTTACAATAGAAAACATGAATGTATTCGGGGCTTGTTCAATGGTAACCCATTTAGGAATCCCCCCTTTAAAATCCTGTGCTTGCCACCTACAGCACTGCACCATGTTCAGTGTATGTATTTAATCAGTGTACGTATTAAAGGGAAATGTTGGAGGGTATGCAACTTGCAGCTCTGCAGAATGCTGTTTATATAAATGTACATATTAATAGGAATTATTGGAGGGTATGCCAATTAAAGGGGTACTGTTAGAGGGAATGCAAACATGTTCTAAAAATTAATGCAGCAGGAGGGCTGCCTGTGGGAAGTTATGCATAAACAAAATCACTTTTCCAACTAGGGTTCCCACCTTTAAGACCCAAACACATATACAGGCCTATGTATTAAAAGTTCTTATCGTTAAAAATTGTGCAAATTTTGCCTCAACCAATCAGATGTTAGCATAAGAACTTTCATCACATAGGCCTGACAATATCTACAAAACAAATGGTTGTTAGTATTTTCTTTAGAAGCATGATGCAGGCTGATACAGTTTGCAGTTAATGCAATGGTACTTAGCACTGCAACACAGTGTAGATTTAAAGGAATAATTCACTGCAATAGTGAACTATCCCTTTTCTACATTGATTGAAGCCAGGGAGTTTAAGGAGCTATGCCCTACCTCTCGTTCTTCAATCAATGTTCAGGAACGAACTTCAGAAAATCTTACCTTTCATGCGATCCAGCGGGGCCGCTCTGAAATTCCTGACTGCTTCCTGCTTCTGTTACACTATAACACGCATTATCGGGCATGCGCGTTATAGCGTAACAGAAGCAGGAAGCAGTCAGGAACTGTCAGAGCGGCCCCGCTGGATTGCGTGAAAGGTAAGATTTTCAGAAGTTCGTTCCTGGCTAGCTAAACATTGATTCAAGAACAGGAGGTAAGGCATAGCTCCTTAACCTCCCGGGCTTCAATCAATGTAGAAAAGGAATTGTTCACTATTGCAGTGAACTATTCCTTTAATATGTGTTTGGGTCTTAAAGGCAAAAGTGGCCTTTGCCTTTACACCACTTCCAGGCTCCAACATTTCCCTTTAAAATGCATTGCACAGAGCTGTGCTAATACCATGTTCATGTCAATATGCACCTGCAGCTCAGAGCTGTTTTGTTTTTATAAGTGTCCCTTTTAAAGTGGTAAGCTCAATTCTACTGGGGTTGTCACCTTTCCCTTTAAGACTCAAACACTTAGGGATAGCTTCCACTAGCACGTTTTGGATTGTGGATTACAATCCGATTGTGCTAGTGGGAGTGCATGTAATAGCCTATAGGACCAGCCCCTCTACATGCAATGCGTTTCCATGTGCATGCGATCACCATATTTGGTATGTATTGCATGCGCTCTGCTAAGGTTCAATTGTGGAAGCGCAACACCCATGCACGGAAGCAAGCACGATCACGCATTATTGCGAACGTGCGTCCTCCCTTCCATTGCGTTTAATACATGCTGTATGGCTAAACTGAATAATGAAAATGGACATCTCAAGCGCAAATGCATATTAATGGCGTGCAATTGTGTGTGCGATTCAGGTGCATTGCAGTGTGGCCATGCCCAATGTACATTGCAGCAATACACACAGTAATATAAATGGTAGGGTGCAGAAATAAACACATTAAAAACACACAGTCTTGCAGATATGCTCACAAATATAAAGGGTTTACAAGTTGCTTCCTTAATACATATGAAAAGGGTTAACACCTTCCCCCACTCTGAGCAGGAAAACCAGCTAATGATATTCACTGCTATCTCTGAAGATTGGCTGGGAGACACTGGCTGGTGGGGACTCTGAGTTCAACTGTTACATGCAGCCTAGAATAAGGGGGGGGGGGTTGGAAACAAACACAAGGTAGCTAGTTAGCATGTGCAGAAGGACCCCTAGGAAGAGGCAACACTAGAAGCCAGCCATGACATCATAGATTGCCAGTACTCAGAAAATGTTCTATAAATTATTTCTACACTAAGAGGCTGAATCCAGAGGTTAGAGACAAATGGTTTTACGAAGTGGCAGTTATAGAGTCTGTGGAGCTGCCTTTATATTTTGGGTTTAGTTCTCTTTTAAGTGTCTGTTGTATTCAATTAGATCAACTGGACTTGAAATGTAGTTCTTGAAGACGTTTCGCTAGTCATCCGACTGGCTTTCTCAATTCAGAATGACTTGTACAAGAATCTGTGGCAATTATGTACCCTGGAAAATCCCAATTAGCATATCACAGCCAGGTGTTAAGGGTGTGATTAGATAGTGGCTAAGAGGTGTTATAGGAACGCCCAGAGTAAGGTGTTAAAACAGCATTGTACATGGCAGACAGTTGGTGTCGAACCCCCCCACCTCTATTTAGGCTTGGTTTCTTTATTTTCACATAAATGGCCTCCTTAACACCTCTCTTGAACCAGTCACGTTCCTTCGCCAGTATGTTAACATTACAATCTTCAAAGGTATGTCCTTTATCCTTAAGATGCAGATACACGGCTGAGTCCTGACCCGAGGAATTGGCTCTTCTGTGCTGGGCCATACGTTGATGCAGTTGCTGTTTGGTCTCCCCCACATACAAATCAGAGCATTCTTCACTGCACTGCACTGCATATATGATGTCCCTTTTCTTGTGTTTAGGTATTGGGTCTTTCGGATGTACCAATTGCTGCCTCAGTGTGTTGTTCGGTTTAAAGCAGACAGGGATACGATGTTTTTTGAAAATTCTTCTTAATTTCTCGGAGACCCCTGCTACATATGGGATGACCATGTTCTTCCTCCTGTCTTGCTTTTCCCCTTCACTGTTGGTATTTGTGTTCTTTTCTTTCCTTCTACTTCTTTTGACAAAGGCCCAGTCTGGATATCCACAAGTTTTAAGGGCTCCTCTGAGATGTTTCATTTCTTTAGCCTTCGCCTCTGTGCTAGTGGGGATGTTCTCGGCTCTGTGTTGCAGGGTTCTGATGACACCCAGCTTGTGATCTAAAGGGTGGTGGGAGTCAAACATCAAATACTGATCTGTGTGTGTTGGTTTTCTGTAAACCTCTACTTCCAGTTTACCATTTTCCTTAACTTCTACCAAGCAGTATAAGAAAGCCAGTTTGTTGTTTTGTACCTCTTCCCTTGTGAATTTAATGTTTTGGTCCACCGCATTAATGTGTTCTGTGAAAGCTTGTACTTCCTTCTGGTGGATTTTAACCCAGGTGTCATCAACATATCTGAACCAGTGGCTGGGTGCTATGCCCTTAAAGGTATTAAGCGCCTGTGTTTCTACCTCCTACGTCTTCAAGAACTACATTTCAAGTCCAGTTGATCTAATTGAATACAACAGACATACCATGACCTGGATGAATGAGAACCTTCACAAGCATATTTCTCCTTTAAGTATTTATACGTAGATATGATACACATATACATAAACATGAATGGATAGACCATTCAGTATACATATAAATACACATTCATAGTATTACAATATCCAGGGTAAGTTCAATATGCTACGCA
Organism: Hymenochirus boettgeri; assembly: GCA_019447015.1. Taxonomy (NCBI): domain Eukaryota; kingdom Metazoa; phylum Chordata; class Amphibia; order Anura; family Pipidae; genus Hymenochirus; species Hymenochirus boettgeri. Next base: position 325,328,690 of record CM033469.1, read on the forward strand.
AATAGTTCAAACAATTTAAAAATAGAAATAGACAAGGAATTAGTAGGCAGCAAGCATGGGTTTAACTTAGGGGCACCTTAATCCACATAACAGGAGATGTCAAAAATCAAAATAAAACCCCCTGATATACGTGTTCCCAATTTAAAAATGAACTTGTGATGTAACCTTAAAGCACGGATTTGTAAACAATTGCAAGACACTTCTTGATGTTTAATGGGAAATACAGGTTTCTTCAAGCTCAAGTAATTAAGAGGGTGTATCCCCACGAGAAAAGCGTATATCAGCTTTCCTAATCAAAGTTCATTTTTGGATTGGAAATACGTATATGTCGTGGTTAAATTTTTGATATCTCCTGTTTTTTGGATTAAGGGGGATAAGGGTGCCCCTAAACTAAACCCATGCTCTTTGCCTACTCCTTGTTTAACTCTGTCTTTCTTTTTTTTTTTTTTAAATTAAACTATTCGTGTAGCATATTGAACTTACCCTGGATATTGTAATACTATGAATGTGTATTTATATGTATACTGAATGGTCTATCTATTCATGTTTATGTATGTGTATCATATCGATGTTCAATTGTGTTATTTTGTATACATATTAATTGGTAGTATGTGTCAAATATGTAGTGAATATGATTAGATTCAACTGTATCAACTTTTGGAACATAAAGGATGGTTTCTGTTCCCTTTAAGGGGTTAATAGCATGATGCTTGATGGTTTTAATTATTCAATTAAGTATTAAAAGTATTTTAGAGGAGCAGGAAGTGACTGGCATGGATTGCACAGAGAGGCTCCTACTCTTCAGTTTCCTGGACTTTCATCAGGCCCTGCAGGACAACCACAAGGAGCAGAATGAAAAGGTAAGGATTTTTTAACACTACACACTGGGGAAAATTTTAGTGGGGGGTGGGCATGCCTTTTAATGTATATGAATTTGTAACAATGGCATCTCTTCATTTTAAAGGGCATGTCCAGCCCTTTTTTGAACTTTTAATATATTATACATATTGATCCCCCAGCCCCAACCGCCATAATGAAATTCTTAGAAAGTGCCCCAATATGTACTTACCTTCCCTCTATCCTCCACGGCACTCTCTGCTTGCACAGAAATGGGAGGGGGGCAGAGGACTCTCCTGCGCATGCCTCAAACCTTGTCGAGGTTGAGGCTGAGACAGGCGCAGGATGAGTCACCCAGACCTTCTACACTGCACTTTCCTGGACTTTGGAAGGGCACAGCATGGCAACCATAAGGAGCTGGGATGTAAGGTAACGATTTTTGTACACTACAGAGTGGGGCCAGTACGGGGTTAAATTTGAGTTTTAGGGGTGGACATGCCCTTTAACGAATATGAATTTATAACAAATGTTGTGCTTTTCTTTCTATCCAAAGACTGTGGTGCATTTAATAGAGCTTCAGCGGACAGATGACAGAGATCGGCCTCTTCAGGACTGTGTAATTGTTAACAGTGGTAAAATACATGTGAAAGATCCTTTTGTGGTTGAAGTTGATGACTGGGAAGATTAATACATGTTTCTAAGTATTTTTATATGGAATGTTTGTCAATAAATGTAAATACGCTTATAATGTTAACATTGCCTCTGATTTACTAGGGCATAACATCAGACCCCATAAAACTATTTTAGGGGATATCACCAATTAATAGTTTAACCATTTAAATAATAATTTTATTTCTGCAAACAATGAAAGGAATATTAAAACAAACCGTGTTATTAAGCAATTCACTTAAATTATTGAACAAATAGCAGGGTTTCCTTAAATTGGCAGCTTAATTTGTGGCACTAATGTTTGGTGCTGAATATATTTGTCAGGCTATACAGAAAGAAAAAAACAGGCCCTCTACAAGTATGCGTGTGAAAAACATATAAAATCCCTTTATTGATATGTAATGGTGTGGGGAACAAGTCACAGCAAAATTACCACAAGAATAAAAAAAATTATGTTAAACTCCTATGGAACACTCATATCATAAGATATCCTACCACCTATATCCAGTAAATAGCTATTCTCATCTATCCAGAGTCACAGTTTGTCAAAATGCCGGAGGGATCATAGCATCAAAGCCACACAGTATCAGAGCTACTGTAGTAACCCATACACAAGGAGAATGATAAAACCACACGGACCTCTATATGTAAATTAGTATTAATTAACCCAGAGCATCTCCAATCCACCTAGATTAGACTAGGTCCCTGTGCCCTGATATCTGTATGAATATTTAAATTTTTGAGAGTTTGAGAACCTTTCCCTAGGAAATAACCTTCACCAATCCTTAAAGTGTTTATTATGATAGATATCACAGGTTGGAATTATGCAATGCCAACTAATTTGCCTACAGTTTTTGCTTTTTTTTTTTTTTTAACTAGAACCTAGAAAAGTCCCATTTTATAGGAGTGTGGTTATCCAGTTTCATGTTCATTGTACAAAGCCCACCAAAGTTTCCTAAGATGTGTAGCGTGTTCTTAATGTTCAAGAAAGAAAAACAGTCTCCAGGGGAGGTTTAGTAGCTCTATTCTGCTTATTGACTTTCTGGTTTGCTCTGGGCTGGTGTCAGCATTTGAAGCAATGTGTACATTCCACTGCAATTTGATAAAAATATTTATTTGCATTTTGGCGTATGTTTGTAGATGTTTTAGTTGTTTACTTGTGGAAAGGCAATGCACTCCATAAAAATCAGAGCAACACTGCCTGCAAATCTTGGATTAATTTAGCAAAGTGCAAAACGCTTCATTCTCCTTGGCCTCCTGGCTCCAATGGTAGTCTATTGGTGACATGCTTCCACTGTTAAGGTTTGTGCTCTGTGCCAGAAAACACCTACTAAGAAGAACAGAGGCACCAAAAGAGGGTAATAGGCACTATAGAAGTTCTTCTTTTATTCTGCTCAGGTGAAGCTAAAGTAACCAGACCTGGAATTTGCTCATTGAAAGAAAGTGATCCAAAAATGAGCTCTGTTGGATCTGGTAATATCTAACATCGTGGAGAGCATTATAGATATAAAGGTAACTGGAGGCTTAGGGAATAGTGACCATAAAATAGTGGCGTTTGGACTTTGTTATCGAAAGGAAAAGTGCGCTGGGTTAACAAAGACTTTTCGTTTTGGGAAGGCAAATTTTCCCAGGTTAAAAGCAGCTCTTCAGAATGGCAACTGGGATAATGTATTATCAGGTAAAGGTACTGAACAGAAGTGGACTGTGTTCAAGGGGATTTTAAGCCAGTTCACATCTAAATTTATACCCTTGGGAAATAAATGTAAAAAAAATAAATCTGCGCCCATGTGGCTGAATTCTGATGTAAAGAGGCAAATGGAAAGGAAGAAAAAGGCATTTAAAACCTTTAAGGCAGAGGGAACGGAAAGGGCCTTTAGGGATTATAAAAACTGTAACAAGGAGTGTAAGAAAGCAATCAAACTAGCTAAAATTAATAATGAAATTAGGATAGCTGATGGCACAAAACTTTGTCGACCATTAAAAGCTTCAGAGAATGTGCAATCGTTTCAGGGGGATCTAGATAGATTGTCACACTGGGCTGATGATTGTGGCAGATGAGATTCAATGTTGATAAATGTAAGGTGATGCATTTTGGACTTAAAAATCCTTGTGCTACTTATACTTTAAATGGCTCTGTGTTAAGAGAATCCCTGTTGGAAAGGGATCTTGGAGTTTTGGTGGATAACAAACTTAAAGGTAGCAAGCAGTGCCAGGTGGCAACAGCCAGAGGCAGCATGGTATTGTCTTGTATAAAGAGAGGTATTGATCCAAGGGAGGAAAATGTTATTCTACCCCTTTACAAAGCATTGGTAAGGCCTCATTTGGAATATGCAGTGCAATTTTGGAATCCTGTGTACAAAAAGGACATCTTTGAAATGGAAAGGGTTCAGAGAAGGGCAACTAAATTAATAAGGGAATTGGGGGAGCTTGAATATGAAGAGACTGGAAAAGTTACAATTATGTACGCTGGAGAAAAGGTGCTTGCGTGGGGATATGATTACTGTGTATAAATACATTAAGGGCCATACAATAAAAAAAACACTTGGCTGTGATATGCTAATTGGGATTTTCCAGGGTACATAATTGCCCCAGATTCTAGTCATTCTGAATTGAGAAAGCCAGTCAGATGACTAGCGAAACGTCTTTGAGAACTAACTAAAGTCCAGTTGATCTAATTGAATACAACAGATTTTCCTATGTAGCATTGCACAGTGTTTAATAGATTACAGTGTATGATATTATATTATATATTATTATATTATTACTAGCACTATAATGGGAATCTTTGTATTAATTTCAGCCTATTCTTTTTGTGTTCAGTTTAAGGACATGTAGACCTTTTTCTCACTTAGCTTATGTCTTTCTACTAGCGTTTAAGTTTTTATTTCCCTTGTTCGTTGTATTTTGTCATTTGTAAATATTCGATATAATCATTTTTTCCAGTCCTAACTTCATCATTTAATAAAGAGTCTCCTCCCACTGGAATTCTGTGAGATCTCATGGTAGCTCTAATTCTAGCATAGTCAGTGTGTCAGGGCTTAATTGAGTAATTAACAAAAATGTGGAGCCTGATTGATCTGCTCAAGGTTTCATTCATCTTCAGATAGTGAAGTTTTTATTTACTTTGAGATATGTACAATATTAAGAAATGTATTGCACAGAGCTTAGAAGCATGATGCAGGCTGCATTGATTTCATTGTAGTCGTACATCATGTCACAATTTACTGTTACTTAGAATTGCAATATGTACAGAGCTGCAGAAGGAGGTTAATGAAGTGAGCCTGTTAATACAGCTCTGTGCAATGCATTTCTCAATAGTGTACCTATCTTATCTGAAAGTAAATGAAACCTTCACTATCTGAAGGTGAATGAAACCTTCACTATCTGAAGGTGAATGAAACCTTGAGCAGATCTATCCACCACCTCATTTATTTAAAATTACTTAATTAAGCCCTGACATTACTGATTTAGAATGAGAGCTAGCATGAGATCTCACTGACATCCAGTGGGAGGAGACTTTTTACTATGTGATGAAATTAGGCCCCTATACACAGCATCGATTATTTTGAATGATTAGGGAAATTTGATTGAATTGCTGAAAATATTGATATTTTCTGATCCACTACTCGACAATATTAATTGGTTAACTGGGAAAACGAAGATCGGGCCAGGCGGAAAACGTTTTGACGATCCCGTCTGCAAGTCACTATCTCCCGTGGATTTCAAGGGGAAATCCACAAAAAGATTGGTTATTCCAATCGGATTTACAATCTTTGCAGTCGATCAAAGCTTTAGACTTAAAAAAGTGATAAAGTCTACTATTTACAAATGACCAGAAAAAACAAACAAAGCAATTGAAAACTTAGAAGTTAGTAGAAAGACATAATTTAAGGGAAAAAAGGATGTACACATCCTTTAAAAGGCAAATTAATTTTACCATGTAATACCTATACCAGGGAGGTAGAAGCAGTCAAAAAATGCCACTTGCTGGTGGCTGAAAACTATGCTAATGTTATATATAGTTTTTACTCTCTCTTTAAGTCAAATTGGTAAAGGCGTGGTATCGCTGTTTTGTAAAACCGCACCTTTCAAGAACTTAACTTTTATGACCACTATCTCACAACTATGATCAGGATTTTAATTGTAAAATACAATGCCACAATGATGACACTTTGATCACAACCTGCAGTATCCGAAGTTTCCTATACCGTGGGTTAATAAATTTGTCCCTTTTTGCTTAAAGAAGAATTTTAGCTGAGAAGAATGAGCACACTCTGTCCAGCCAACAGCAACCTGGAGAGTTGTGATCAGTCCCGATTTTTAAAATTTGCAGATCCAGAGGGACATTGCGGAATTTTGGTTAAATGAGATCTCAAATTCAAAATGCAGTGTTGCTCCCATTGACTTCAACTGGGTTTAATTTAAAGGAGAACTAAACTTACACATTTTTAATCGTAATATGAAAGATTCTCACCAGAACACCTATACATTGTAAGATTCTTCTCTATTAAGTTGTATTTAGTCCATGTGAGAAATAGATTCTGTAACTAAAGCTAGGTACACAAACTAGCGATAAAGCCCCGATTCCGTCGGAGCTGATGGTATCGGGGCTTTATCACTAGTGTGTGTAGCGTTTTTTCCGAACGAGCGCAGCAGACGAACATTCCGGTCGTGCTAGACTCTCTATAAAGGAGTCTGGCAGCCAAGGGAAATACACAGTCCCGAGCATTCTCTACATAGATCTTGCAGATCCTGTCTGTCATCTTTCAGATATCTGTACTGTGTGTACCCAGCTTTAGGTTTACATGTTGTTGCCAATACAACCCACAGTCCATAAAGTCATCAAATAGCCACACCCCCTGACCCCAGTATTCATCGTCTCTGTGCAGTTTTCTGTACATATGTCTCCACAACAATATGGATGTCCCTGATAAGACTTTGAAAGCTGCTTGTACTGCAGATTATTTTCCAGCAATTCTCACTGGCTGGTAAATAAACTGCAAGGTAACAAGCAACTTTCAAAGTCTTTTCAGGGACTTATACTTGGATTCTCTGCTTATACTATGGTGGGGCACCTGATAAGGCACTAGGTTTAGGTCACAGGTTCAATTCCTCAGACCTACCTTTTTATTGATTTCCTGCAAAAGATAAAGATTCTACGTGTACCTTTTTATTTCACATAGTATCTCTGTTAGGATAGGGGTAAGAGCTATGCTTTTAGAAAGACAAAAAGTTGCAGGTTCAGTTCCCCAGACTTTTAATGAAATGTTAACATTATTTTTTACACCCATGCTAGCTATATACTTTTCTATTTTTGTATGAAAAGTAAAGGATTATATCATTGTTGGAACAAGAGCATTGAATGAATTTGAAAACAAAAAATGAAATCACTGTTCTGTGTCAGGGAGAGGGAGGATCCCTGTGCTGTTATGTGATTGCCTGTCAGCTTCTAGGAAGCCAGGCTGCAACTTCCTTGTATTGATCTGTTGAACATTATGTATGTGCATGTATGGCTACACTTAGCTGGGGGTTTACCCAGCTAAGGTGAATTATGGGAGCTGACCTCTAGTACCTACAGGTTACTTTCATAGCTCCCATTTAGTTGGCCTTATCATTAGTTGGCCTCCCATTTAGTTGGCCTTATCATGGTGGTGGAATGGCACTGCCTAAAGGGCCAGTGACTTCAGTTCTTCGGCTTTATCTGCACTTCCATGCACTATTTTTATTTTGAACTAGCAAAAGAATAAGACAGTGATCCAGGGTTGTGCATTAATTTTTTCTCCTTTATTAGACCTTTAATACACTTACTATATTTGCATTTTTAAACTGCTGAAATGTGCTATAACTATAAACAGATTACCTTAAAGGGTATCTTTCAATTTAATTAAAGGGAGGTAAAGGAGCCATGTCTTGCCTCCCGTTCTTCAACAGGCCACCTCACCTCCACAGACAGGGACCACGCACCCCACCAGGGACACTGACAAGTGCCTTTATGTGCTTGTGGGGTCTCAGTTTGACACCGGGACCCCCTCCCTGGCACTTATAAGTGCCTTTGCAGCACCTAGAAGTGCCTTTGCAGCACTGACAAGTACCATTGTTGGGGTTTCTGCAGCTTAAAACCAGGACCCCCATTGGCTCTTAGAAGAGCCCTCGTGGCTCTAAAAAATATAGGACTTTTATTGAATAACTGATAGTTCTAGTTGATCCAGGGATCCTTTCCAATTGCAATCTTTATGTACCTGTAGGTATGTAATTAATAGGTTTGTGATGAGTTTGTGAACGAGTATAATTAGTTTTAAAGTTACTGCCATTTTTACTTTCTAAATTCACCAAGACCATGCTAGAATCAAAATTTAACTTCATTATGGGGCATATTTATTAACCTGAGGTATCGGAAACCTCTTATACCACAGTGTCCTATACTGCATTAAATTAAATTGATCTAAACAGGCTGCTAATCAGTCACACAGTTTGTATAATTTTTCTAGTTTTAAAGAGAGTGCTGGTAAATAAACAACAGTTTGGCCTGGGAAGAAGGGAACATTGTAATTGAGTTTGAATAAAGACATATATCCATCTAGTCCAATGTTTATACCCTCCTCTTTAAAGGGGAACTAAACCCAATTTTTTATACTCCAGAATCTGAAAACAACCCCCTAAAAACACCAATAAGCTATAAAATCCTTCAGTAAAATGTAAGCCTTTTAAGAACTGGATGAAGTATCTGTGTGTATGTGCAGTGTCAGACCACACCTCCTCAATCACATGCTTCCTTGCTTTATCTGTCCTGTAAAAGGATTGGCTAGAGATTATTAATGGCTGTGACCAACTGTAACAATTTTCTGCCATAGCTATGGACTGAGCATGTGCAGCAGTTAATGGTCGTTGACCAAACTGTGTGATACTAGAATGCTGGGAAGTAAAGCACAAACCATGTTATTTAGGTAAATTTCCCAGCGTCCGTATCAAAATGAGAGGTAAGACACAGATTACTGGTTTTATATCAAGGTGTTCTGCCATCTGGTTCAGTGTTGTTCTGTGGCTTTAGTTGTCCTTTAACCCAACCTAACAGTTGATCCAGAGGAAGGCAAAAAAAAAAAAACTGTTAAAAGGGGGAAAAAAATCCTAACTCCAAATAGCAATCGGAAAGTATCCCTGGATCAACCAGACCTACAGTATATGTATTAATACCAGTAATGCTCAATATTTTTTTATAGTTTTAGAAACTTATCCAGCTTCTTTTAAAGCTATTTAATGAACAGTTTCACCATTCTCACTATAAAAGAGATCTTTCCTAACCTGAACCATTTTTTTTTTAAAACACCAGTTTCACCCAAACTGTTCACCCCATATATTCCCCTGTTCAAGTTCTGTTTCTAAGGCACTGACAAAACAAGCTTAAAGGAACTGTAAACCAAAAACAAGTGTTTGCCAATCGTTTCTATTATTCACAGGGAGGTGAGAACGCTTATTCTCACCTCCCTGTGAATAATAGTTTGATCAGGGACACAGCCGAACTTACCTTACCTGGCGCTCCACTCTCTCTTCTGATCTGACAGCCGTGTTGCCCGTCTCCCGACCACACGTATATCTTTGGGCGCATGCGCGCCAAAAAAAAGATAGGCGCGTGATCGGGAGAGCAGATCAGCGAGGCTGTCAGATCATAAGGACCTGCGAGTGGAGCGCCAGGTAAGGTAAGTTCGGCTGTGTCCCCTGAGCAAACTATTATTCACAGGGAGGTGAGAATAAACGTTCTCACCTCCCTGTGAATAATAGAAACGATTGGCAAACACTTGTTTTTTTGAGTTTACAGTTCCTTTAAAAAATAGGTAGGATATGTAGCATCCAAGAATATACACAGAATACACTTAACAACAAAAGATATACAGAAGCATAGAATCTCCACCTACAATTATTGGCTGAAGCACGCTGAATAAGAGGATCTCTTGACTCTTGCTGCAGAAGAAGCCTGTAGTTATCAGGCGAAAAACGCGTCCATCTCTGTTCCCAACATGGTCATGGCTCCCTGTGGACTCTGTGGCATACCTATATTGTATTTGCTCCTCTGTATATCTTTTCTTTGCACTTGCATTTAGTGGATTCTTTGGCTCCCATGTTTAGATACTTACCATATGTCTCTTGTGCCATCTTCCCCCCCCCCCCCCCCCCCTGTGGGGTTAGTGGGGTTTGTTTACCTCTACCATTGAATTTAGATATATTTATATCTCAGTGTGACTTATGTACACATGGAGTGCTCTAAATCTTTAAGCTTGTAACATTTAGATCAGATGAGCATAACTATATACTGACAATAACCACGCTTACTATAGCTTTACTGAGCCTGTCTGTACCTGTTGGGATGTAGTTCCTTTTTAATGGTGTGTTGTTATGGGTAGCACTTTATTTTGCACAATATCACTTTAATATGTACACTGGCACTTTAGTACAGCGATGATACTTGTACTTATTTATTAGCATTTTTTGCCTCTTATTCCCCTCCTTTTGAGCCCTGTTGCTGGTGTACCTATAAATACATTTTTGATAAGAGTGCCATGACGTCTAATAACCCTGAGCTCATTTTGGAGATGAGGGTAATGGGAAGCTTAGGGAATAGTGACCATGATATAGTGTCATTTAATATAGGTTGCAAAAAACTAAAGTGCACTGGCTTAACAAAAACTTTGGGAAAGCTAATTTTATGCTGTTAAAGGAATCGCTCCTGCTCATAGACTGGGGGGAACTGTTTCTAGGTAAAAGATACTGAGCAGATGTGGACCACTTTTAAAGAGATATTAAACTATTACATTTCTAAATCGGTACCTTTAGGTAACAAGTGTAAAAAAATTAGATCCAGTCCTGCATGGCTTAATGCTCAGGTAAAAAGGGAGATGGAAAAAAAGAAAAAGGCTTTTAAAATTTTGAAAACAGAAGGCACAGAACAGGCTTATAGGGAGTACAAAAGCTGTAATAAAGAGTGCAAGAAACTAATTAAACTAGCTAAAATAGAAAATGAAATATGGATTGCCGAACAAAGCAAGTCAACCCCAAAATGTTTTTTAAGTATATAAATGGTAAAAAGATGAGGACTGAGAATGTGGGCCCATTAAATAATGGAGCTGAGGTGGTAGTAGAGGATGCCGAAAAGGCTAATCTGCTAAACCGTTTTTTTACATCGGTTTTTACTGTTGAGAATCCTTGTCCTTACAGTTGGGATTGTAATAATGCAGGGAAGAAATGAAGAGTTTTCACATTGGATAACAGAGGATATGGTACGGAAACAATTAGACAAGGTTAATATCAATAAAGCGCCAGGACCAGATGGATTGCATCCTCGGATTTTAAAGGAGCTTAGTTCAGTTCTATCTAGACCACTGTTTCTCATCGTTCACAGCCTGGAAACTATAGACCTGTAAGCCTAACATCAGTGGTAGGGAAGGTGATGGAAACCTTGTTAAGGGATCATATCCTTGATCATCTTATTAGTAGTAGTCAGCATGGATTTATGAGAAATAGATCATGCCAGACAAATTTAATTGGTTTTTATGAAGAAGTGAGTAAGAAGCTAGATTCAGGCACAGCAGTGGATGTGGTATATTTGGATTTTGCAAAAGCTTTTGATACTGTGCCACATAAGCGACTAATGTATAAACTGAGGACTGTTGGCCTTGAAGAAAACATTTGTTCATGGATAGAGAACTGGTTATTGGACCGCAAACAGAGAGTGGTGGTTAATGGAGCTACATCTATGTGGGCTAAAGTTCTAAGCGGAGTGCCTCAGGGTTCTGTACTGGGGCCGCTTCTGTTTAATCTGTTTATAAATGACTTAGAAGAGGGCATTGAGAGCAAGGTCTCAGTATTTGCTGATGACACTAAACTATGCAGAGCTCTGGAAACTTCCAATGATGTGCAAGTGCTGCAAGCAGACCTAGATAGATTATCAAAATGGGCAGCAGAATGGCAGAGGAGATTCAATGTTGATAAATGTAAGGTGATGCATTTGGGATTTAATAATCCCTGTGCCACCTACACCATAAATAACTCTGTGTTAAGTGCATCTGTAATGGAAAAAGATTTGGGGGTTCTGGTAGATAACATACTTAGCCATAGCAAACAATGCCAGGTAGCAACGGCTAGAGCTAGCAAGATATTGTTTTGTATAAAAGGGGGAATAGATTCAAGAGAGAAAAATATTCTCCCTCTTTACAAGGCACTGGTAAGGCCTCATTTGGAATATGCGGTGCAGTTTTGGAATCCCATATACAAAAGGGACATCTTGGAAATTGAGGCAGTTCAGAGAAGGGAAACTAAACTAATAAGGGGAATGGAGGGGCTCGAATATGCAGGCAGATTAGACAAGTTAGGGCTGTTTACATTGGAGAAGCGACGTTTGCGTGGGGACATGATAACCTTATACAAATATATTAATGGGCCATACAATGAACTCTCTGGTGCATTGTTTACTAATAGGTCATATCAGAGGACATGTGGACATCCTCTAAGGTTGGAAGAAAAGAAGTTTCATCTTCAGGTTAGGAAGGGTTTCTTTACAGTGAGAACGGTGAAATTGTGGAACTGTCTTCCGGCAGATGTGGTAATGGCAAGTTCATTGAATAGCTTTAAAAAAGGCCTGGATAAGTTTCTAAAACTAAAAAATATTGAGAATTACTGGTATTAATGCATATAGATCTGGTTGATCCAGGGATACATTCCGATTGCCGTTTGGAGTCAGGAAGGAATTTTTCCCCCCTTTTTAGCTGGGGTTTTTTGCCTTCCTCTGGATCAACTGTTAGGTAGGGATAAAAAATAAATAAATATATATATATATATATATATAAAGAGGGTGAATAGGTTGGACTTGATGGACGTATGTCTTTATTCAACCTTAATTACTATGTTACTATGTCTGTTGTTTCTTTGTGATTTATAAGGATCTCTTGACTAGTGAACAATCATGTTATAGTTTTGTAGTCTGTTGGATGAATCTGTGTTAAATGGATGTGATTACAATCCAACCATCCTGATCTACGCTGCCAACTGTAAAGTTTGGTGGCAGAAGAATAGATCTGAATAAATTATTTTTTTAATGAAAGATAAATATATAGTTCCTTGATACATGAAACCTGTTTCAAAGGTTCAGGCAGAATTTTGTGCTTTCATCTTAATGGCAACAATTTTTCATTAATGTTAGAGCACAAAACAAGACAAAGTAATATTTATGAAGTCTGGTATGAAAGTAGATGTCTGCACATGGTCCAGGTCATTACTACCTTCCTGAACTTGATAAGGATGTAAGAAAGGTTTTATGTTTGTTACAATAATATAGGATTTAAAAAAGTTCTCTGTTGTTGATTGGTGACCTGCTACATCTTTATATTTGAAGGAAGGTAAGCAATTTTCTTTTTAATCTTAAACATATTATAAATCTTATATTTTCTACTTTATGCTATATAATGTATATTAAATGCCATTAAATGAATAGGCAGTTCCAGGCTACCAGTTTGTACCTTTGGTGGCATCTGTAGTATTAAATGTTATTTCTCAGCACTTTTCCAATGCACACCCTAATGTGCTTAACTCTCAGGAAATCCTTACCTCTGGGTTAGTAATCATACAATAGAAATTAAACAGAGTGCATGGACACCTATAGTAGTGCAATAGCAATGTATGAAATGTAAGCCTATAACAAACTCTGCAAACAAAGCCAGCTTGCTGACAATTTATTTAGGTACATAAATATCAAGATTTAGATTATTTTTTGTAAAATATAAATAAATTAGAATTTTTTTTTTATAGTTTTTACATTGTGGTAGTAGTAAACATACATTAATAATGACACAGCCCAATAAACAATTCATAGATCAATCAGAGTGTGGCACACAATAGTTATCATGCATGATCAGTAGTGTTTCTATAGTTTTAGATTTATATCAGTCTTTCACCGGTAGTTTGCAAATTAGAAATGCAAAGTCTTCCTAATGCTTTTTACACAGTAATGGACAGAAAACACGGACTATTTATATATGCAGTGTTTAGATTCCAGTTTCCCAATAAAGTGGAATGAAAAGAAAAAAGTGAGAAGAGAAGGCAGCAATGCAGCAAATCCAATTTGCTGCCGTCAACTTTGCAAAAGTATTTAAGAAACTTTTAGCCTACAAATTTTAATTGTTTCCCTAAGGTGCTGTGAAACTGCCATTCTGTTATTATCCAGCTCAATCTTAATAGTCTGGTGTCTCCCATATCATTGGGCAACCAGCAGGAGGAGCTCTCCTGTGCGTGCGCTAGCTTCCCCATTTTGTCCAGTGGTAATGAATGGAAGTTTTGCAGCTCCATGGGAAACTTCCAAGGTAGGTAACTATTAAAAGTCCAGAGTGGTATTTATAAAGATTGACATTAGTAATAACTTTATGTACAACGTCAATAAAGTACACCGTGATTTAATTGCAGTATTTTTTTTACTGTGATAGAGAACCAATATCGAGAACCCCAATATTGATCCTTTATAAGTACCATACCTAATCTGTGGAAAAGTTAAGGCAGTGATCCAGGGTGCAACATTGCTGCCCTATCTTTAATAAAGGTTATGTTTTAGAAAATGGTTCTCCTTTAATGACAACAAAATCCCAAGGGACACATACATGTACTGGAGGTGTTAATTCCAACATATATACCTGATGTAATGATTTCAGTTAAAATTGGCTTTGTGCAGATTAACATTTGGGTCATAATTTACCCAGTTTGCTGCGCAAATTTCCCTTTATTCATTTCATGCCTACAATGCCTACAATGCCATTATAGACTACAAGTTTCTGGTGTACATGGATCAATGGTTTGGTGGTAGGGGCACAATGTTATATGTTAGAACTTACCAAATAACAATAAAAATAAAAGTTTAGGGGATTTTGTTGCCTTGCCATTTAAAATCTGAGAAGATGTGCACAAAAAACACTAATACCGTACAAAGTTGCATTTATACATATATATATGCTATTCTTAAATGATCACCAGATGGTACTTTTATAATTAAGCAATACTGCATCTTCAACTCAGAATAAAAGAAGAATAGATAAGCTATGTTAGATGCACACAATAAGATAAAAGACATGGAAGCAGTTAAAACTGATACACCACATATTCTCAAAGGCTCCAATTTGCCATTAATCTATAGGCCCAGGGTATCATCTAGATAAGGTTTTACAGTGTATTGGACTCAATAAGAGCAACAGAAAATGGTAAATGTAAGAGACCATGGGCTTCTATCCTCGATTACCTGCAGTTATTCTCATTTCCCTTTATTCCTATAAAGTATAAGTACATCTCAAAGTATTTATCCCTAATGCTTTGCACTATTTTATCTGCTCTCTGAATAACCAATACAGCAGCGTGTTCAGTTAAAATATCATATTATTCATATACTGACTATGATTTATGTTTATTGATAGAATTATAGATTTAAAAACACCACCATCTATAAATATCTATTTCTTATGCAAAACACATCACAAAGGGCAGTGTGAAGATAAAGGCATTATTGCACTATAAATGTCATTACAGTAATAGCTACCTCGATTGCAAATTTCCAATTCATTATGTCTATGTGCCCTGAATAACTATTTCAGCATAATTCAAGTGAGGGTACAGAGGATTTTTACAAAATGCAAAGAATTAACTGTTCAGTGGCTCCAAAGATTTGTTCAAGGGATAGGCAGCCTAGTTGCTATGAAACTATTACGCAAAGCATCCAAGGAGTTGCAATCTTTCTCTAGCTGGGGCACCAAAGACCGCCGCCTGTCATTAGTTCATGCTTACAGTAACATGATAGGGTTGCACGTACCTTTAGGCTGAGGCCACACCGTAGCATGTACAAACGTGTAAACCACTTTTTAACACATGGTCAGATCACGTGTTAAAACGGGCTGTAATGGCCTAACAATAACAGACATTTCATTCATTGAGGTTATGTAACTTTAGCATAAAAATAGTTACTCTGACATATATATAACGGCAATTTTTCTAATCAGCATAATACATCATGGCGCAGTTTTGACATTTAGAAGCATTTTGAATCTGTGACTGACCGCACAGTCATCCTTGGATTGTCTCCATTGATAGAATAATCGTAAATGGATTATTATGGAAATATTTCCCAACATTGAGAGATGTGTTTGAAGAGGAATCTCTAGCTGGTTGGAAGATGGGGATAAAATAATCCATGGAGAACTCCTTCAATTACTACGTTTGATCCATTATCTGTGAGGAAAATGCAGATTTGATAAGAGTAAACACAATAAATATAAAATATATCCCATCTATGAAGTCAAGCAATCAGCATGAAATAACCATACTATAAAATCCAGAAAATATCTTATCTTTTTTTTTTTGTGTTCTTTTGCCAGATGGGCCCAGAAAACCACTACACGATTTTAGGTGTGCAGGGACTGTACATAGTGTGTGAAAGCATTGGGTGCAGGTGGTTTAATATTTACATATTTTTTATATATAAATAGTTTATAGGCGGATTAGTTTTTTTAAAAATACTGTATATGAGTACTGTAGGACTGTCTACCTTCTTTAAATAGTTTACCTTAGTCTGTACTTACCATGATCATTCTCTAGGAAAAGTAATTTCATTACATACAAACATACACAGGGCCATTTCTAGCAATTTTAGTGCCCTAGGTGCCCTCCCACCTACGTGCCCTATGGGAGTTTAGTTCCCCCTTGAAATGACTAATACCATATATTGTAAAATAGTGCAACTAAAGCTGGGTACAAAAGAAGACAGAATGGACACATTTCAATGCCCATGCTGAACATTTGTTGCCATTGAAAACTGTTGTTAATGACATACACACATTACCGAAAAAGGACCAGTCCGATGGGATTGGCCCATTTTCGGTAATGTGAGTACCAAGCTTTAGCTGTATTTATACTATCGAGATAAAGCTAAAATTTTACAAAATAGTGATAAATATGCCCCTTAGGGACTACAGTGAAACAGGAAACTAACAGTTGGAAATGCTTCCGTTTCTAATTCTCTATGCAACTTTAAAGGATAAGTGCACTGTAAAATCAAGTTATTTGGAAGCTGCAGCTTTAAAAATATTGTTGCCATATTTTTTTTTTACCTATGCCCCTCCAGAGCCTAGCTTTGTGCCTTGAAAGTTGCGGACATCTTGTTACTGGTTTGCTGAATGTTAAGCTCAGCCCCTCTGAGATTTCCTCTGCTTTCTCCTACTTGAGCCTCAAACAGTAATGCCTGTGAGTTCCATGCACTCTCCTGCTTGAGCCTCAAACGGTAATGCCTGTGAGTTCCGTGCACTCTCCTGCTTGAACCTCAAACAGTAATGCCTGTCAGTTCTGTGCATTCTCCTACTTGAGCCTCAAACAGTAATGCCTGTGAGTTCCATGCACTCTCCTGTTTGTGGCTCAAACAATAATGCCTGTTAGTTCCATGCACTCCCCTGCTTTAGCCTCAAACAGTAATGCCTGTGAGTTCCGTGCACTCTCCTGCTTGAGCCTCAAACAGTAATGCCTGTGAGTTCTGTACACTCTCCTGCTTGAGCCTCAAACAGTAATGCCTGTGAGTTCCGTGCACTCTTCTGCTTGAGCCTCAAACAGTAATGCCTGTGAGTTCCGTGCACTCTCCTGCTTGAGCCTCAAACAGTAATGTCTGTGAGTTCCGCGCGCTCTCCTGCTTGAGCCTCAAACAGTAATGTCTGTAAGTTCCATGCACTCTCCTGCTTGAGCATTTTACAGTGCACTTATCCTTTAAAATAGCTAGACATCCCTTAAACCAAATATGATAACCCTCTTAAAACTGGTTATATCAGATCCTTTCAAGTCTTAGGCCAGGTACGCACATCAGAAAGACTACAATCATTAATCCTGATTGGTAGTTGTTCAGATATGAATGAAAGTGCCACTACTAATATTTTGATTCAACTGTTTTGACCCAAATTTGACAGAAATTTACGTTGCAGCAGTTGATCGGCCCAAAATATCGTGTACACATCCTAATGGTGGCCATACATATGTTCGATTTTACTTTGACATGATTTTACTTACCCAACCAAGCGCTCCCACGACATTCGATCGATCCTGCTGGAACCTCCAGTTCTTCTATACGACAGACATGCGATCGCAAAATGAATAGGATTCAGTAGACTGATCGCATGTCAGTAGACGGGAGAGGCAGTTCCGGCAGGAACGATTGAATGTCGCAGGAGTGCTCGGTCGGGTAAGTAAAATCAAACATGTATGGCCTCCGTAAGGGTTGGTATACATAGCCAATATTTCAGCCTAATCGACTGCATAGCCGATATTTTGTTTGAATTGGCTAAAATATCAGCTGCAAATATTTGGAAAATAAGATTAAAGGGCATGTCCACCCCCAAAACTATAATCCCCCCAACTACTGGCCCCATCGTGTAGTGTAATCCTTACCTCACATCCCAGCTCCATAGGGTTCTCCTGTAGTCCCCCCCCAAAGTCCCAAAAACTGCCCACCAGGAGGCTAGCAGGTCCATATAGGACACTGCCTGCTAGCTGGCCTCAGGTAGATTTTTGCCATGCGTACTGCAGCCCTTCTCCCCCCTCCCTCCCTCCCCCTCCCTCTCCCTCCCGTTCTGCTATCCCTCCCCCTAGCATAAAACCCATTTAATATCCTGCTCCCCCATGTCCCCCAGCCCCAACCGGGTATTTTTTATTTTTAGAAAGCTCCCCAAACTCTTACTTACCTCTCCTCTTTCCTCCGGCGAAGTGAGCTGCCGGCAGCCGCGTCCGTGATTGGCTGCCGCTCAGCCAATCACAGACGCGGCTGCCGGTCCCGCCCCTCTGCTTGCATTTCCTTGCAAGCAGAGGGCCGGGAGCGCGGCGGAGGAAAGAGGGGAGGTAAGTAGAGTTTGGGGGGCTTTTTAAAAAAAAAAATATAGCGGTTGGGGCTGGGAGCCCAGGGGGGACCTTATATCAAAAGTTCCATTTTAGGGTGGACATACTCTTTAAACATGGCAGTAAATTATGCCAATCATGCAGGTCCTCAATAGGCCATGCAGTCTACAATGCTGAAATACTGCCAATACCACATGGTTAGTCCATATGTTAAAGGCCAGAGGGGTTTTGCTGGCTAAAAAGGGTTACCACTATCAGAGAAGGGACATGAATCTACTAGTGTATAGTTTTTATTACTAGGAGAAGGCACAGCCCTGCTAGGTCTAAGGAAATACACTTAATACAAGAGAAATAAAGTAGAACACATGCAAATTAATAGCCTCTACCGCAATATTTTTCAAACAGATATGGAACTTATTCAAATTAGCAAAACAATATATAAATATATATAAAACAAGTCCATTTGTAACTGTAAGACTTAATTAACATTAGCTAATGTATTTTTAATGTGCCCTATTTAAAGGGGAACTGTGGTCTTCAAACAAGTTAAGTTTAAATGAAAGGCCAGTTTCCTACCTTTAAAACGAGCCATCAACCACCTCTTTACGTGCTCCACAGCCCAAGATATACAGAAATGACTGAACAGAAAGTTAATGGGTGGGAGGCTGACTTGTGACATTCCTGAGGCTTCTCCTGCACAGTGCCGCCAGCGAGCACAGCCTCGGACTCCCCCAGTGTGTGAGGGAGACAGGAAGTCCCCCCTACTCTCTGCTGTGTGAAGTCCTGACAGAGTAGGCAAGGGAATCTACAGCCCTTTCCTTTCACTGTGTGAAAACAGCCTTTTCAGGCAGAGTTCTCACTCTGTCCACAGAGTTTTCTGTTGGGGGGAGGGCCTGAGTAACCCACGGCACCCGCAGGGCCCCATGGGGCTGTAAGATAATGGGCCATGGGGGGCCTGCAACTAGAGGGACCATGGGGTCCATGAGTGGGAGGGACCAGGGGGGCTGCAAAGGGGAGGAGGAGACACAGGACAGATTGACTGATAGTTTCAGAGCAGGAAGTGCAGGGGACCTGGTGATGCTGCTACCATATCACACACAAAAATGTAAATATCTTCAAAACTATGCAAAATAAACAATGGAAACAAATTGCAAAAATTCTCAGGGGAGCAATTCCTATCAATTTACCTAAAGTAATTTTTGGACACAGTTCCCCTTTAACTGGTACTAGCCACCTTGCATCGACAATTTTGGATATGTACTACAGATGCATAAAACCATCTGTTGTCCATAGCAGATCATTTAATTCGATACTGGGGACACCAGAATTTTGACACTTGTGGGATTTTGTACATTTGTTATACATTTGTGGTGCTGAATGAGCTGTGTCAATATAAGCTTACTTGAGAATGTGTGATGTTACATGTATAAATTATTAAGAGGGACACATTTTCGTGTGGATCTTTACCTACCGGTTGTTTATGTAAACAAGGTGCCTTTATTGCTGTCCACTCTACATTTGGGTTTTTTAGGTAGGTTACTGTTTTATAATTAAAACATACAGGCAGGCACACTGTTTGGGGTCCTTATTAAATGGGGGCTCTGTTGAAGTTATTTATTAGTTTCTCTTTAAAATGTGTAATGTCAACAGGTATATTCCCCTTTTTTGGCAGAACGTGTCCATGAAATTCTCTTTGCTGGCTCAGGACAAGTTTGTGTTATGTCTAAGATTAAATAGAATGAAATAAATAAATAGTGTGCATATAACTGAATCCAATATTCAGCTCTAAAGTTCTGCCAATTTGCCAGGATTTCATTATTCCTCTCTGAACACCTAATTAATCACAAAACTATTCCAAATTACAGTTGGGAAATGTATGTTTGGGCTAAAATACAAACCGTGCAAGTTGGCAACTTGGCATTTATTTAGAGAATCTTCCAGAGTCTCCCCTTTGTACTTTAGGGATTGTTTGCTTGTGACATAGGCAGACCCTTTTAATTTCAGGCACGCACAATGAGATTTACTCTATCATTTCTGAACACATTTGCACATGCTGTGCATGGAACTCACAGGCATTACTGTTTGAGGCTCAAGCAGGAGAGTGCATGGAACTCACAGGCATTACTGTTTGAGGCTCAAGCAGGAGAGTGCATGGAACTCACAGGCATTACTGTTTGAGGCTCAAGCAGGAGAGTGCATGGAACTCACAAGCATTACTGTTTGAGGCTCAAGCAGGAGAAAGCAGAGGAAATCTCAGAGGGGTGGAGCTTAACATTCAGCAAACCAGTAACAAGATGTCAGCAACTTCCAAGGCACAAAGCTAGGCTCTGGAGGGGCATAGGTAAAAAAAAAATATGGCAACGGTATTTTTAAAGCTGCAGCTTCCAAATTAACATAACTTGATTTTACAGTGCACTTATCCTTTAAAGAACAGACGCTCAAGTACCCCTAAGTGTAGAATCCTGACAGTGAATCTAAGGTTAAACAAGATCTTACAGTTTGGGTTTTAGACCCTAGTAGTTCTGCCATGCCCAATCATGTTCTCTGTTATTCTTTACTCATGAATAGTATAATTGCTATGCTGCTTGCACAGTTGAGTGAATTGCTCCTATTTATCCTGCTGAACTGCAGGGATGCACAGGTTACAGGGCTATAAAAAAAGGCAGAACGAAATATCTTTATTTGATACAAAAATTCTGGGTAACACAAAAGAATGAACTTTTGTTAAAATACATAGCAGCGCACTGATAATATAGCATTCTGAAATGTGGAAGGCCAGCAATAACATTGCTGTGGTTTGTGGTGCAGGGTCAGATCAGTAAACAGCAGTTAACAGATGACAGGTTTGATTACCGTTGGCTGCAGGCAAGACGTATGGATCCCTTAGGAAAAGCAGCACAGGCTGGTGGGACAGTTTGCTGGAAAGGTCAAAAACACAAGTGTCAGCAGCAGAAATGGTAAACAGAAAATTCAACAAACTAGTTTCAATAAAGTGATGAGCTCAGGCTGCATGGCAGAGGATCTCACAAAACTTGATTAGTAATTTTTCACTGCGAAAGAAAGTCTATTTTGTAAACACAATGGCTGATGTAGATGTCTAGATAAAGAAGGATGCAAGAATCTCATTGCTGCTCAAAAATAATGTAAAAATGTAATGTAATCAAAAAGCCTGGATTTTTTGGTATTTAGTCTGTTCCTTTAATATAAAAAAAAAACATGTTTGCCAAGTGTTTAATTACAAAGTAGTATATGCCAAATATGGTTCCTTTAATTAAGATAAGCCAACCCTGCATTATTCTTCAATCTTCACACTAATGTGTTCAATCATTTTAGCAATCGATGCACAGAAAATAAAATAAAATCTATAGCCAAGGAGGGAGGCAACTAACAAGCAGAAAATTCCAATGTTTCTGACAGTTGATTAGCTGGTCACAAAAATAAATGAAAATAAATCATTCATCTTAGCAATGACAAATATCTAAATCGTACCTAGCTTCCTCAGATTCCAGGTCATCAATGGAGCTGAAAAACATGTTAAACATATTTGTTAATGTTATTCCTGCCATCATCTTTAAAAATCATTGGAAGGTGTTAAGATATACACAGTATAGCAAAGATATGTCAAAACTGCTGCATTTGCAGACAAGTGCTAAGCCTTGTCATTCGGTTAAATTACAGAGACAGGAGTCTAACCTTTGTCCTTAGCCTAGTAAAGGCAGCACATTAGGAAAACGTTGAAACCAAGTTATTGGTTATGGTTGTCACTTTCTAGTAAAATTGCAATGACTAAATGCCACACATACATACATGACCATAGAGGTGGTTTCCTCCTTATTAAAGGGAGTATGGCATACGAGCTGTCAAGCATAGCTTGACAACAGGCTTAACAGGCTTACCCGCAACTCTCTGCTTTTGGTAGAGATGGCAAATGTCGAACATTCAAGAATTCCAGGAAAATCTTTGGAAGTTCTTCATTTTCATAAATTACAGTCTGAAAACCAAATTACGTGGATTACTAATTTAAAATACATTTACATATATATGTAAAAATTAATTGGGGGCAAATATGTTTGGAAAGTGGAACAATAAGGCTGAAAAGTAGTTTAATAAACCTGTTAATATGCCACTGTGAAGTCTGGAAGCCTGAAAAAAAGACAGGACATTCTGGGGAAACACAATATGGTCACTTGACAATCATTATTTGTGTGTATAAAATAAAAAACACACTTGTTTTGTGGGGAATAGCAAGCAAAATGATTTTACACAAAAACTTTCATGGCAAAATTTCATGTAACCAGAAGTCCACAGTCTTTACCACTCTGGTTTGTGATTTAAAGCCGCATTTTGCTAGTTTACCACTATAGAACTGTGGCATTTAGAAAACTGTGATAATATGTCCAAAAATTCACATTTACTGATTTTGTGCAAAACAAATGTGCAACCACAACTTTTTGTCTTCCTACAGCATTTAGTGGGAAGAGGGAACTTGAGCATAGGAACAAAGTATGAACCTGGTGCATCTTATTTCTAATCCAATCACATCAGTCTATTGTATGTTTTTCTATCTGTGAACATCAGGATGTTCCTTATTACCAGATCCAGGTTAAATCCACAGAGCCCAAAAACCTAGTCATAATCTACTGTGTAGATTGAACCTCTCATCTTTTAAGAAGGCTTTATATCTTATTTAAGGTTCAGGCAAGAACATTTGTTTCTTCTTGTAGTTTAATAGAACTGCTAGGAGATCAATATACTTACCTTCTTTATTTTCCCCCCAGACTGGAATAGATCAGAGAGGTGTTTATGGGACTTAGACCCATGTATGTATTTCATAAATATCCTGTTTTTTTTCTAAGTGTGATTTGGGCTCTCTTAATTTTTTTGTTAACTGCAGTGACTCAGTTTGGTTGCCACGTCAGGGAAAACACAGGCATGCTACTTTTATAATCTATCTTAAACATATTTAATCATAGATTAGCAGAAACAATAACTTTTAACTTCCCAAATGACTGTATAAACACTTTGATTCATATAGATTAATAGAAAGCCCCAGGTGAATGTCATTTTAGGGCCTCAGTATCAGTGATTTTCTTGTCATAATGAACTTTTATCTGACGTTTCTATTTAGGTAAAAGCAAAAAGAAAACAAGAGGTTCAGATTCAATGGCCAGGCTATTTCATTACTCAGCCTTGAAGGAATCTAATCCATCACTGTGCTGAGCGAGAGGAAATCTCTTGTGGGTTCAGACACTCACACTGGTTTTATTAATGCAAGATTTAGGAAATGTTAACAATGCGAGTTGTTTGTTTAACTTGACAGATCAGCTTACGATGCACTGGCCACATCTATAGTATATTTGATAATGACAAAGGACAGGCCACAAATCTAATGTCAAGTTATTCACAACTCTGCTCTGATATTTCTCACAAGTTACCAGTTCTAGTTTGTGTAGCTTTGCCGCACATTTCCATGCCAGTGTTATAACAGATATGAATATTTAAAAACATAAAATAACCCATATTTGAGCAATTCCATGAACTCCAGTAGTCATATTTACATCTGTTTTTAAATTGAAGTTGCTGTGATTTTACTTTTTATTGTTTAGTTAATGGGGCCAACAATGTCTGGTAAAACCCAGCACATTTAAAAAGAACAGTGAAATAAGCAGCTTTATATACTAAACAATACATATTTTAATCCTGAGATACATATGGTCATCACTTGACATTCCTATCCAAAGTGTACAGCAGACAAAGCAGCAAACGAACAGAGGGATGAGACCAGAAAAAAAAAACAGTAACAAAACATTCCATACCAGTCAGTCCTAGACAGCCTAATACAATTAGAAATCCAGAACATATCAGAGGGTCTTGCACTATATGCACTGATCATATTAAAATAATTAACATATGTATGCTAAAGGTATTATAAGATTATTAAAACAATGGACTATCATAAACCATAGTAACCTGGCCAAACAAACTATACTGGCGCACATTACACAAAAGATTTCTATGCAGTCTACTGATAACTTGCTGCAATTCAGACACATACATGCCAACCTTCCCAATACATCTAAAAAGTGGTTGGTCTATTGGGTGGTCCCTACACTATCACTATAAGACTTTTATACTTAGAACTGTAGAAAAGATAGTAACCAAAGAAAGTTTTTAAAAGTGTGGGGTTTTTGCTGTTTACACTTTCAGGGGGCGATGCAATATTTTCTTCCGACGCACCTCTCCTGCCCGAGTTCCCATAATATAAAAATCCCTTTGTGAGATTTTGTACATCACGGGATCTCTGCCAGGTAAGTGCGCCGGCTAACGCCTCCAATTCAGTGGCATAAAGTTTCACGCTACATAGTAGCACAAAACTTTACTAAGGGCGGTTTTGCATTGAGAGCATTCTCGGAAATGGCACAGGCAACCCATAATACATCGGATAGCGTGGGTTTTACACTGACTTGGGCATTTTGCGCCCAATATTGCATCTCCCCCTCAGTGTCTAAATTCTGTGCATGTGATGGGACCACAGACACTAGTGACACATTTTTTTCAATGATAATTTCCTTTCCCCGGTCTAATTTTGGAGCTTTTATTTTCTAGTTTTAGCATTGTATAGTATTTGAGGTTGAATAAAGACATACGTCCATCCAGTCCAACCCATCTAGCAATATCCTCATTTCCTGCCTAACTGTTGATCCAGAGGAAGGCTAAAAAACCCATCAAATTTATGAAGGGGGAAAAATTTTCTTCCTGACTCCAAGTGGCAATCGGTAATTTCCCTGGATCAACTCTACTTTATGTATCAATACCAGTAACTTGCACCATTCCTTGTTTGCAGAAACTCATCCAGCTTTTTTTTTTAAACTGACCAATGAACCTGCCATAACAACGTCCACTGGAAGACAGTTCCATAGCTTTACCGTTCTCACATTGAAAAACCCTTACCGAGCTTGAAGCCTAAACCTTTTTTCTATAAGTCTTAAGGGATGTCCTCGTGTCCTTTGACATGTTCTATTGGTAAACAATGCCCCAGATAGTTTATTGTATGACCCGTTAATGTATTTATACACAGTAATCATATCCTCTTCATATTCAAGCTCCCCAATCCCCTTATTAATTTAGTTGCCCTTCTCTGAACCCTTTCCATTTCAAAGATGTCATTTTTATACACAGGATTCCAAAATTGCACTGCATATTCCAAATAAGGCCTTACCAATGCTTTGTAAAGAGGGAGAATTACATTTTCCTCCCTTGAATCCATACCTCTCTTTATACAAGACAATACCATGCTGGCTCTGGCTGTAGCACTGCTTGCTACCTTTAAGTTTGTTATCCACCAAAACTCCAAGATCCCTTTCCAACAGGGATTCACTTAACACAGAGCCATTTATAGTATAAGCAGCACAAGGATTTTTAAGTCCAAAATGCATCACCTTACATTTATCAACATTGAATCTCATCTGCCACTTAGCAGCCCAATGTGACTATCTAGATCCCCCTGCAACGATTGCACATCCTCTGAAGTTTTTAATGGTCGACAAAGTTTTGTGTCGTCAACACAGAAACCTTGCTGACAATACCCACTTCCAAATCATTAATAAATAGATTAAATAGAAGCGGCCCCAACACAGAACCCTGTGGCACCCCACTTTGCACTTTAGTCCACAATGATGAAGCCCCATTTAAAACTACTCTCTGCATCCTATTCATTAACCATTTTTCTATCCATGTACAAATGTGACTCCCCAGACCAACAGACCTTAGCTTATACATTAGTCGCCTATGGGGGACTGTATCAAAAGCCTTTGCAAAATCCAAGTAAACTACATCTACTGCTATGCCAGAGTCTAAATTTCTACTTACATCCTCATAAAAGCCAAGCAAGTTAGTTTGACAAGATCTATTCCTCCTAAATCCATGCTGGTTACTACTTATAATGTCAGTCCTTGAAACATACTCTAGAACATGTTCCCTTATTAAACTTAAGTTAAACTTACAGGCCTGTAATTACCCGGCTGTGAATGACTACCCTTTTTGAATATTGGAATAACATCAGCCTTTTTCCAATCCAGAGGCAGACCACCGGACATGAGGGAATCTGCAAAAATAAGAAACAATGGCCTAGATAAAACTGAACTTGGCTCCCTAAGTACCAGAGTATGTATTTTATCCGGTCCAGGAGATTTATTAATATTAACCTTATTTAGTTCTTTCTGTACCATATCCTCAGTTAACCAAACTGCACTTGAATCTTTTATACCATTATTGCTACTATACTCTATGATATCTGTACTTGGATCTTCTATAGTGTATATAGAGGGAAAAAAATTATACAATTATTATAGTTTTGCATATGCAGTGGTAAATCAGAATAAACTGCAGGTATTCTAACATGCATATCCAGGTGAAAATGTGTGATCAATAGTACCAGTCTAGTTTTTAATATTTATATGTCCAATGATATGACAGGAACATTCAGCTACTCTAAACCTTAAGAATGGTCTCAGGGGCATTACCTTTAGCCTTGTCTGAACACCTCTAACAGGCAAATATTCGTTTTTTTCATAGAATCTTTTGTGACATTTGCTTTTTGCTGTAAGGCGTAAATAAGCTTTGTGCAAATCACAATAGTTGCAGCATCAACAACTGTCCTTCAGCAAATCCACCTTAGCTCTGTGACAGAAGTCTGGTCTTACTGCTTTTATAGGTCATGTCTGATCCAAGACTGTTCCACTTTTATTTTATCTGTCTCTGGGGCAATTAGTGCAGTGTAAGCCTCCCTGGATTTTCTATTTTTCACTAATACCTTGGGTAACAAAGGTTCTTCATCTTGATAAATCTGATCAGAGAATAAGTGTCCATTCATGAAATGAAAACTCCTCATAAACTCTTGTCATATCCATCCAAGAAAGACATTTCTAGAGAAATCATTTTGCTATGCTTCTCATAAACAAAATACATAGTTAATGCAGTTAATCTAGAACAATGAAATGTTTATTATTTACACTTAAGTAATTAATATGACAGAGGGATTACAGAATTAATGTTTTTGTTCCTTGGTTCATATGTGACCATTTTCACAATGTAAAATTTGGTTTATCTTTAAAGGACCTGATCAAATGCTAAGTTCATAATTTCCCCTGCGTACCTTTCCAATCCAAAAAGTATCTGTGTCTTTTTGTGTCTAATAAACCATAGATGTGGAGGTGTCACTACATGTTCCATGTTACACGAAGGAGCAGAATGATTCCAAAAAAAAAATGCCCAACAAACATTTAAGTGCCTATAGCAGATGACTATATAACAATCCAATAGTTCAGTTCATAGGTGCAGAAGATCCAGTGGGTCAGTCTTTAGTTTCAATTAACAGAATTTTTTTAGTTAAAATGGATGGCCACCATGTGGTCCTTTTTTTAAATGACACTTGCTAATGCTGAGTATGTGGGAATTGGTAAGACTAGAACAGTTCTAAAGCAGGCTGACCACTGCAGGCTCACAGTACATGATGCTTTTTCGTGTCCGTACGATACTGCAGAAGGCATCAGCATTTATATTACAAAAACACCATTAGGATTTCTAGGACAGACAAACTACTGGAGGAAATTACACAGGATTTCTATAATTTTTTGTTTTATGTAACTAAAAGTTTTCTAAAGTTGTTAATATTAAAATATGTAACTGTTTTAAATGTCACAAAGGCCATCCCAGGAAAAACAGATGTTCACTGTTCTAAACTCAAAAATACCAAGCAGAGAATCTGACTGTATAAGGAATGGACTCATTTTCATTTCATTTCTGGACACTGAAAATATATTTTACCAACCTACTATAATTCCAAAATACATATACACTTCATATAAGCTTCTCTCTATTGCCATTATATTGACTCAATTTCTAAATATCTTTTAATGTAGGAGAGGAGCAATTCACTTATCTAAACAATGAACAATGGGCAAATAAATAATGCACAGAATGAAAATCGACAGAACCCTTATGTCTGTACTCCCAAAATAAGTTATTTTCTTATTTTAGTCTGTTCAACACTGTATACAGTATATAGCTGTATTCCAAACCTTCATAGCTCCCCTTATCCTTTTCTACCTTATCATTGTCACAAAACTGTACTCCCAACAGACTTCATTGATTGACTTAACATCTCAGCTTTGACAACCCAAGTACTTAATTGTCAGTTATTTCTTCTTCTTCAGTGGCTGAAATACAGTTTCAAAATAACAGAGGGACTTGTTCTGCTTTAACCTTAGCTAGCTGCCATCACGCAGTGGAAAACAGTGTTAAAATATCACAGGATAACACTGTACTGCAAAGAAAGACGTATAAAGAGCATAATGATTTCCCTGGAGTTTGCCTTTTAGAAAACTGTCACTAGAGCCAGCAGAAACCATGACATACCTTTAGAAGGGATGCTGGGAAATCGAACAATGGCATTATAGTTAGGGCTGAGCCTACTCAACAACCAATTATATCTAGAAGAGCACTTCTTGTTGAAAACTTCAGCAAGACCATCTGTCTAACCTTTTGAGAGTTCTAAGCACGGTTTGCACAAAGCAAGATGTAACATATGATGAAGACGAAACATTGCATCCCATTTAGTTCTCTAGAAGTCATTTGTGAAGTATATCTTAGTAGGAATGAAAACGTTTTAAGTTAGAGGGCATCAATGCATTTTATATCTGATCTGCTCTGCTGTGGCTAAAAAGTCACCTCTGGCAAAAAAGAAAGTTATATAAAAGCATTAATTCCACCTGCATAGTGACTTCATCACCCTGTGGAATTCTGTGGAACATTTAACGTGTTGTTGTATAGGTAGGAAGGGCTGCACCTGTGTTCCTTTCATACTAAATGGTTCAGTGTCTCTAAAGCATTTAATGGCAGAGGTAAAAGGACAGTTAATTCACTGGTTTCAACTATTTTTAGATTGAATATAAAGCTTGCAAGTATTATCACTGGGACAATTCGATTTTTCAGTTGATTTTTGCAGTGTTAGTAAAACGCCTTACCTCTCCAATATATATTTCTATTTATTTTCTTTTTAAAAAGATATTCAGAGAGGACAAGGAAAGGAAAAAGCAAAAACATGATCAAGAATTTAAAAAAAAAGCATTTAGACGTAATAAAAATAAAACAGGAAATAAAATTACTGCAGAAATACACATGCTGACAAGAATTCATACATTTAGGAAGGCTTAAAATAATACAGGCCATTTAAACATTAAGAAGACACAAGCCATGTGTGATTTCCTGAGAGAACCCAGCTGGCTCTCCAGTGGGAAA
Organism: Hymenochirus boettgeri; assembly: GCA_019447015.1. Taxonomy (NCBI): domain Eukaryota; kingdom Metazoa; phylum Chordata; class Amphibia; order Anura; family Pipidae; genus Hymenochirus; species Hymenochirus boettgeri. The sequence continues at coordinate 325,358,381 of CM033469.1, forward strand.
AGTTATCAGGCAGATACCATATTTACTGGGATGCCATAGAGTCACTTCGTTACAGTTTAAACATGGGAGCCATTTTCTGACACACTGGGTAACAATAAAACATACAAATGTTTATACACATACACTTAATGCATTTAAACACTAATCTTGGCTTAACACTTCGATCATCAAATCTATTTTAATTTAACATACATAGTAACATAGTATTGAAGTTAAATAAAGTTCTATGTCCATCAAGTCCAACATTTAGCCTACTCATGAGGCCTATCTGAAAGTTGATTCAGAGGAACGCAAAAAAAAAAAAAACTGGAAATGGGGAAAAAAAATTCTTCCTCGATTACATATGACATTGGCACTTCCGACTTAAAAAGATGCACAAAAAAATGGAGCAAACGCGATATTGAATTGCTTGCGCAGGCTGCGTGGGTCTTTTGCACTACACGTGAATTGGTTAGACATTAACTCTACAAACCTGCACAGTACCTCCAGGTAAATAAGGCTGCATATGTATTAATACCAATCATTTTCAACAGTTCAGAAACTTTTTAGAACCCAGCCCACTCTTGGAGCTATTTAATGAACTTGCTATTACCACATCTGCTGGAGGACAGTTCCAAAGCCAATCCTTCATTCGCTTTATTAATTTAGTTGCACTTCTCTGAACTCTTCCCATTTTCATATATATTACGAATGAGGCTTCTAGGGAGAATATTTTTTTCCCTTGAATCAATACCCTTCTTTAGTCAGTTATCTACTAGAACTTCCAAATATTTTTCCAACAGAGACTAAGCACAGAGTTAAAGGACATACCCTTTATGATATATTAGATTCCTTTCTGGCAAAGGTATCTGCCTCCTCCTTCTGCTCAGGGATCCTTTTATAAACTTGAGCATGTACAGTGGAGGCAGAAGTATCACAGCCTTGATTGACTGCATGGAAGGAGGGGCCACCGTACTCAGCCAGAATGGGGACAATAAGTATCCTTAAATATAAGGTTAGTAATGAAGGTAATAAAGTACAATATCAGCTGGGGTTGGGAGCAGGTAACTGACAATTGACCAGTTTTTTTGTTTCAAGGGTGGACATGTCCTTTAAACGACAGTCAGGGAGATTCAATAAAAGTTTCTTATAGTTTAAAGTGGTGCTAATTTTGCCCCAACCAATCAGATGATAGCTTTCAAATTTTAAATAACATCTGATTGGTTTGGGCAAAATTAGCACCATTTTAAACAATAAGAACTTTTATTGAATAACCCTGAGTATTCATAATGTTAGGACAAAACGTGTTTAACCAAGTGGGGATATCCCCTATTTATTGGGCATGACACAGCAAAACACAATGTTTTAATGCTGAAACAATCATTCCTTTTTAACAAAAACGTGCCTGCTGTTAACTTGCAGAAACAAGACGGTCATGGTTTCTCAAAGAGTGTGTTAAAGGTGTGCCTAAAATTGTTAGTGGAAATTGTAAGTATTTTAAGTCCCCTCACTGAGGCCATGTTTGCAGCCACCAAAGTTGTGAAGAAATCAGTTATGAAGACAGGCACAGTAATAGATAGTAACAGCAATTAACAAAAACTGTAACTCTGGGTGAATCTCACTGTAAAACTCTGGGTGAATCTCACCTGCACATAAGTATTTAACGCCAGCTATTCGCAGCCGCCGCAAACCGAGGCGTAAAATCGCTCTAACCAAATGTAAATCGAGACCGCGGTGCTCCCAGGTAAATGACCCAACAGTTGTCCGCCATCTGCAATTACCAACATCACTGCCTGCCAACATCACTAAGGTAGGCACTGCATGTGCACTCTGTTGTCTGCTTAACTGTAAACAAAATAAATAACATGCTGGTATGTATAGCTTCACAACATATATAGCAATATATATTCCTCTTTTGACATCAGAGTTCAATATGTTACATGAGAATTAAACTATTAATATAATGTAACCACAAGCAATAGTCAAGAAAAGTAAAAAAAAAATCCTTTACAGAACCTTCTGGGATTAACATTGAGAAAAACAAGAGCGAGAAACAATTCCAGCTTTTGCAATGTACAACTAACCAAGACATACCTTAGGCTTCCTACAATTCTCCATTACACATTTCGACTACCTCAGGGATTGAAAGCAATAGTAATTGTTTGGCAATGCAATATTTGTCTTTTTAAATGTTTATAAAGTATGTAGACAAAGTAGGTTGTCTTGCCACTGTAGTCACTTTAGATTCTTGCATCTGTTTCTACCCTTTAAAATGGAAGCAATTTGTCACCATTATAGTAGTTTCTTTACAGCCCCCCAAACATTAAATAGATAGCCCTCTACAATGCACTTTTCACTTTAAATGAGCTCTGCACAGGGTTCTCAGTATGATTGATCTCTTTCTTTAGTTTCCCCCGGAATACTGTTAACAGGGCCAGTCTCTGATAAAGACTAACTGGTATGAATTGCTGGTCTTTCAGTCTTACTCATTCAAGCACCACAGGGATCATTTAAAGATCCCAATCAGAGCCAAGCAGCTGTTTGCTACAAAATGAGGCTTAAAATACATTTCACTTTTTTATGCTTTACTGTAGCAGAAATCTAAGGTACATTTGTATCTATAATAAGTACAGCTATTTAATAGTTGTATTTCATGAAATATTCACTAACGTTTCTGAATTCTGGGATTGATTTTCCTCTTAATACAAGGCGAGCACTTTCTATTAGCTCATAAAAAATGGCCACATTACATGTAATTCCTCTGGCCGTTAGTGATTGCTGTTAATATGCAGTAGCTATAAAGGTTACAGTGAGGTGGGCCCTTCATTTAACATAAAATGCAGAAGTGTCTTCCTAAAATAAGAAGGTATTTTAAAATAGCATGGGCTATCCAAATTAAAGAAAAGAGGACTTATAACCTTATTCTGAATTCAATACTAGCCCACATCAGTACTACAATATGAACAAGATTGGGCCCTCAATATAGTTGAATATAGTATGTTTTCAAGGGGAACTGATTAGTTTATTTTCAGGCCTTTGAAGGTTCTCTTTTGTCCAGGTCATGGGATATCAGTGGTATTAAGTTAGATCAAATGGACTTGAAGTTTAGTTCCTGAAGACATTTCACTAGTCATCTGACTGGGTTTCTCAATTCAAAATGACTTGTACAAGAATCTGTTGACAATTAATACCCTGGACTGTGTGCCAATCAGCATACAAGAGCAAGGGGTTAGGGACCTCCCGAATGCAAGGCGTGAAAACAGCATTGTACATGGCAGATAATTGGTTTCATAATACTGACATAAATGGCCTCCTTGACAACTCTTTTGAACCAATTCTATTCCTTGGCTAGGATGTTGAGTTTGCAATCAACAAAACGTATATGTCCTTTTCCTGAGTAATTGGCTCTTATGTGCTGGGACATACAGTATGTTGGTGCAGCCGCTGTTTTGTCTCCCCCACATACAAACCTGAGCACTGCACTGCATATATGATGTTGCTTTTCTTGTGTTTCGGTGTTGGGTCTTTTAAAGGCACCATTTGAGGCTAAGTGTGTTGAGTTTAAAGCAGACAGGGATGTGGGGTCTCCTGAAAATTCTTCTTCACTTCTCTAACACCAAAACTACATATGGGATGACAATGTTCTTTCTCCTGTCTTGCATTCCCTCTTCACTGGTATTGGTGTTCTTTTATTTCCTTATTCCATAATTCTAAGGGCTCATCTGAGGTGTTTATTTCCTTAGCCTTCGCCTCTGTTAGTAGGGATGTTCTCTGCTCTGTGTTGCAGGATTCTAAAGACACCCAGCTTGTGATCTACAGGGTAGTGGTAGTCAATCATTAAATACTGGTCTGTGTGGGTTGATTTTCTGTAGACCTCTATGTCCACTTATCATTCACCCTGGCTTCTACAAAACAGTCCAAGAAGGCCTGTGTGTTGTTTTGTACCTCTTACCGTGAAAATATGATGTTTTGGTATGCAGCATTAATTGTTCTGTAAAGGCTTGTTCTTCTTTCTTGTAGATTCTAACCCAGGTTTCATCCATCTATGCATCTGAACCAGTGGCTGGGTGCAATGCCCTTTGAAGTATTAAGAACATGCGTTTCCACTTCCTCCATGTAAAGGTTGCCACGAGGGATGAAGCTAAAGATCCACCATCCATGTTTTTAATTGTAGAACCCATCTTTATATTTAAAAGGGGTGATATTCAGGCATAAGTCCAGTAGTGAACACACCTGTTCTGGGTTAAGTTCTGTTCTGCAGGTGAGGATGCTGTGTCTGCACAGCCGTTTTCTCACCATTTCAACAGCCTCCATGATGGGTATACAGGTGAAGAGGGATGTCACATCACATGACACCATTGTTAATTCAATGCCAAGTACTACATCTTGTTAGTGAAATCATGGGAGTTTTGGATATGATGCTTAGAATATCCAGGCAAGGGATCTAGAAGATTGGCTAGGTATTTCACCATCTTCTATGTTACAGAGTTAATGCTGCTGACTATTGTCTTAGTGGGCTTCTTCCTTGTATATCGTTGGAAGTCGTTATATTCACGGATGTGCCTCACCAGGGTAGAGGTGATGATTCATTGCTGGAGCAATGGCTTTTTTTTAAGCTGTTTTAGTAAGTCTATGACCTTTCTCTTGTAGCGGCTGGTGGGATCCATGGTTAGAGCCTCATAGGTGTTGTTCTGGGCCAGGAGTGTTGTCACCTTAGCATGGCAATCCGAGATGTTGAGTACTACTGTGCATATTTCTTTATCCGCAGGCAGAATGGAGATACTGGAGTCTTTCTTGAGCAATGTTAAGGCTCTTCTTTCCTGTGTGGTCAGGTTTGATGATGGTGGTTTAGCACTGGCTAAGGCTGCTGATACCTTAAGGCAAAGTTTCTATGCCTCACTCTGTGGTACCTTATTTCTGTGGATTGATGCCTCTGTGGCAACTATAATTTCCATAACAGGGATGGGTTTAGGAGTTAAAACTTGTGGATATATGGACTGGCCATTTGCTAAAACTGAAACAAGGAAAGAAAACCGCAAATACCACCAGTGAAGGGAAAAAGCAAAACAGGAGAAAGAAAAAGGTCATCCCACATGTAGAGAGGGTATCAGAGAAATCAAGGGAAATTTTTAAGAGACACCCTATCCACGTCTGCTTTAAACCCAACAATACAGGGAGTCAGCAACTGTTGCATCCAAAAGACCCTATACCGAAACACAAGAAGGGCGACATCATATACGCAGTGCAATGAAGAGTGCTCCAATTTTTATGTGGGAGAGACAACACAACAGTTGTACCAACGTATGGTCCAGCACAAAAGAGACAATTCTTCGGGTCAGGACTTAGGCGTGTACCTGCATCTTAGAGAAAAAGAGAAAAGAAAATCTGCAGCACACTACTGTTATGGTGTACAAAGTACATACATTCCCTTTATTTAATTAGATCCATACATATCAGGGGAAAATGATATGCAAAAAAGGCAATAAAAAACATTAAAATACATAATTTACATTTAGCAGCATCTAGGTAAAGCAGAAAGTGTACACGGTATAAATAGTAACAGGTTAGTCTATGTCTATCCTAGTGGGTAGCTATATAAATGACTACAGAAGGTTACTTAATCAAAATAACATAAGGTATACTCATCTGTCCCTGTATATGGCTCAACACTTGTGATTAAGGTAACCCATGGAGGTCTGAGTATTGGCACTGCTGAACATGTAGATGCTGCCTTCAGGACTGAAACTGTAGTTCTACTGAAGTCTGGAGATCGCCAAAGAGGTACGAATATCTCTATTACCTGATCTCACTGAATGCATAGACAAAGTGGTATCTAAAGCGCTATCATCAATCACACATGAACTTAAATCACACGCAGCCAGACTGGAGGAGGTGGAGCAGCGGGTGGTGGGGACAGAGTCGGACAACATAAATCTTGCCTCAGCACTTAAGACTCCATAGCAAATTAGAAGATCTAGAAAACAGATCTAGGGGCAACAACCTACGTATAATCGATATTCCCCAAAAAATCAAAGGGTTGGAACTACAAACTTGATGTTCTGAATATATCCCACAAGCACTAAGCCTAACCATAGAACCAAGTTGAAAGAGCAAATAGACTGGGCCAAACATGACAAAACACTACTACTCCAAGGCCTGCCACGCTACCTAAACTATGCGCATAAAACAACAATTCTACGAACCTACAGAACACAAAAAGAACTTATCTGGCAAGGACATAAAATACTATTATTTGACGACTACTCACAGGAACTCTATAAAAAAAGTAAGGCATACCAAAAGGTATGTGCAGAACTTCATACGCGCAAAATCAACTTCGCTATACCCAGCCATACTATTTATCCACAATCCAGATGGAACAACGACAAATTTTCAAACTCCTGGAGAAGCAGAGACAATTTATCTACCACATAAGATCACCAAACTGTGAAATGGAATACTCACTAAAATACCAAGAGCACAACTCGCCTAGAACTCAAAGATGACTACCTCTAAGCCCCACTTAAAATATGCTCCCCAAAACACCATCAAACGGTCAGCACATGGACCTTGGAACAACTGAATGCAACATCAGGAAAAAAGGAATGTCCCCGGGGAATTCACTTCACCGAAAACTTCCCCCAAAGGACGGTAAATAAATACAAACTAAACTTTCATATTGCCTGGATCACGGGCTACAGATATGGAATTTTTACACCCCAAATATGGGAATATATATGTTAAACTAAAAGTTAATGTTAACTATTATGCATGTCTAGATACCATTAACGAAAATTACAATAAAACCAAGGTCGATATATATATGAAACATATGGTTTTTAAATGTATGCTATTCAAAGATAACAAAATGGTTTTTATAACTATCAATTTATCTTATCATACTCAAAAAGTATGGATCTGCTGGTGACCACTTGGAATGTTAAGGGACTATGATCCCCTATGAAACGTACAAAAATATTATGCCACCTTAAACAATTACCTACCGATATAGCCCTACGCCAAGAAACACATTTACCCAAGGAAGATATGTTCTGAATGCACTACATAAAAATCTACAAGCATAAGTTATCGCAAGTGAACATGATATAGAAGGCAGGTATATCAAACTGGCTTTGAAATTCTCAGACAGAACTATATCAATTCACAATATTTACGCACCCAATCATCAACAGACTCAATTCTGCCGAGAGGTCACCCACAAGATTCTAATGGACAATTGTACAAATATTTTACTAGCAGGAGACTGTAACCAAATCATGTATGCATCTGAAGATCACTCCAGCCAGAGCTCTAGAGACTCATGCACAACACGCTCAACACTCCTCAACCCTCTTGACTTAAAAACCACCATAACCTCTATGGGATTGACAGATACCTCGAGAACATTACATCCAGAAGGACATGAATTTACATTTTTTTCACATGTTCACCTTACTCTAACCAGAATTGATTATATTTTTGCATCCCCCCATTAGTAAAATCAATACACTCAGCCCAAATCGAAGACATCTTAATATCGGATAATGCCCGTTTCGATAACACTTAAATACATACAAAGTCGCCCTGACATTTGTACATGTAGATTACTTATTAAATGATTTCAAATTCAAATGCAAAACTGGTGGTCGAGCAATACTACCAACAACATTTAACCCAATATTGTTCTGGGAAACAGCAAAAGCAGTTCTCAGAGGGCATATTATCTCATATGCAGCAAATGAACTATATTTCTTCCAGAGATAAACAACGTGAAACTTATACAAAGCTCAAATCTCCTAACCCCAATACAAAAACAGACTGATTTGACGCTAACCAAATATATGAGCTCTGGCTGTATCAATACATTGTACAAAAAGGACAATACTATTTGTTAAAACTATGGGGACAAGGCAGGAAGGTTGTTAGCTAACCTAAAAAATAGCAGAGGTACCACCAACAATCAGAAATAAACATAACCAATTAATTCTCTACCCCAAAGAAGTATCAAACTTCTTTGCAGATTACTACAAGGATCTCTACACAAGCAAATCAAAACCCATAAACAGTTCCTACACCTGGTTACAAAAAATCTCTCCCCCAAATCTCACCCTAGAACAAACGGAGATATTAAACGCCTCCTATCAACGAAACTGAAATCATTAATACTATTAAAAATATCCACAACGGCAAAGCTCCTGGCCCTGACGGGTTACCCAACAGAATTTTATAAATTCATGCAACTACAAGTAAGCAAACTACTACTTGAACTTTACAATAAAGTGCTAGAAATAGCCATATATCCTCCCACATGGCAAGAAACCCACATTAAACTTATTGCGAAAAAAAGGAGGAACTTAGAAGACCCTGGCTCATTTTGCTCAATTTCTTTAATAAATGTGGATGCCAAAATTTTATCGAAAATAATGGCAGATAGACTAGTCAATTACATGCCAGACCTAATACAAGAACAACAAATAGGTTTTATACGCCACCGTTCTGTGGTCGCAAAATCCTGGTAGTACTACATGCAGAAGCCAATGATAAAACAGACCCTAATGCAGCCTTACTCACTATTGATGCCGAATAGGCATTTGATATTGTCCAGTGGGAGTGGCTATTTCTAGTACTAAACAAAATGAAATTTACAGGAGCCTTCTTAAACCTGTTAGAGGCCATTTACCACACACCCTCAGCCAGAATAGCAATTATGGGACATCTATCCAAAACCTTGAAAAGGGTACCCGTCATGTTTCCCCCTCTCCCCATTATTATTTAATCTAGCTTTGGAACCTCTGGCAAGATACATAGTAACATCAAACAGAATCATGTACATGTAGGGAACAAGGAGATAAAAGCAACATTATTTGCTGAAGACTTACCTTTGCTCCTATCATATCCCCAACATAACTATCTTATCTCTTTACCCTATTCGAAATCTTTGGAACTCTATCTGGCTTCAAAGTGAATTTTAATAAATGTGAACTACTCTCATTGAACTTCAAATACACTAAAAAAGATCTCGAATAAGGAACCCCGCCATTGACAATTGTCAACATACACATTAAATATTTGGGAGTGAACATAGGGAAATCTACAAACACTATATACACACTCAACTATCCGCCACTGCTGACAAAAATCTCTAAAGAACTCAAAACCTGGTCTAACCTCCCTCTGTCTTTGGTGGGCAGATGCCACCTAGTTAAAATGATTAGCTTCCCTCGCCTACTATACCATTACAAAATATACCAGTACTACACCCCCACAAAGACCTAAAATCCCTCAATCCAGCAATGAGCAAGTTTTTGTGGAACGGCAGAAAATCTAGAATAGCTATCACTAAATTACAACTCCCGAAATCAGAAGGCAGATATGCACTCCCAAATATAAGAGCATATAACTTACAGTAGCATGCCTCCTACGACATGTGGGTGATTAGATACGGAAAGCCTTTTGCTTACCTGAGGTTGTTTGATTAACCATGTGACTAAATGGGCCAGGGATGTAGGAATAAACAACATAATCCCAATCACCCTTAAGGAATAGACAGCAATACGAAAAGCAGTAATTAACAAACGCTGGAGGGAAAACTATTTCAGATTAATATCCCAAACCTCAAACATTGTACCTCCAAAACCAGGAATGACCAATGTCCCAAATGCCACTACCCAAAGGCATCCCTCTACCATGTAATGTGGGAATGCCCATCCCGTCAATACTTTTATTATTAAAATTATATTTGAACAACCCAAGGAATGGACATCCCACTACTCCCAACTACTATGTTATTCCATTATGACTCAAATATAACCAGGCTGGATGCATTTAGCCCTTCTGGCGGCCAAGAGGGCAATTATGCGCAGCTGGCTATACCCAAAACCACCCAGAGTGAATGATATCTCCAAAGAATAAAGAAAATAATGATACTAGAAAAATTTGAAACAAAAACAAAAATAGAACATGTTAAAAAAAAATGTTAATACATGGGAAAATTTTATTATCCGCATTTATTCCAAACAAAATATTAAAGAGCATGTCCACCCCCAAAACTACAATCTCCCCCACTGCTGGCCCCAGTAGAGTTTAAAAATCCTTACCTTACCTCTCTGCTCCAAATGGTTCTCCTGCAATGTCTGCCCAAAGTTCTAGAAAGTGAAGACCAAGAGACTGGCAGGGAGGGAAAATGTTTTTGCCTCTGAGAGGTTTCTGGCTTGCTCTGTGCAGTCGTCCCCCCTCCCCCTCTCGATCCATGTTAGGTTTCCTGTGCCCTAGTGTAAAATCCTTTTGCTGTAGTGTAGGGCTCTCTCTCCAACCCGTTATATTATCTTGTAAAAAAAGTAGCTCAACCTGTACTTACACAGCCATGTTCCACCGGCGTTCTGAACTGCCGGAAGCCGTGCCCATGATTGGCTGCCTCTCAGCCAATCACGGACGTGGCTGCCGGTCCAGCCCCCTGCTTGCAGTTTCATGCAAGCAGAGGTCCGTGTGTGAACGCCAGTGGAACAAGGCAGTGTAGGTACAGATCGGGGTACTTTTTTGACAAGATAAAATAGTGGTTGTGGGGGGGAGAGGGTGCCCTACACTACAGCAAAATGTTAAAAAAAGAGGTGGACATGCCCTTTAATGACCTGATGTTGTTGTTTCAATATTCCACATGGTACTCTATCAGACAACAACACACTTGGTATGCTAGAGACAATGAATGATAGCAACAATGAAACCTGACAAATTATTAATAATAACCCTATAAAAATATTAAACTAATCAACAAATCACTAGACATGCACTGTTTAAATGTTTAATTGTTTAAATGTTTATATATTTTGAAAGACAAATCTTTAAACCTGATATGTATGCAACTGAATTAATGGATAACACTAAAAGCAAAAATGATCCGCCTAGCTGAAAGGACTGCCTGCGAGCAGCCAACATCTTATTATGTGACAAGTACATCAATAAAAAATTTTGTTAAAAAAAAAAAAATTGACACACAAGACTGCAGATTCAATCAATTGTGGTAGCTGCAGATTGCAAACCAGATGCAGAAAAGGTTTGCATTGTATTTAACACAGGATTGTACCATTGCGCCCCTTGGTAAATTGTACTGGTCAATTGCAATCCAATCTTATGACTATTATGAGGCATTTGGCTAAAACGTGAAATAATCAAATTACAGAAGCTTTTTCCCACCAGATGAACTGACCCTTGAAGGTCCGTACATACGAAAAATTTTCCTAAGGCAAAGTGCCTGAACCAACCTTGCATTCAGGAAAAGGAGAACTCAAGTGTGTATGTGGCATTCCCCTCAAAGACTTTCTTAATCATTGAAATTTGGAAATTCACTTTTATTGTTACACAGCATTGACTTGGGCCACAACTCTACATTAATGTGGCAAAAGCCAACATGATATTTATCAACTGTTTTCTACACAATACAATTTGCTGAGCCTGTATGTGCCTGTGTGGCCCCTACCATATTTAGAATAATTTCACTAATGCATTTGACAGGATGGGGAGTAACAGGGTGGCAATTAATCACAGACATCACAGCACAGAGACTGTTAAACACAGACAGAAAGACATCCAGTACCTTTCCTTTGGGTAATTCTGATTGATCATGTGCTTCTCTGAGGTACAAAGGGGATAGGCAGAATATAAACTAATAGATTGATATACCTGATAATGCCCCCCCCCCCACACACACACACACAACCTAATTGGGGGTCCTATGTCTCTTGTCTGCCTGCTGCCTAATGTCTTGTTTAATCATAGTTATTATGGATTTGTCTGCTTTGCATTTCATAGGGTTGATGGACAGGTTGAGTATTTTGCCTATTTATAATACATTACATTATAAAAAATAATTGTTAGTGGATAAATAGAAGACATGGGAAATGTGCTATCCTCCAGAGTAGTGTTTCCCCCCTAGGGGGGAAAGTTGCACAGGATAGAGTAGGTGAAACGTATTCACAATCACACATCATCATCATCACATTTTGGGAAGATCCATGTGAGACATTATGTGATTATGTAATAAAGGGGGCATGTCTCCACGAATTTGATAATAATGTGTAGTTGTGAATATATTTACCATATCTATCTCTCTATCTATATTTCTACTACATTGTGCTGCATAAACTGATTAGCCCTCTTGGGTTAAGGGCTTGAATAATTACATACCCCAACAGATAAATGTGCATTGGACTTCTTTCTGTGTTGTGCTGCCTTAGGTCATGTTATTTACCCTGCCTAATGGAGGCACTGCAGAAAAATCCCTACTGGGACAAAACATCTGACTTTTTTTCTATATCAACAAAATTTGTTTACCTACACAAAAGTACCACCATGTACGCTTTTCGTGTGAAAATTTACAAAAACCTATACATTATAAACTAAATATTTACACATCATGTACGTCATGCTAAACATTCAGCCCCTCCATATTTAGGTTGGACATTGAAAGACACGTTATACTCAGTATGTATGCATGCTACATAGAAATACTTATACATTATAATATATATTATAGTATGATAAGCCAGGTATATGTAATTACCAGGGCTCACCACAATTTATACCATTCTGTAGATCACTTATCTATTAGTTGTTAATACTGAAGATATATTTGCCTACTGGAATATTGGTGGACACTTAACCCACACTAAAGTGTGGATCTCAACAGTATTTTCTTATGTTACTTATCCTATCGTACTCTAGTCTGCACCTTACTAACGGCTCCTCTCAAAATACCAGCTCAATTTCCATCAAGCTTCTGCTGAGAATTCCAACCAACACTTGAAGAGGGGGACTGAATTGTCACATTTTGAATCACCTTAATTATAGTAAAGTGTTGTATACCGTAGTATACTATAATTTAAGTAATTCAAAATGTGACAATTCACATATAATTATTTTTCATTAAAGGAAATATTGTTGTTATAAGACCAAAGGCAGTATTTTAATATTTCAAGTGCTGCAATATTCTGTACAAAGTATATTCTGCAGGGGTGAGACATTGAATCTGCAAGAGTGTGTGAGCAACTTGAAGGACATAGTGACACACTAAAATAGCATAAGGTGTTAAAAAGTATTATATAGAAAATGCAGTGAACAGTTACTGAATATAACTAAGTTGGTACCAGCAAAAATGGCTAGCAAAATATACCTTTCTTTCCTCCACACAAAATACAGATGTTGACTACAGCCTCTTACTCCATGGCTGCCTCAGCCATGCGACAACTGACGCATTTCACGTCAGTACTAAATGTATCATAAATTATGCTTAATTGGGTAGAATAATGCATTTTTATTTAGATCAACTATTTTTTATTTCTTAATTCTACAAAGTGTGTTCCACTTCATGGGAATGGTTTATAGATTGAATTTTATTGTTGTGTAAGTAGACATGGTTCGCAAAATTGAAGTATACATCCCTACTGTGAATTTTTTCCATTGCTACCAGTTACGTTCTGCTGCCTATATCAAGAGCTGTAAGATGTCAAAATTCACCCTAAGCCATTTCCACAGATGTTCCACACAAATGTGTGGCAGGATGGAAATGATGAGTGACGATATTTGTAAGTCTGAGCCAATGTATGAAGAAATTAGAAAGAAATACCAGTACATCAGTGAGACTTCCAGGAGCGATGAACTTACTGCATTGCGGGTGTGGGGAAGGTAAAAAGTGATACCAACTCATTACATATACCTTACCAGATGCACATATCGTACAAAAGGAGCCAAAGACTATACATATAGTTCACTAGCCCAATTACTTCTAAGTACCAATTCTCAGTAAGAAAACAATCCCATAACAAGTAAAGACTTGTACACACGTACGATTGTGTGGTAAAGGCCTGACTATTGGACACACTCCTGATGAATGAACGTCTTGGCCGATAGTCGCATGTGCGTATGTCTAAGGCTTCGTACGAACGTGGTTGATAGAGAAGGACACACTGCAATAAATTATATAAATGCAAGCCAGAGACACACAGTGCATTTATATCCAAGAAAGGCCTGCTTTAAATTGAATACGTTTTGTTAATAATTGTATCAAATTATCTACTGAAATCATTATTCAAGGGGAGTGTTTTGTATCAAATAAACACCAAAACACAGTGGATTTTAACCATACTTTTTATCCTGCTAAACAAATGGGAAACAATTCAGTAAAAGATTAGAAATGGCACATGCAGGGTTAAAAAAAAAGCTTGCCCCTTTCACCAATAAAATATGTCACCTGGGAATCCTAGTCAAAGGTCACATAGAATGTAAATGAGCTGGATAGAGACAAACTCATCTTAATCTAACATTTCTCATTTAATGTGGTTTGGCATTGACCCAGCTCTCCTCCCCAAAATGAGATTCTTACAAGCAGGATAAGTGTGCCTACTTCCATGCTGCTCTTGAACAGGAGGGGGGACAAATCAATAGCAGCTGAATGCCATCTGCTTTGGCCAGCAAAACAGCACCAAAAGTGTGAGCCATGCATCTTCCTTTATTGAAAGGTTATTTTTATGCAAGTAAACAATTCATCGTCTCTTTACACGCTTGATGCTCATTTACCACTGTTGATCAATAAAATATGCAAAACTAAAAAAAAAATTGAATCCTAAGAGTGGTTGTGATGCCAGGGTGAAAGTTAATCAATAACCAGCTTGTTCAGTAGGGCAAACAGACGGGAATGGGGGGTACAAAAAAAAAAAAAAAGAATCCCGGGATCTTTATTTTAATCTATAAATTTAATTTACAAAATGATACTTTTAACTTTGAAAATGGCAATTAGAGATTGGGGTAATTCTTCAGAACAAATATTTAATAGGACCGTGTGTCCTGCATTTAGCAATACGGAAAATGTCTGTACATTTGTCTCCCTGGTTAATGTTTTTTTACTTTCTGTTAGTTGTAGAGAACAAGAACCTGAGATGATCTATAGCATTGAATCACTAGCAGACCATTATTGAATTAACATTTGTTTTAACACAATTATCTCCCTTATCAAGCTTTCCTTACATTATACTTCTGTGCCTTAATTTACTTTGTAGAGTTTTCCTCAGTTTTTCTGAGACGTGCCCACAAATTGCTAAAATAACACAATCAAATAAATCTAGAGCCTTATTTTACCTCCATTGATTTGCAATGGCGTTGAGTGACTAATGTCAATCTTTGCCTTGGCCTAGCCTAACAAACATCTAGTTTAACATTTACCTTACCAATATTTCCAGCTTCTTTAAAAAAGTTAATCCATAGAATGGGAAAAAAACAACATGAAAGCATATTCCACCCTAGAAAAAAAATTCCCTCCTGACTTGGAAAAGGAAAATCTCTGAATAAAACTTGCCCTTTACGGAAGTAGTTACATTACGGTCTACATTGCCAATTCAAGAAATGATATCCCCTGAGCAGTATATTGTTTAGTAACATTTATCTAACTATTAATGAGAAGGTAAAGCTTCTCCCTCAATTAGACAATAATACCCCATTAAAAGAAATACTGCCATCAAAATATTCACGTTTCATTTTGAGACAATCTTTTCTGAGGAACACAGTTACCCATCGAGATGGTATCTGCAAGAAATCGGGTATCTGGTGGTGGCACACTGTGCAAAAAGTGCAATACAATATCAGTCCAAATTAGCTGGGCCTTTTTGTGCCCTTTTTTAATGACAATAATATAATGGGTGGAAGCCCAATGTAATGAACAGCACACAGCGGGAATGTAAGTAGTGAACTGGGCGATTTATTGCATCATCCATTTTTTTTAAAAACTGAATTATGAATTGTAACAAATGTTACTGTGAGATTATTATGGGGAGATCTTTCAGAATAATTGTTATTTTTAATTCTTGGTTAACCAATTCATTTCCCTGCAGGTTTTTTATTTGGTTGGGAGAAGAAATCACAAGTTTAATGGTTAAATTCGCAAAGAAGTTTTTTTTATGAGTATTAAAATATCAAATATAAATATTTATTATGTAAAAATGTTATAGCCTTAAAGAGTATGTCCACCCTGAAATAAAATTTTTAATATGTTCTTCCTCCTGGGCTCCCAGCCCCAACCGCATTATTTATTTTTTTAGAAAGCCCCCCAAACTCTACTTACCTCCCCTCTTTCCTGCGCCGCGCTCCCGGCCCTCTGCTTGCGAGGAAATGCAAGCAGAGGGGCGGACCGGCAGCCGCGTCTGTGATTGGCTGAGCGGCAGCCAATCACGGACGCGGCTGCCGGCAGCTCACTTCGCAATTAAAGAGGCTGAATCCATAGCGAAGTCGCTTTTTTACACTCGCTATAGATTCGGCCTCTGCATATATTTTGGGCATGAGGAAGCCCTATAAGGAGTGGGGGGCGAAACGCGTTGCTCTGTTCGCGGCCCTAACAGTGACCTATACTGTACGCCTGACTGACTTACCTAGAGTGGTAGCTATGCACTTACTTTACCATGATTATCTGCCAACCATAGTTATATACTGAGTCCGAAAGTTTAGGTCGCTGAAGGTTCTTTTTAAGTTTTTTTATCTAGTGATTACCCTGATGTGTATAATAAAGGTTTTTAGTTACATATAGAGTGTGCGCGTAGTTTTGTTTTCATTTCTAGTTACTATTTTTCAACTAATTTGTGGCACTCTTCCCATTTGGGAATTATCTAGCTGGTGCGGGTAACTTTTTGAGTAGTTATAATGTAAACTGTGATGTACAAAGGAGCAGTTAGGAATATTCCTTGTAGTCATGGCAAAAAATTTGCTGAGATTTTGTGGGCGCGATTGCCTGTTCCACCCGGATTGTGGCAATCGGAAGTGTCGGTAAATACTGCTGATCGTGTGGTCGAATGGACTGACAGTGAAAAATCCCTCCGGTGTACCAACTGCTAACCTGAATGTTTTTTTTAATAGGGACACCCTTTCTATCAACCCTGGTCATTTTGTAGTAACTGTAGATTTTTAAAAAGGGGGTTAAAAATTCTCGTTTGTGTCTGACACTGGCTGCTTGCGTGCTCAACAGTATAAAGCACCATCCAGAAGTGCCATACATAAGCTAGGTGGCATGTGTGTGCCTAGAGTATGAGCATGTTTACAGACACCACCACCAAAAAGGTTGGACAATTTAGCGGTACAGTGGACAGCATAGCAGATATTTTTGGCTAAAAATCGACCTGTGTGTTCCAGCCCTAAAACAGATGGCTTCCAGACCTGAAACAATCTATTAGTATCCTCTATTATCATTCCTTCAGGCAGATCATCAGTAGAGAGGCCACAATCCTGTGGAAACACAGGGCTCTTGTTGGCATAGCTAGACTTGCTGGATTATTCAAATAACGAATTTATCCAACCTTTCCATTCCTTATTGGTTTTGTCTATAATGGTTTAAAAATGAAATGATTAATAAAACACATTTTGAAAGTTTGGGAGGTTGTCATTTATCATGGTCTGTAGTATTCAGTTTAATACCAACAGATTTCTTTGTTCAAAATGTCTTATAGAAGAATATATACCCTGAAATGTGCCTCAATTAGCATATAGCAGGAAGGGACCATTGACCTCTGTAAGGAAGGTATCGATTGTATGGTTATTAAACTGCCCAGGCATCAGAACAGCGTGATGTAACATTTTCCTTCGAGTCCAGTCCAAAGGTAATTGCGTTACCTTGTGGGGCCATTCCCTTTTCTATAGCTGCAGTTAGCATTTGAGAAATCTGTTTACAAGATAATCTCTGATTTGCATTTGTTTAAATTAGGGTCCAGTTATTTTCCTTTCAGCTGCCAAACCAATCCTCTTTACCTCTGTGCAATTTGCCCTAGGCATCTGTGGGGTAACATGTATACCGCCCCCAGAGAAAACAAGTGAAGGAAGCTACAAAGACATGAGTTTGTCTTATTCAGTAATTAAAACCTGATTTTAGATTAAGGTTTATTAGTTTAAGCAGTAGCGGTCTGTGAATTTCGAACAAGATAACCAATGCAATATATAAGCCAACAGCATAGGCCATTAACTGGAAAATTAGAACCATACAGTGACCCCCTGAATCCATTACATCAATGAAATTTGCTAGACAGAGGATAAATACAATAAAATAATATCTAGATTACTACAAAAGGGGAGGAAGGGGGTTAACTAGTTAAATAAGCTGGCAGTTGTTATATAGGACACCCTAACATCTTACTGTTTAGGGTATTAAATGGGATTCCATTATGAGACTTGGCAGGAATCGTTTGAGATTCTGTTTTCCAGTAATTGCATTGGTCCATGTTTTTAAGTTATTTCCTCCACCCATAGAGCTACACAAGGACCAACTGTCAGTTAGTGAAAAATATAGAATCCTTTTGACAAAGCATGGGTTACTTTGCTAAGTGCATGTTGTGAAATTGTATCAAGTTTGGCCTCTGAAATAAATGCCTTGAGAGCGTAAAACAGGGAGCATTGTGACCCTTGGAAAAATAAAATCAATGGTGATTCATATTTCATATGTCTGTAATTGCTAGAGAGAGGGAAGCTGCTATTTGGGAAAAAGTCTCCAGCACACATTTTTTTCCAGGACAGTATCTTGTATTGTGTCATATCAGCAAACAAAGAAACCAGGGGAGATTTCTACCAAGGAAAGTTGTTTTTCCTGTGAACTATTTAATCTTTCCTGATCTGTCATTTAAGTCATGACATGTTTAGAGCTTAAAAGTTAAGTGGGTTTCCTAAAGGGATTTTTCCCTTTTAAAGACTTTTGATAATTCTTTCTTTACACTAGAACAAAATGATCCTCCTGACCAACCGTTCACCGTGCACTAGTGAGCAGTCAGTTGTGGCAGCCAACAGTTTTGTGGGCTCATAGGAAACCACAATTATGACAATCGGGCAACGCAGATCGATTGTGGCCAGCCACAAAACATATTGGCATATTGCACCAAGAGTTAGTTTGTCTCGGAATGACCTGGCTCGGATTTACCATTATGCTAGTAGGCATGCGCCTTAAGATATGTCAATCTTCCAACACCTCCTAAATAGTTTCCAAAAAGGGGAATTGGGGGTGTGGTCTGTGCTAAGGGTTGGGGCTAAGGACAACAGGCTTTTTGTGCCTACATGCTGCTGGGGGGTAAATCTGCCCCTGAGAATGACCAATTAGTAAGATCTAGCAATTAGAGTAAAGATCAAAGTGTGATCAGGGGCACAGGCAGCACTGCAGCTAACGTTTGTTAAAACAGTTTCTGTAATTGGCTGTCCATCAACAAAACTTTAAAATTCACTATCATTGGTAGTAACACAGCTGGCCTAAAAGCTGGGAGAGACTGGATTTTTATCTAGGGGGAACCGATATTGTGTGTTTTGTCACACAGTGACCTTTATCACTACAGTCATTAAGATGTGCCTTATTGCTAGCACCTCTGTCTGCATGAGAATAGGGATATTTGGAATCCCGTGGGACTGATCTGCTTCATGCGCTTCTGTATGTTGTGAATGCATTGTGCTAAAAGGATCGACACCGTTGAAGAAAGTAGAAGTGAGAAAATTTGGGGGGGGGAGTGTTTATATGGAAAATGTCATCTTGTCTTGAATGGCCAACCATTGCAAAAATGAAAAGAAAATGAAATGATGAGTGTCTGCAATGTGCCATAATCTGCATGTCAGTGATAAATTGTACAGAAAGCAAAGGCAGCTCTTGCTTTATGGTTTGGTAAAATAAGCTACAGCACTATCTTGCATGAGGACTGAGATGTCATAGTAATAGAGAAAAGAACGCTTACTTTATAGATTACAGTTAGGTCAACAAAACTTTGGCAGCATTGATTAACTTGACAGTGAGTACAGCAGTACATTTATCACTTATGGCTGTGCTGTAGAAAATCTAATAAGAGTCAAACTATTCCTTTAGAGCTTGAACAGGTTCGCCGTGGCTAAACGTGCGTTCACTAGAAATTTCTGCCTTTAAATATACCTTTGCTGCTGGGGGTCATTGACTCACAGAACTCATTGTCTTTGGTCAAATCCTACTGAATAAAATTTGGTTTATCTCTAATTTGAATGGTGCAGTCGTTTAAAAGAAGATAAAAAGCAAGAACAAAGGAAAAAAAACACCAAAAAGAGCAAAAGCCGCAAAACAGCAACAACAGAGACACGCAAAGCAACACCAGCGCTGCAAAAAACCCTCAACACCAACCACACCAAAACACACAAAACGACAAGCCACACCCAAAGGCAGAGAGAACACAACCAAACGACCACCAAGCCCATGCACGAAAAAGGCAGGCCTGCAAGCAAGAAGCAGAAGGGACGGAACAAAAGGCAAAAGGACAAAGAAAAACAACAGGGCACCAACAGAACATAAAAAAAGGAACACCCGCCAGGTCAGGCACACAAACACACAACAACAACACACACAAACACAAACAAACACACACACAAATCACACACACACACACACAAACACACATCAACACCACACACACACACACACTACACACACACCACACACACACACACAACACACCACACACACACACAAAACACACACACAAAACCCCCACACACACACACACACACACACACACACATATATATGTCCCTCCTATGTATAAGAATATTTTTATGTTCATAGAAGAATGCATTGAGTTTTCCAGAGCTACCAATGAGGTTGGGGAATATAAAATTACATATAGGAAAGTGTGTATATGTAATTTCTCAATATTAACATCTAAATGACCATAAATAAATGATATAAGTATTGTACTGATTTATATTGGGTGCACCGCACAAATTATAAAGTTCTAAAAAAAATAATAGAGCTGCTATTCCTATTTTAAATGGAATAGTCAAAATGGAAGATTTAGCCCACACTCTGTACTGCTAAAACATTGCATGTGTTTAGACAGCAAGTTTGTATGTATCATTCGCTTCCCCTCCCTTTCAGGATTTACCCACATGTGCAAATCTGCTATTAAATACTGCAAGAGAGAATTAACCAGAGCGATTGATGCATGTATCCTTTTGTGTCTTTTATCTGTTACGGTAGGTTTTTCTGACAAACCTTTGGTCCCTAATGTGGTCCATTTTTATGGCTTCTTTAACAGTGTTTTCTTGCATCTTGAGTTTTCTTTGAACTTTTTATCTTTTGTCTTGCCGTAATGGATGATCTGTGACATATAAAACACAACCTCACCTTGGTAGCAGAGTTAGGCTGTTTCTTGCCTAGTTTTAAGCCTCCAACACATCTGTTATTGTTAAAGTTACTGATTTTGTAATAACTAAATATGAAAATAATGATCATTAGCACCTGTTTAAATAAACCAATTATATCAGACTATAAGGGCACGGTCACACTGCGCCAGAAACGCAATCGCACACAGAATCGCATGCGATTTTGTTGCGTTTGCGCATGTGTTTTTTCATTAGATACAGAAAAATGCATGCGGTTGTGATAAAAAATGCGGAAAGCAAATAGCAATCGCATCACACCCGAAAATGGGGCTTTGTCCGATTTCAATGATCGGAAAAGGCGTGCGCAAACGCTAAAAAAAGCGCAATAGTGTGGCCTAGCCTTGTCCACAATTAGAATTTTATTGATGAAAGAATTCTTAAAATCTGCTGTCATATTTGACAGAGGGAGTACACAGTCATGATCATTCTCCCTATATAAAGTATAGGGAGAACGTTATGACTTCCATGCTCCCTACGACTTTAGTACAGGGGGCCGACTGTGACTGAGGAAAATTTTCATTCGTTGGTATCGGAAACTGTTGTTTCGGCTGCACACACATTCGTGATTAGGGCCAATCCTATCGGTAGAGAATGGAACAGCCCTATATTGCTAATTTGTGTACCCAGCACTACTTACACATTATGATTATTACAATGAATTATGAGAAAAGGGGGTAAACGTTCTTGTTAACCATGTCAGTAAATTTTTCTCTGACAAAATCAGCTCTGTAAACCAGAAATACTCCTCTTTACCTTTTCCCACACCAAAACATTGCCTTAAAGACTCTCGGTTTAATTATCCCCAATGCATTTAATTTAATGTGTAATTTTGTAGGATAGAGTTATTATCATGTCCTAGAAAGATGATCTAGGCAAATCCCATAATGGGCAAGTGAATGGTTTTAGCCAAGTATTCCCCCACCACAAAATCTGTGGTGCTTTATAAATAGGTTTTGGGAGATTTTATTTCAGCAGCATATTGCTAGTAATTGATTTTCTTTTACAATCATAAAGGGAGGATTATGGCAATATAAGAAAGGAATCATCTCCCTGAATTCCCACCAGTTGCCAAGCCCGGAATAGTTTCTACATTTGGTGTTAACAATACTTTATCACAGTACACAACTCCAGTACCAAAACTTATCTTTTAACATTCAAACCATGAACATCAAATTTTTTAAACTATTGCAAAATATGTTTGTGTCCAGGGTTGCAGTCACGCCTACCTTGACATGATTCCCTTCCCATTATGTCAAGTCATTAAATATGTAACTAATCTATTTTCAGTTAGAAAAGTATCCATAGGTTAAAGGGCATGTTCCACCCCAAAACTATAATCCCCCCAACTACTGGCCCCATCATGTAGTGTAGTTTAATCCTTACCTCACATCCAGCTCCATAGGGTTCTCCTGTAGTCCCCCCCCAAAGTCCCAAAAACTGCCCCCCCAGGAGGATGCAGGTCCATATAGGACACTGCCTGCTACCTGGCCTCCCGGAGATCACTGCCATGCGTACTGCAGCCCTTTCTCCCCCCTCCTCCCCTCCCTCTCCCTCCCGTTTGCTATCCCTCCCCCTAACATAAAACCCCTTCATGTCAGCCTTCCCCCATGTCCACCAGCCCCAACCGCATACATTTTATTTTTAGAAAGCTCCCCAATCTTTTACTTACCTCTCCGCTTTCCTACGCGAAACCTGCATATTACAGGCACCTATATGAGATATACTGTTCCTGTCCTGTTTAAAATCCAATTGTGACTCGGTAAAATCAATCCAGATGCTTTAACACAATTAGCTCAAACAGGATTATTCGGAGAGCATGTGATTGCACTGAAAACTGCAAAGAGGTGTAGGATCAATGGGAAATATTTTAACTATCATATTGTTCACTTTACTATCACACAAGCCGGTAACTGTCCATGGACCCCCACAAGCAGTGATTCCTCTGGATATATGATCCACAGCTTGAGATCTAAATGGTTGTTCAAACGCCATCATAATCAAACACATCTTTGAATAGTAAACCAGTGCTTACCAGCGCTTTCAATTTAGATACAGTCCTGTAAACCCACATCATTTTGTGAAGTGTTTATGGGTATCTTTTTATTTATAGCTTGGGGTGGAGCCAGGTTCACACTCTTGATATGATCATTTTCACTGCTGTTAATAAATTACGGGCCATACAATAACCTAATCTGTGGGCATTGTTCCACCAATAGAACATGTCAGAGGACCGAGGACATCCCTTAGAACTTGAACAAAAAAAGTTAGGCTTCCAAGTGTTTGAAAGGGTTTTTTTTCACTGTGAGAATGGTAAAGCTATGGAACTGTCTTCCAGGGACTTGTTATGGCAGGTTCATTGGTCAGTTTTTTTTAAAAAAAAAAGCTGGATAGTTTCTGCAAAACAAGGAATGTTACCAGTTAGTGTATTGATACAATAAAGTAGAGTTGGTCCTGGGAAATTTCTAATTGACACTTGAAGTCAGGAGGAATTATACTATTCTGTCTGTACTATCATACTCTTCTGTAACTATACTATACTATTCTGTACTATACTATACTATTCTGTACTATACTATACTATCTATCTATACTTTTCTGTCTAACTATTCTGTCTATACTATCTACTGATACATTCTACTATCTATTCTCTATACTATTCTGATTCTACTATCTGTATCTCCTGTAATAACTATATGTCTATACTATTCTATACATACTATCCTTTACTATACTGTACTGATACTACTGCTATATACTATACTGTTCTATCTGTACTACTATCTTACTATCTGTACTATTCTAACTATCCTATTCTGTCTATACTATACTATTTCGATACTAACTATTCTGTACTTAATCTTTTCTTACTATCTGTACTATACTATACTATTCTGTACTATACTATACTATTCTATACTATACTATTCTGTACTATACTGTACTTGACTATACTATTCTATACTATACTCTATACTATTCTGTACTATACATACTATCTTACTATACTATACTATTCTGTACTATATATACTATTACTATACTATTCTTACATACTACTATAATACTGTACTATATCTAACTATACTATTCTATACTATACTATTCTTACTATACTGGTACTGTACTATAACTATTCTAATACTACTACTGTACTTGTCTAGTACTATACTCTTCTGTACTACTTACTATTTCTACCTATACTATTATTCGTCTATACTATTCTTGTACTATACTATCTGTACTATACTATCTCTATACTATACTATTCGTACGTATACTATTCTATACTATGCTATTCTGTACTATACTATTTGTCTATACTATGTACTATACTATCTAATGAATTCTGTACCTTAGCTAATTCTATATACATACTGTACTAATATACTGATAACTCTGCACGTATACTCGATACTGTACTATACTATTCTGTACTATAGTGTAGACTATTCTACATACTGATCTGTATCGTTTTCTATACTATAGCTATCTGTACTATATCTATATCTATACTATACTAATTCTGTACTATACTACTTAACTTATACTATATACTAACTATCTAGTACTATACTAGTTACTATTTCTAGTACTAGTATACTACGATTACTATACTATTCATATACTACTTCTGACTATACTATTCTGTACTATATTCTATTACTGTACTATACTATTCTATACTGATCTATCTCTGTACTAATACTCTATACGTAGTACATTAACGTGACTATACTGTATACTATTCTATACTATCTATTCTGATACTAGACTATACTATTACTAAGTATATACTATTTTCTGTACTATAAACTATTCGATACTATACTATTCTACTATAACTATTCTATTACTATACTAATTCTGTACTATACTGTACTATCCTATACTAACTATTTGTTACTAATACTAGTTCTGTACTATAGCTATCTGTACTATACTGTACTATACTATACTATACTAATTCTGTACTATACTATACATCTACTGACTATGCTATTCTATACTATGCGATTCTGTACTATACTATTCTGTACTATACTAGACTGATAAAAAAAATCTACTATTACTATTCTTACTATCTTCTGTACTATACTATTCTGTACTATACTATACGATTCTGTATATACTATTCTGTACTATACTATACTATTCTGTACTATACTATCTGTACTTACTATTCTGACGATACTAACTTATGTTCGTACTATCTACTTATATACTTACTATTGTACTATACTATACTAGTCTGTACTATATATACGATTCTGTACTATACTATATGTACTATACAATATAATATATATCTAAGTGAACCCCATTACTTAAGGTTCATACATACGTTCGATCGCAGTCCGACGCACGATGTGTACGAATGACCCGACTTTATCGGTCGACCTGGCGATCTACGAAACGAACAACCATTTCGTTGATAAAGTGCCACCACACAGGCCAATTATCACCATCGTCTCACATCGTAGGGACCCCGCAATCACAGTGTGTACAATCTTTAGGTATTACCATTTGTTAAGGGATGTCCTTAGTTCCAGAAATGAAAAACTCCATATCCCTGTAATCAAGGTTTCCTGTTAATCAGTAGCGTTTGTGGTCATTAATAGTTTTTGAGCCAATCACAAGTAACTATTTAAATTATTATCATTAATTTTTTTAGTTAAAGAATGGAAGCGTATCGGAGCTCCAGTTGAAACTCAATTCTCCTGGATCCCATGATGGAACATGAAATTGAAGAATACATCAGAAATACCAATCAAAACGACCAGCCCATTTTGGAAGCCATAGAACCAAAAGCGCAGGCAAACAAATATCTAAAATTTTGCAACCATTTCATATTTGCTTCTTTGCATATAATTTGTTTCAGCAACTCAGGACATTTTTTTTTTACTTCACTGTGAGGATTATTTCATTTGTTCGTAAAAATTAAATGTTTTTTGTAAAATATTGTAAATAACGTTTCTTTTTTCTGTTCGTTTTCGTTAAATAAGTTGGATAAGACCAATAGGTGCTCAGTGGCCTAATGTTACATTGAAATATACATTTTTTTTTGTAATAAAATGTAACGCCTCGTTTTATAGAACCGTGTATTTTTTAATAAAGAGAAGCCTCTATCGCTTGTGTGTACAGTGTATAGTGCTCTAATTAATTCTTTCCAGTAACATTAGAAACATGATTGGGGATCTCTGGCAAAATATTTTTTTTTTTCCAAACCAAATTCATTGTTTTGCTTTTAAAGAGTATGTCCACCCTGAAATAAAATTTTTAGTATGTTCCTTCCTCTGGGCTCCCAGTCCCAACGCTTATTATTTTTTAGAAAGCCCCCCAAACTCTACTTACCTCCCTCTTTCCTGCGCGCCGCCTCCCACGGCCCATCGCTTGCGAGGAATTGCAAGCAGAGGGGCGGGACCGCAGCCGGTCTGTGATTGGCTGAGCGGCAACCATACACGACCGGCTGCCGGCAGCTCCTTCCGCGTAGGAAAGCGGAGAGGTAAGTAAAAGATTGGGGAGCTTTCTAAAATAAAATGTATGCGGTTGGGGCTGGGGGACATGGTGGAAGGCTGCATGAAGGGTGTTTTGTTAGGGGAGGGATCAGAACGAGAGGAGGGAAGGAGAGGGGAGAAGGCTGCAGTCACATGGCAGTGATCTCCGGAGGCCAGGTAGCAGGCCGTGTCCTATATGGACCTGCTAGCCTCCTGGTGGCAGTTTTTTGGACTTTGGGGGGTGACTACAGAGAACCTAGGAGCTGGGATGTGAGGTAGGATTAAACCACACTAACATGGGGGGCCAGTAGTTGGCGGGATTATAGTTTTGGGGGTGGACATGCCCTTTAAAGGGTCACTATACTCACTGAAAACCTTTTTTGTAAAACTACAAATTTGAAGACGTACAAAGAGAACCCACCCCCTTTGCCATTATATGATTAATGTTTAGTGAGTTCTCTAAATAACCCCCACTCTCCCTTACTCACTGCCTCCTTTAGTGTCCTGACACTTAATTTGCACGCTTCAACTATGGACACTGCTCTACTACACATCTCCCCCTCCCTCCCCTTTTTTTCTTTTCTCTGCTGATTCTCTGAATGTTGCAGAAAGTGTGCTGGCAGGCAGGCAAAGGGTCAGGCGTGGCTCACTATATAGTTTCTGTTTCTGAAGAATGACGGTCTTTCCCTGTAAATGCTGTGTTCTCAAATGATGATTCTCAGATCTTCACGCTCAGATTTAAATATAAAAAAGTTTTGGAAGCAGTGGGATCTTGCTGTATAGAAAGCTACACTTTTGAAATTCGATTTTCAAATATTCGATTAAAAATACACTTTAATTATTCGGATACATTTCTTTTTAGAAGGTTATACATTAAAGGACAATTGTACTCCTTTACATCGCTCCATTCCTCCACTCATCCTGCAGTGACAGATCGCGATTGCAGCCAATAGAAGATACGCTCTGCAAGGAGGCGTGTCTTCCAATTAGCTGCCCCGCATTGTCACTGACAGTAGAAGAGAGGTGGAACATTGCGGATCGCCGAGCGTAAGTAGTACAGGAGTTAGGGAAAGTACCCAGGGTGAGGACTAGTGATTCTAGGTCCCACCCTGGGTACTATGCTGCAGTGGATCGGGGAAAAGGTGAGTATCATTGTCCTTTAATTTGGCTTTAAAGAGACAAAGATTGTTCTTTCTTATTTTTTCTTCTCTTCTCTTTTTTCTATTTTATGGACTATCTACTCCCTCAGTTTTGAGCTAGAGACAAAAATTGACTCTTAGTCCATAGAGAAGTACACCCCCTGTTTTCTCTTAAAAGGGTATGCCAGCCTAAAAAAAACTAATGCTTATAATGTTGCCCCTGGACTGACATCCCTATCTCGCCCTTGCCCCTCCTGCTCCTTTTCAAGTAAAAACAGGAGCAAAAATGTTTCTGTGCTGACAGCCAAGTTCCGAAAATCTTATTGAATCGGTCATTTTCTTTATCATAACAGAAATCTAAAAAACCCACTGCACATGAATCCCCAGTCATAGGTAAGTAGAGAATGTAGCCGCACTCGGTGATTACACCATCAGTGTGGTTGAATAAATCACCTTATTTTGGAGTGCGGCTACATCTCTCTTATTTACATGTGACTTTCCTTGGAAGTGGGATTCCTGTAGTAACCAGCACCCACGGAATTCCAGTGTGCATAGAGAAATTACTTGAACTGGAATCCCCGTCACAAGAGAAGTAGCCCTATGCTGTATGTATAGTGAAATAAAACGATCAAAATTAGATACACCTGTATTGGAGATATACAAACTAGTGAGCAGAAATCCTC
This sequence comes from Hymenochirus boettgeri, assembly GCA_019447015.1. NCBI lineage: Eukaryota > Metazoa > Chordata > Amphibia > Anura > Pipidae > Hymenochirus > Hymenochirus boettgeri. The sequence goes on from CM033469.1 coordinate 325,386,854, forward strand.
AATATGGAGGGGTAAAGTACATGGTTGAGATGCTAGGATGCTCTGCTGGAGATGTCAACATTACGTGCCTGGAAAAAGAGGTTGGTGTGACCTGGAAATGGTGCATTTGGTCCCTTGGTATTATTCGGGAGCTTGGCCTAGTCGCTTGATGTGCTGTCAGTCTACACAGGGATTGGTCTCGTGGAGATGCTGGGAGCGGCTATTTATGCCTATAGTAGACACAGGTGAAACTTTCTTGTTATGTATTTTAGTGACTACAATCTAAGCGGACCATCTTAGCATCTCCTGGGTTCATCTATGTACTTACCACATTCATATTGATGATCTAGGTTTGGGATGTGGGAAGCGAGAGTACAGTATATAAAAATATTTTACACTAGGTTTAGGGAAGCAATAGAGGGATCGGAGGGGGGGGGCTCCCTCACATGTCACTGTCCTTCAGAGGACAGAGAGGAGGCGGAAACCTTTTACAACAGGAAGACAAGCTCCTACTCTTCACTTTCTGGAAGTGTGGACAGAGGTTGCACTGTAGGAGAACCTTTGGATGAGAGATGTACGGTAAGGATGTTTTTAAATAAGGATGTGTGTGCTAATGGACAAAACAGATGGAACAGTTTAAGTGGGGCCTAACCTAAGCCTAATCATTCTACTAATTTCCGTTACTTATCGGTGGGACAATCAACGAATCTTATTAGTATTCTGCCTTCCAGCAGTTCTCTCTGAAGTTTGTCAAAACCCTTCACACTCAACATGGATAAAAAAAGGGGAGAAATGGAATTTTTAGGGGCGTTACGTTACTTATCCTTTAACAATGCCCCATGTTCCTGCCTCAAATAAAATACATTGTCTCTTGCATCATTTAAGTTACCTCCTATTTAACAATGGTGCACTTCCCAGTAGTGCCCTGTAATCTCGTATCCGTGAAATAGCATCATCACATTCATAATGAAATGTTTTGAAAAGGTAATCAAGATTAATATGAACTGAATTCACCATGGGTAAAGGGAAACCTATGGTGGAACTGTAAAGCTATTATAATCGCTGCTGCTACCTGAAACAAATTTGTCTTTACAGTGAAAGTAAAATTCACAATAGAAGCAAATTCCAGCCTATGGCTTAGTGCAGGTAAAAAGACCTTCGATATCCTTACGTGATGTCAACAAATGAGAGTTTTCATTAGAACCGTCTACAGGACCACAATACCTTACGAAAGGCCTAAACTTTCTAGACCTAGGAAAGAGATTGTTAATTGGAACGTCAGCAGTGGTGTAACTAGGAATCACTGTGCCCCCCACACAATCTATGATGGTGCCGCCTATCGTTGCTATACCGACTGTGTTTCTGGGAGGGAGCTATTCTATCATAGAAAAATAAGAAGATGGGGCTTGTTTTGGCTCCCAGGCCCTCCCGCTGGTGCGTTTGTTCTCCCTGCTTCCCTGGATTAACAACACACAAACCAACAACAATGCAAAATCATCTTAAACCCCTCTGCAACAATCTCTTATTTAAATGTGCTTATGTACTTAAAGGATAACTAAAGTCAAAAATTAATGAACAATCATATTTTTGATTTGGTGATAGATACACAGGTTGATATGGTGACCCAATTGACTCGCCCGGTACTAATGTCAGGTAGAACTAATTGCGAACATTTTACTGCAAATGTTTGTTCTCCCGACTGGCAGTTTCTACACGATGGAAAAGTCTGTCCATAAAACTCTACCCATGTGTGCAGTTCTCATTTAAGTCTTTCTTTATAGTGATTTGTTAAAGGCAACTCGCAGCCACCTATAGCCCCAATATACATATTCGGAAAGTATCACCACCTAAAACCCCCAACTTGCAATTGTAAACCTACATTATACCCGTAAGGGCATGTCACCCCCACAAACTGAATTTAAACCCCATACTCGGCCCCCTGTGTAGTGGTATAAAAATCCTACCTTACATCTCTGCTCCAAATGGTTCTCCTGCTGTCCCCCGCCCCTCCCGTTTTTCTCCTCTCCCTCCCCCTAGCTCTCAACCCTTTGTATCGAGTATGGTAGGTGTAGGTATGTGTGTAGGTATATGTCCCTCCCATCTTCCAAACCGCCTAAATATACATTTAGAGAAAGTCCCCGAAAGTTACTTCCTTACCTTCTCCCCCGGCGTTCTGAGCAGCGGCAGCCGTTCCCTGATTGGCTTCCCTTCTCAGCAAATCAGGAACACGTCCGCTGCCGGTCCCGCCCTCTCTGCTTGCATTCCGTGCAAGCAAGAGGGCCCGGGAGTGCACAGCGTAGGAGGAGGTAGGTAGTCAGTTGTGTAAAACAGCTGACCAGTGCGCAGGGATCTTGGATAGGGAAGGGGGGTCAGGGGACACCCGGGCCTCCTTCATTGCGGGGGAGGCCCAGGCCCCTGCAGTTACGCCCCCTGTCCAACCCCCCTTTTGTCTCCCCTTTTGTTAACTGTAAGTATAGTTAACTCGTTTGTTACTGGGGGGTGGGGGCTTCTCACGCTAACTAAAACTAAGTAGTCAACAACAACTGGGCTTGTTAGTTGGCCTCCTCCTCCCCAGCTTCGGACTTTAACTTTAGGAGCTGCTCCCCCCTTACTATATTATTCATGTCATTGCTCACCAACTACTGCCTAGCCGTTTCTTATAATGCAATTTAGAGACTGACAAAATGATTGGGGCCATATAGGAAGAAATCTCAAGATAAAAATCGCTTGCTTGTACAATGTGGTCTTTAACATTAGACAGATCTCTCAAATCTATCTAAAGTCTCTTGCCTGTGTATGGCCAGCTTATGCTTTTGTGCTTCTAATCAATACCAACGTTGCAGTGAGATGTCATAGCTCCACCCCTTTTATGCAAATAGCTTTTGAAGAGTTGTAAAACAAAGAGTTGTGTAACATAGTTGGGTCACACGGTGCTTAGGTGGTTAGCACGATGGGCCTTTGCCAGCGTGGAAACCAGGTTCAAATCCAACTTGTGACACGTCTGCAAGGAGTTTGTATGTTCCTCCCCGTGCTGCCGTGGGTTTCCTCCGGGCTACTCCGGTTTTCCCCACAATCACAAAAACATACTGATAGGATGTTTTGAAATCACACACACAATTGCTTAGTGAGCTATAATATCACAGGCAGTTGGCTATAGGTTTGGTCTATACAGATCTTTTGACTCACCCCTGGCTGGAATATACCTGTGAGGTTGAAGCAGCTCTACGATAAGAAGATAAGACCAACCATAAAAAGGTCACGTCCCGTTCGAAGGGCCATTCCTCCCCATTAATATGTCAACATTGCTTGCTAATGTAGACATGAACCCAAACCTGCATATTACAGCACCTAGTATGAGATATACTGTTCCTGTCCTGTTTAATTATAGTTTTGGGGGTGGACATGCCCTTTAACCTATTAGGATACTTTTCTAACTGAAAATAGATTAGTTACATATTTTATGACTTGACATAATGGGAAGGGAATCAGTGCAGAGGTAGGCGTGACTGCAACCCTGTTTGGAGCACAAACATATTTTGCAATAGTTTAAAAAATTTGATGTTCATGGTTTGAATGTTAAAAAGATAAGTTTGTGTACTGGAGATTGTGTACTGTGATAAAGTATTGTTAACACCAAATGTAGAAACTATTCCAGGGCTTGGCAACTGGTGGGAATTCAGGGAGATGATTCCTTTCTTATATTGCCATAATCCTCCCTTTATGATTGGTAAAAGAAAATCAATTACTAGCAATATGCTGCTGAGAATAAAATCTCCCAAAACCTATTTATAAAGCACCACAGATTTTGTGGTGGGGGAATACTTGGCTAAAACCATTCACTTGCCCATTATGGGATTTGCCTAGATCATCTTTCTAGGACATGATGAATAACTTCTATCCTACAAAATTACACATTAAATTAAATGCATTGGGGATAATTGAAACCGAGAGTCTTTAAGGCAAATGTGTTGGTGTGGGAAAAGGTAAAGAGGAGTATTTCTGGTTTACAGAGACTGATTTTGTCAGAGAAAAATTTACTGACATGGTTAACAAGAACGTTTACCCCCTTTTCTCATAATTCATTGTAATAATCATAATGTTGTAAGTAGTGCTGGGTACACAAATTAGCAATATAGGGCTGTTCCATTCTCTACCAATAGGATTGGCCCTATATCACGTGTGTGTGCAGCCGAAACAACAGTTTCCGATACCAACGAATGAAAATTTTCCTCAGTCACAGTCGGCCCCCTGTACTAAAGTCGTAGGGAGATGGAAGTCATAAACGTTCTCCCTATACTTTATATAGGGAGAATGATCATGACTGTGTACTCCCATCTGTCAAATATGACAGACAGATTTTAAGAATTCTTTCATCAATAAAATTCTAATTGTAGGACAAGGGCTAGGCCACACTATTGCGCTTTTTTTAGCGTTTGCGCACGCTTTTCCTGATCATTGAAATCGCGACAAAGCACCATTTTCGGTGGGTGTGTGCGATTGCTATTTGCTTTCCGCATTTTTTATCACAACCGCATGCATTTTTCTATCTAATGAAAAAACACATGCGCAAACGCAACAAAATCGCATGCGATTCTGTGTGCGATTGCGTTTCCGGCGCAGTGTGACCGTGCCCTTATAGTCTGATATAATTGGTTATTAAAACAGGTGCTAATGATCATTATTTTCATATTTAGGTTATTACAAAATCAGTAACTTTAACAATAACAGATGTGTTGGAGGCTTAAAACTAGGCAAGAAACAGCCTAACTCTGCTACCAAGGTGAGGTTGTGTTTTATATGTCACAGATCATCCATTACGGCAAGACAAAAGATAAAAAGTTCAAAGAAAACTCAAGATGCAAGAAAAGCACTGTTAAAGAAGCACATAAAAATGGACCACATTAGGGACCAAAGGTTTGTCAGAAAAACCTACCGTAACAGATAAAAGACACATAAAGGGATACATGCAATCAATCGCTCTGGGTAATTCTCTCTTGCAGTATTTAATAGCAGATTTGCACATGTGGGTAAATCCTGAAAGGGAGGGGGAGCGAATGATACATACAAACTTGCTGTCTAAACACATGCAGATGTTTTAGCAGTGACAGAGCTGTGGCTAAATCTTCCATTTTGACTATTCCATTTAAAATAGGAATAGCAGCTCTATTATTTTTTTTTAGAACTTTATATATTTTGCGGTGCACCCAATATAAATCAGTACAATACTTTATATACATTTATTTATGGTCATTTAGATGTTAATATTGAGAAATTACATATACACCTTTCCTATATGTAATTTTATATTCCCCAACCTCATTGGTAGCTCTGGAAAACTCAATGCATTCTTCTATGAACATAAAAATATTCTTATACAATAGGAGGGACATATATATGTGTGTGTGTGTGTGTGTGTGTGTGGCCATGACCATGGCAGAGGGGAAACATGAATTCAAACTTTATTATATTGATATCATGATTGAAGAAACTAAAAGAACCCCATGAAAAAATTTAGTTTTTCAATTTTACTGATCCTTTAATACAGCTGCCTTTATAGTTCCAGTCCCACTTAAAACTGCTTCTTGCTTGCAGAGCACCTGACCCCATTTTTCAACGTGTAAACAATGGGTCTTGGAAATGGTCGTTTGGATTGATCTGATAAACATACTAACATCTGCCTTATGAGGAAAAATGAATGGCTTGTCAGTTTTGTGAAAATGTTTTGGTGATAAGGAAATAAATGGTGTTGAGGCAGGTAATAATTTGCAGCAGCCAATGAGATGTTAGCATTACTGCAGTAAGATAACATCTGATTAGTTGCTACAGATTTATAGCACAGGCAAACTTTTGCATCTTTTATCAGCCTGAAGAATGTTTATTTATTTCCCTTTAGATTAACTTGCATTTTTAATTTCCATTACATTTTTAAAAACGACTGCACCATTCAAATTAGAGATAAAACCAAATTTGATTCAGTAGGATTTGACCAAAGACAATGAAGTATCTGTGAGTCAATGACCCAGCCAGCAGCAAAGGTATAATTTAAAGGCAGAAATTTCTAGTGAACGCACGGTTAGCCACGGCGAACCTGTTACAGCTCTAAAGGGAATAGTTTGACTCTTATTAGATTTTCTACAGCACAGCCATAAGTGATAAATGTACTGCTGTACTCACTGTCAAGTTAATCAATGCTGCCAAAGTTTTGTTGACCTAACTGTAATCTATAAAGTAAGCGTTCTTTTCTCTATTACTATGACATCTCAGTCCTCATGCAAGATAGTGCTGTAGCTTATTTTACCAAACCATAAAGAGCAAGAAGCTGCCTTTGCTTTCTGTACAATTTATCACTGACATGCAGATTATGGCACATTGCAGACACTCATCATTTCATTTTCTTTTGCATTTTTGCAATGGTTGGCCATTCAAGACAAGATGACATTTTCCATATAAACACTCCCCCCCCCAAATTTTCTCACTTCTACTTCTTCAACGGTGTCGATCCTTTTAGCACAATGCAATTCACAAACATGACAGAAGCGCATGAAGCAGATCAGTCACACGGGATTCCAAATATCCCTATTCTCATGCAGACAGAGGTGCTAGCAATAAGGCACATCTTAATGACTGTAGTGATTAAAGGTCACTGTGTGACAAAACACCAATATCTGGTTTCCCCCTAGATAAAAATCCAGTCTCTCCCAGCTTTTAGGCCAGCTGTGTTACTACCAATGATAGTGAAATTTTAAAGTTTTGTTGATGGACAGCCAATTACAGAAACTGTTCTAACAAACAGTTAGCTGCAGTGCTGCCCTGTGCCCCTGATCACACTTTGATCTTTTACTCTAATTGCTAGATCTTACTAATTGGTCATTCTCAGGGGCAGATTTACCCCCCAGCAGCATGTAGGCACAAAAAGCCTGTTGTCCTTAGCCCCAACCCTTAGCACAGACCACACCCCCAATTCCCCTTTTTTGGAAACTATTTAGGAGGTGTTGGAAGATTGACATATCTTAAGGCGCATGCCTACTAAGCATAATGGTAAATCCGAGCCAGGTCATTCCGAGACAAACTAACTCTTGGTGCAATATGCCAATATGTTTTGTGGCTGGCCACAATCGATCTCGGTTGCCCGATTGTCATAATTGTGGTTTCCTATGAGCCGCACAAAACTGTTGGCTGCCACAACTGACTGCTCACTAGTGCACGGTGAACGGTTGGTCAGGAGGATCAATTTGTTCTAGTGTAAAGAAAGAATTATCAAAAGTCTTTAAAAGGGAAAAATCCCTTTAGGAAACCCACTTAACTTTTAAGCTCTAAACAATGTCATGACTTAAGATGACAGATCAGGGAAAGATTAAATAAGTTCACAGGAAAAACAGACTTTCCTTGGTAGAAATCTCCCCTGGTTTCTTTGTTTGCTGATATGACACAATACAAGATACTGTTCCTGGAAAAAAAATGTTTGCTGGAGACTTTTTCCCAAATAGCAGCTTCCCTCTCTCTAGCAATTACAGACATATGAAATATGAATCACCATTGATTTTATTTTTTCCAAGGGTCACAATGCTCCCTGTTTTACGCTCTCAAGGCATTTATTTCAGAGGCCAAACTTGATACAATTTCACAACATGCACTTAGCAAAGTAACCCATGCTTTGTCAAAAGGATTCTATATTTTTCACTAACTGACAGTTGGTCCTTGTGTAGCTCTATTGGGAGTGAAATAACATGATAAAAACATGGACCAATGCAATTACTGGAAAACAGAATCTCAAACGATTCCTGCCAAGTCTCATAATGGAATCCCATTTAATACCCTAAAACAGTAAGATGTTAGGGTGTCCTATATAAAACAACTGCCAGCTTATTTAACTAGTTAACCCCCTTCCTCCCCTTTTGTAGTAATCTAGATATTATTTTATTGTATTTTATCCTCTGTCTAGCAAAATTTCATTGATGTAATGGATTCAGGGGGTCACTGTATGGTTCTAATTTTCCAGTTAATGGCCTATGCTGTTGGCTTATATATTGCATTGGTTATCTTGTTCGAAATATCACAGACCGGCTACTGCTTAAACTAAATAAACCTTAAATCTAAAATCAGGTTTTAATTACTGAATAAGACAAACTCATGTCTTTGTAGCTTCCACTTTGTTTTCTCTGGGGGCATGGTATACATGTTACCCCACGAGATGCCTAGGGCAAATTGCACAGAGGTAAAGAGGAGTGGTTTGGCAGCTGAAAGGAAAATAACTGGACCCTAATTTAAACAAATGCAAATCCAGAGATTATCTTGTAAACAGATTTCTCAAATGCTAACTGCAGCTATAGAAAAGGGAATGGCCCCACAAGGTAACGCAATTACCTTTGGACTGGACTCGAAGGAAAATGTTACATCACGCTGTTCTGATGCCTGGGCAGTTTAATAACCATACAATCGATACCTTCCTTACAGGAGGTCAATGGTCCCTTCCTGCTATATGCTAATTGAGGCACATTTCAGGGTATATATTCTTCTATAAGACATTTTGAACAAAGAAATCTGTTGGTAATTAAACTGAATACTACAGACCATGATAAATGACAACCATCCCAAACTTTCAAAAATGTGTTTTATTAATCATTTCATTTTTAAACCATTATAGACAAAACCAATAAGGAATGGAAAGGTTGGATAAATTCGTTATTTGAATAATCCAGCAAGTCTAGCTATGCCAACAAAGAGGCCTGTGTTTCCACAGGATTGTGGCCTCTCTACTGATGATCTGCCTGAAGGAATGATAATAGAGGATACTAATAGATGTTTCAGGTCTGGAAGCCATCTGTTTTAGGGCTGGAACACACAGGTCGATTTTTAGCCTAAAAATATCTGCTATGCTGTCCACTGTACCGCTAAATTGTCCAACCTTTTTGGTGGTGGTGTCTGTAAACATGCTCATACTCTAGGCACACACATGCCACCTAGCTTATGTATGGCACTTCTGGATGGTGCTTTATACTGTTGAGCACCGCAAGCAGCCAGTGTCAGACACAAAAACGAGAATTTTTAACCCCCTTTTTAAAAATCTACAGTTACTACAAAATGACCAGGGTTGATAGAAAGGGTGTCCCTATTAAAAAAAACATTCAGGTTAGCATTGGGGTACACACGGAGGGATTTTTCACTGTCAGTCCATTCGAGACCACACGATCAGCAGTGATTTACCGACACGTCCGATTGCACAATCCGGGTGAACAGGCAACCGCCATCGATCGCCGCCCACGAAATCTCAGCAAATTTTTTGCCATGACTACAAGGAAATATTGCCTAACTGCTCCTTTGTACATCACATGTTTACATTATAACTACTCAAAAAGTTAACCCAGCACCAGCTAGATAATTCCCAAATGGGAAGAGGTGCCACAAATTAGTTGAAAAATAGTAACTAGAAATGAAAACAAAACTACTGCGCACACTCTATATGTAACTAAAAACCTTTATTATACACATCAGGGTAATCACTAGATAAAAACACTTAAAAAGAACCTTCAGCGACCTAAACTTTCGGACTCAGTATATAACTATGGTTGGAGCATATATCATGGTAAAGTAAAGTGCATAGCTACCAACTCTAGGTAAGTCAGTCAGGCGTACAGTATAGGTCACTGTTAGGGCCGCGAACAGAGCAGACGCGTTTCGCCCCCCACTCCTTATAGGGGCTTCCTCATGTGCCCAAAATATATGCAGAGGCCGAATCTATAGCGAGTGTAAAAAAGCGACTTCGCTATGGATTCAGCCTCTTTTATCTAGTGATTACCCTGATGTGTATAATAAAGGTTTTTTAGTTACATATAGAGTGTGCACAGTAGTTTTGTTTTAGTTTCCAGTTACATTATAACTACTAACAAAGCCAGTACCATTTCTGGTTTTATAAAAAAAAGCGCTTAGTAATACCAAACAGGAACAATCACTACTTCTTAGAAAAACATGCAGAATAAATGTTAGTGACACTATAAAATGGGAAATATTAGCAATGAAGGGTTTAAAAGGTTCTTACTAGTTTTATACATGATTTGCATTAATTAGCCCTTGCAGTGGGATCCAGTTATGTGGCTTTGCTTAGAACTAATTGCTTTCAATGAATCAGTTCCAGTTTGATAGCTTATTTATCAGAAGTAGAAGAAGAGAATTAATGGGGCTTGCATGAAGCAAGTCCTATAATTGGAAACAATGTTTAGTTCACTTTGTGCTTAAGCAATTAAGAGTAATTTGGAAAATTCTTGTTTTTTTACCCTCTTTTTCTACTATTGTCTTTTTGATTGGATTTTTCAAAGTAAAAAAAGAAAACAAATGGGGATACAAATGAACAGTATTAGTCTGAACAGAAATCCAACCACACAAATTACCCTCAAAGAAAAATGGGAACGATAGCTATTAATCCCTCTGCCGTGTTATATTTATTTCAATGAACTATTACAGAAAACTAGCAATATTTCTCAGAAAACGTATCCTTCTGCCTTACGTTTATATAATTGTGCCTTTAAATAAATAAAATAAAAAGCCAAACTTGTAGAAGAAATTATTTTTCTTGATTAAGCAGATGGATTTCTCTGGGGAGTGAAACAAAACAAACAATTAATCTTTTTTTTATTTGCTCTCTAAAGAACCTACATACCTCGTACTTAGGACTGCCAGTGAACCTGTGGCAGCCAGTCTTCAGCAATTAGGCTTGTTTTCAAAATGAAAGGGCTTAAATCAGAGGGCTAATTCTACTGAGATTTCTACCTGAAGGGCAAGGTTACTCTGTTCCAATTCCCAAATGCCAAAATATGGCTGAAAAGTACCCGCAGAGCTCTGGTATAATTAACAAGGCCAGGGAATTAATATCAGCAAGTAATTGGAAAGAATTAGCAAGAGAAATATACATTAATCTTTACCAGTTACACAGTGTTAATGAAAATGAGCTGTGAGTTCTTGCTGGTTGGAAGAATTGATTCAAGAAAACTTTATATTAACCTGTAGATTATAGAAAGTAGTCTTTTTACCATATTTTTTGGTGTCTGCATTTCTACCAGGCCTACAAGCACAATATTCTATAAACAAAGGAGGTTTAAAGATGTGATGTTCCCTGTGTTTCTTAGTACTGCTTGACCTGAGGAAGAGAAGAGTGTATCACTCGAAAAGCTTGTCTGTAAAAATGAACTTAGTCCATAATAAAAAGTTATCACCTTATCCTACACAGTACTCATCTCTTAGTATATGCTACTGGACTAATACGGCTACAACCATTTTATCTGCTTTACTAGGAAGGAGAGAAACTTAAGGAAAGGACTTGCTTTCAACATTGTTACATTGGCTTATTTTTAGCCACATCTATCATTATATATCTTAACTGTACAAAAACAATATTAAAGAACCTGTATGGCAAATCAACAAAATACAATGGAAAAATTGAAAAACTGATCTCCTCTTTGTAAGCACTAAAATGGTAATGATTATGGTTATGCTTAATTTTAACCATTACCCTTTCTATCCATTCTACTTGTCCTGCTGCCCATGTTAGTGACTATAAAGTACGGTATAAGAATCATTTTTCTGCTTCTCCAATTAAACAAAATATTTCCCCATTTCATATTCCTTTTGCAAAATTAGAAAACAGTATAATATCCCTGTTTAAAAAATTCCTCATCTTCCATATTAATTTTTCTGTTATTAAATTGCCTATGTTCCATTGTAATGTTCCTCTTCCAAAAATCCCTATCTTCCATAGCAATATTACTGCTCTAAAAATCCCCATCTTCCATAGCAATATTACTGCTCTAAAAATCCCCACCTTCCATAGCAATATTACTGCTCTAAAAATCCCCACCTTCCATAGCAATATTACTGCTCTAAAATCCCCATCTCCATAGCATATACTGCTCTAAAACCCCCCATCTCCATAGCAATATTACTGCTCTAAAAATCCCCACCTTCCATAGCAATATTACTGCTCTAAAAATCCCCATCTTCCATAGCAATATTACTGCTCTAAAAATCCCCATCTTCCATAGCAATATTACTGCTCTAAAAATCCCCACCTTCCATAGCAATATTACTGCTCTAAAAATCCCCATCTTCCATACGATATTACTGCTCTAAAAATCCCCCCTCTTCCATACATATTACTGCTCTAAAAATCCCCACCTTCCATAGCAATATTACTGCTCTAAAAATCCCCACCTTCCATAGCAATATACTGCTCTAAAAATCCCCACTTCCATAGCAATATTACTGCTCTAAAAATCCCCATTTCCATACAATATTACTGCTCTAAAAATCCCACCTTCCATAGCAATATTACTGCTCTAAAAATCCCCACCTTCCATAGCAATATTACTGCTCTAAAAATCCCCACCTTCCATAGCAATATTACTGTCTACAAACCCAGCTCTATAGTAATATTTTGGTTTCAAAATTCTTATCGTCCATAGTAATATTCCTGTTTCAAAAAACCCCAACTTCCATCGTAATATTCCCGTTCCAATAATACCCAACTTCCATAGTAATTTTTCTGTTTAAAAAATCCCCAATGTACAAAGTAATATTCCTGTTTCAAAAATCCATATCTTCCAAATGAATATTCCTGTTCCAATAATCCCCATCTTCCATTATAATATTTCTGTTTAAAAAAACCCTAACTTTCATAATAATGAAAATTCCTGTTCCTAATGTATCATGTTTCCCATAAAGGATATTTTGACATGACTACTACATGCATCTTCAGTCCTAAAAGCTCTACCCAGGCTTAGTATCCCTGTTGTCGATTATTCACCAGAATCAGTAGTAGGAAAGTGGTATTCTGAAGAATACATTTTATAGAATGAAAGAAATTAAAAATCTGCATAGTAACTGCAAAATAAAGACAAATGGTAAAGAACTATAGTGATGAGAGATACAATTATTGTGCAAAAACAGCAAAAGAGCTACCAGACCCCATCTGTGCATTTCAGTCCTCGTCCCTAAGGTCAATATTACCCATAAACAATCTCAGCTATAATGAAACTTAAGTTCTAGCTCCGGTTGTTTTCCCTATTGTTACTTTTATCCAGAGTCTTGTTCAGGAAAAACTAAAATTCACCATGCACTCCTCTCTCTCTCTCTTTCTCCTTACAGAACTGTCTACAGCTAAGAAAAAAATGTTGTGTGTGAGTGCAATAAATGCACTTTTGTTGTTTGCAATACTGAAAGGGGAACTGTGGTCCAAAAATGACTAGGTAAATTGATAGAAATTGCTCTCCTGAGATTTTTTGCAATTTATTTTCATTGTTTATTTTGCATAGTTTTGAAGATATTTACATTTTTGTGTGTGTGCTTGTGAAGGTTCTCATTCATCCAGGTCATAGTATATCTGTTGTATTCAATTAGATCAACTGGACTTGAAGTTTAGTTCTTGAAGACGTTTCGCTAGTCATCCGACTGGCTTTCTCCAATCTGAATTGAGAAAGCCAGTCGGATGACTAGCGAAACATCTTCTAGAAATAAAGTCCAGTTGATCTAATTGAATACAACAGATATTTTTATGTGTGATATGGCAGCAGCATCACCAGGTCCCCTGCACTTCCTGCTCTGAGAGTGGATGACAGTCAATCTGCCCTGTGTCTCCTCCTCCCCTTACAGCCCCCCTCTTCTTGCAAGCCCCCCTGGTCCCTCCCCCTCATGGACCCCATGGACCCTCTATTTGCAGGTCCCCCTTGGCTCTTTCCCTTACAGACCCATATGGCCCTGCCCACACGTGGGTGCTGTGGCCCCACCCACTCACTGGTGCCATGGCCCCGCCTACTGGTGGGTGCCGTGGGCCACTCAGACCTCCCCTACAGGAAACTGTGTGAAAACAGTCTTTTCAGGCAGAGAGTGAGAACTCTGCCTGAAAAGTCTGTTTTCACATAGTGGGAGAGTAGCGCTGTAGATTCCCTTACCTTCTCTGTGGGGATCTTCACACAGCAGGGAGGGGGAGGGAATTGCTGTCTCCTGTCCTGTTACTAAAATCTGAGGCTCTACTCACCAGCGGCGGCGAGGTGGAGGAGCAGCCTTAGGAATGTCCCTTTTCAGCCTCCCACCCTTTCTGGTCAATAATTTCTTTATATCTTGGTCTGTGAAGCACATAGAGAGGCGGTTGATGGCTTGTTTTAAAGGTAGGAAACTGGCCTTTCATTTAAACTCAACTTGTTTGGAGACCACAGTTCCCCTTTAAAGTGGTTGCTGTAGTCCTTTAAATACTCCATGAATTGACTTTATATGATTGATTATGATATGTCCATGAACAGACATAGGAGTTCGCAAGGATGAAAATTGGGAGAGTAACTATTGGTGTATTATAAAAAGATAAGCACATGCTAAACTTTAGGAAAGGATTTGTTCTAAACGGGACTCCAGATTAAAGTAAAACTAGGGCAAACAGTCTAACCTAAAATGAAATATTAATTCCAGACAAGTTTGTTTACGAGTAAAGCTGTCCTTTAAATACAATAAGCAGTGTGAGTATAGGAATAGTATTATTACCTCCACCCACAACTAACCTACACTTACATTGTTCTCCTCAATGAAGCTATTAATAATACACTGTGTAGGGAGGGCTAGATTATTTGCTTAAAAGACAAACAAATGATTACATTACAGGAAGACCCACAATGCTGACACACAGTCAAACTATGCATCAAAATGAGATCAACCAGATAAATTTGTACAGTGTAGCAGCTTGGACCATTTATAACACCTACAATGAATAACTGCATTTTAGGCAAAATCTCTACATTTATATATATAAACTGTTTCTTATTCCGAGTATCAGTGGCCTAATTATACCTATTGTTGCCTCATTATGATTTTAACTGAGCCATGTAAAGAAAAAAAAAATTAAATCAATGTTTGCATGGCTCAGACATTAATATCATTAGAAACATATGTTGTTGTCAATAGTAAAGCAGAAGGCACCTTTATACAAAAGGTGCTATCTAATCTAAACTCAGGCAGAGGGGTACCAGAGGTTGCTTCAGACCAGAATTCATCCCATAAACCAAGTTCAGCTGATATACACAATGATGGATTCAAGTTATTAAGCGATCAAAAAGAGATGGATGGTTTTCTGCTTTTCTTAATCTACATCATCATCTTGATTCATTTAAAGATACGTGGTGCATTTTACAAACGCCGTTAAGGTTTGGACAGAATTAGTTGTATAATCTGAACCAGTGCATTGAGCCCAAATCAATCAATACATTTAGTTGTATGGGAAAAGAACTGTTAAGTACTTACAACCGGGGCCATTAATATTATTTAACACGGCACTCAAACTTTTTAATAAGGATCAAGAACAGGCTGCTGTTTGTGCCAGGATCAGATACTGCTATATAGAAACATTTCAGTTTCAATGTACCCTCTATTTAGTGATGTGCTTTTATTTCCTATTATCAGAGAGGGAAACAAGAATTAGATTGCTCTGCAGGGAATCCCTCTTCCAATTTTTCTTCTATTTTTCTATTTAAAGAGCACTGCAACAAAAATCAATGCACATAATTACAAGAAAAAGTAAATCGACATTTGTTTATTTGTGTTATTATGTTAAAGAAGAGAATTGCATATATGTGATTTCTCCGTAATCCCATTGTTTTAATCATATAGTGAGCACTTTATAAATATTTCACAAGGTATGTTAATATTAATCATTTTTAATAATATTTTAGCATCCTGATTACATGTCCTTTAATCTACACCTGAAATGCTGCACAAGTTAAACAATAATTCTGACCCAACAGATGCTTGGAATTAACACCTGTCTTTAGATATATTTCTAATACAACCATCCTGTTCATTCATTCATTGGGATTTATCATTTCCTACAAGTTTCTTCTAAAGGAGACGATACAAGCTACAATACAACTATACGCTATTCAATATTGTACAATAATTGTATTGTGTGTTGTTACTGAGGACGTAATTGAACCAAGAAAATCTGTCCTTTAATCTGAATGAGTGTTATAGGCAAGATCAGTAGATTGTCAGGGAAATCACTGTGTAAAGTTTTACCTTTAGTTATACTGCATTTCTTTTATATCGTACGGTATTCATTTAGTTTGTTTCCAAACAAAGGTAAACTGATACATTTTTTTAGTTGTTTGCAGATATTATACGGAACTGAAATTAACAATGATGATTCTATTTGAAGTCATTGGTGCAATTACACAATAGGTAATGAAGAAGGTTGTACAACATCATCTTTTCTGTGCTCAAGTACATTTTAACCCATAACAATTTAAAGGGTATGTCCACTCTTCTTTTAAATTTTTATATAGTGTAGGGCTTAGTCCCCCAGCCCCAACCGCTATATTTTTAATGTAAGAAACTTCCCCAAACATTACTTACCTTCCCTCTTTCCTCCGCCGCACTGCCCGGCCCTCTGCTTGCGCAAAAATGCAAGCAGAGGGGCGGGACTGTCACCTGTGTCTGTGATTGGCTGAGAGGCAGCCAATCACGGACGCAGCTGCCAGTAGGTCTGAACGGCGGAGGAAAGAGGGAAGGTAAGTAAAGATCTTACATTAAAAATAAAGCGGTTGGGGCTGGGGGACTAAGCCCTACACTATATAAAATGGGTTTGTAGCTAGGGGGTGGGAGTCCAAAACGGGAGGGAGAGGGAGGGGGAGGGGGAGGAGAATGGCTGCAGTGCGCATGCCAAACTTCTCCCGGAGGGGCAGTTTTTGGGACTGGGGGGGGGCTACAGGAGAACCATTTGGAGCTGGGATGTGAGGTAAGGATTTTTATTTACTACCGAGTGGGGCCAGTGGTGGGGGAAATTAGTTTTGGGGGTGGACATGCCCTTTAATATAATTTTATTTGACTTGTCCCTTTTTATGATGGGGATAGTTCTGGATTTTAAAGATTATAGCCAATTGCCAATTGATAATAGCTTGTTTTGCTAATCTGCTAAAAGGAGATTCCTATAAACAGAAGCAAACTTCCTACCTGCAAATAGTTCTCCAAGCCTTGCCTGCGTTGCTCCAACACTTTAGGAATCCAATTCCTTACATGCTTCGAGGGGATCTCAGGAGTTTTGATACTTTTCTTTAACTGATAAACAGATAAAGCACAGGTTTGATAAACACAGCATGTGAAGAATCTAGACATTTAAAAGTCCATCATGACAGATCACAGTAATATTCTGCACAATCAGCCTTTAGGCAAAGGCCAACATTGTTCTCTGTAAAAAATTCCCAAGAGAAAACCAAAATACCACACATCATCAGGAATTAGAACTCACTGTAGACAACAGGAATTACTTACAAATGGCAGTTTCTTATTTGACTTCAATTACACTTTAATTAAGTTGGTGGAAATAAACTTTTTACCTATGAATGTCCATCTACCAATATTTTTGGCTTTTTGACTTCTATAAGAAAATAGAACCAAGCTGGGGAAAATCTTCTGTACTCAGTATGTACAGTGGCCACACTGACATGTTGTCTGGTCAATGTGTTGGGCCCAGACAACAGTCTGACCACATTAACTAAAGCTGGTCATAAATAGAATCTGCCCTAACCTGGCCGTTAACACTTAGCCTGACCTACCTTTGCATTGGGATAGTCATTTGGGAGTCCCTACACTTATTATTATTTGATATAGTTGAGCTACAGTAGTGACTGATAGAAATTGGTAATTTTGAAATCAGCCAGCATGGTCCTATCTAATATTGTTGGTATAAAATGATTATCATGCTGAGGAGAGAGCCTGCATTCCTTTTCAGGGGAAGCACCGAGTATAGATGTTCATATGTATGTGTTTATTACATCAAGCCATGTCCTGCAGAGCTTGATGTTTGTGACCTCTCACAAACACGCAGCCTATTATTTTAACAAAAGCTATAAGAGCATGCTGGGAGACTTAGTTATGTGGCAGGGTTTCTTGTTCCTACCTCTACATGGTAAGGAAACTACCACCAATTCCTAGAGTATAAAAAGTAATTGTTTCAAAGGCAGAAAAAAACCCAGCTGCACCTTCGTTCATTTTATGAATGTCAAGCTTTGAAGAGGCCATCATCACAGCTGCTGGAGATCATGACACAATATAGGAGAGTTGATGAATTGCATAGGATAAAGAGATCCAGCTCTAAACAATACAGGTGTCCTGCAGGACCAGGCATTCTTACAAGATAAATACTCTATGGGCGATTCCTGAGAAAGTGATTAACAACCATGGCTTCTCCCAGAAAATGGTTTCATGGCTAGAAACAAACACATACCCATTCTTTACTGCTTCAATAGAATTTCCATCAAAACTGTGTGTTTACATGTTACTGTGCTATCATTGCACTGCCATGTACAAAACTGTTGTTATTCTTCAATAGGTTTAAAAGAAAATATATATGCAGAGAACGAAAAAATAAAATGCACACAGAATATTGATTTGTATATCTGATAAGCAACATTAAAGATAAATTACATGTCTGGTTTATTTTCTAAATGTAAACAACACAACCTATACAGGGAGGTAAACAACATTTCTCAAGATAGAAAATATCATGGCTACTAGATGGAAATACTATAGTAAACTGCAAGCACAATATATCAGTTACCTATCTGTGTAACTAACTAAAGGTATACACAGGAAATCAACACAACAAGCCACATGCAGTTATTTTTCCTTTTACTCCAGCTCTGTCCTGATTGGATATTTCCCACTTTCTCCCTGGAATTCCAGAATTAAAGAGCAACTAAAGCCTCAGAACAACATTGAATTAGAAGGCAGATCTCCTTGATATAAAAACAGTAATCAGTGTCTCACTTCTCATTTTAATAGGGTTGTTGAAAAATGTAACTTTCTAACATGAGGTTTGTGTCTTATTTCCAGTATTCCAGTATCGCACAGTGTGGTCACTGACCATTATGTTCTTTACACATGCTCAATCCTAAGATACTGCAGGAAATTTTTACAGTTGGTCACACCCACTCGTAACCTCTAGCCAATCCTTTTACAAGACAGAATAGACAAGGGAGCATGTGACTGAGATGAGGGGTGTGGCCAGTCACTGTACATACACACAGTTATTTCATCCAGTTCTTCAAGTGGTAACATTTACTTTAATGCTCCTTTAAATCACTTCTCCTTTAAATCACTTGCAGAGCCTGCACAGGTAGCTTTTGCAATGCTCACACAGCTGCCACAAGCAATGGGGGTTAAGTCAGGCTAACTGCTATTGAATTAGGTTTTTTTTTAAATACAGCAGCTCTGGGTAAATAAGCCCAAAAGTTTCAATGTGTTGTTATACAAATATCAAGACAAATTTCTTCAGTAAATGACAGAACTATATTCGTTAAGTACTGGAAAACTTTCACAAGGCAACTTGTTCATGTGTGAGAAAAAGTGATAGCTAATGAACTGGTATGTGCTCGATGGTGTGCCTGCACTTTGTACTTGATACAGACCCTGTCCATCTGTATTAACAAAAAAAAAAACTGCCTTGAATGCCTGATAATATCTCCCACTTCTAAACAGAGAAAAACAAGTGATAACTAAAATTCCTGAAGCATTCTCCGTACAATATACTTGTTGGGGTTGTTGGGATATTCCAGGTAATATAGGACTAAAAGGTGCCAACCCCACTTTGCAGATATTTAGTAAATCCACAATGTCTATGGACAAGTTGTGATGCCCACCTGTTGGCAAGTCTGACCCTGCTTGTGCTAAAAATACTACATAGATTTGTTTTTGATTATTGTGGAATGTAATGTATTGTACATATTATCTTTACCCCTCACTATTATTTTTATACCCTATTATGGATTATTATTCATACACACACGTGCAGATAAACTCTGTTGTAGCTTGACTGAAAGTCATTGCTGAACTTTCAGAGGTCTATGGTATGTACTGTATAAGACTATAATAAGTTTATCCTTATATCCTTTTATTTCTAATTTTCCAATTTAGGTTTTTTTGGGTCTGTACAATTAAAACAAATATATTTTGGGAATACTGAGAAAATACTAAAAAATTTAATTTTCTGGGAATCATTTCAGTTCTACTTTAAATCTTTTTTATGTTTTTTAAATTAATTACTGACCACTGATCAATGGTACCAAAACCAATTCGCAAAAATGTACCTTTTTATGTAGTGCATGAAATTCACTGTACCGCTTTTCAACAAAATGTCTTCTTCCGTTTACCAATACTTCTATTCGAAACACCTGAAATTATAACCAAGAGAAAGGAAAATGACAATACTGTATGATACATATGAAATCTAATGAAGAAACCAGATAGAAACAAAGGGGAATATTAATAAAGAAGTTATTTTCATTTTTTTTTTTTTGTCAGCCAGACTTGGCTACGATTTTTCAACTTTTCACATTCCTTTTCGTCATATTTATTAAAAAAAAAAGCAAAAATGTTGTGGCAAAATGTAGTAATGATAATTTGTGGAATAGTCTGGTGAACACAATGAATTAGACAAGTAAAATCAGAGGAATTCCCATTATCCGATCATGGAATATGACCAGGCCAATGTATTTCCGGTGTTGGGAATTTTTAGTATACTGTAACTAATTTTCACACCAGTTACATTAATAGAGTAACATGCCACGTTGCTGTGTAAGAAATAGTAATTTTAATGGAACCTTTAAGCAAAAGAACCTATTTACAGGCTAGAAAAGTCACCACCGCAGACTTGGAGATCATTTTTAGATAATTTTTCTCCTCTTTATAATCACTGCTGTGTTTTTCTCCACGTTTAATGCTATGAAAATGCTTTAATGATGTTAGCGCCAATTCTGCCAAACTGGAGAAAAATGTAGCAAAAGGCGAAAAAAGTGGCATAAAGGTTTATAATTAGTGTTAAATATTAAATGATTAAAAAATTTCATCTTCCCTGCTTTAGAAATATGCCATAAAAAACCAGTTACAGTTTCAAGCAGTTATCAACTACAGGTTAAAAGAAGATATAACATATAGAAGTATTTAAGAATGAATTTGATTTGAACATTTGAAGGTAAATTATTTTAGTGCTACTAAACGTTATTGGGAAACTTGAGCATTTGCAGATTGGAAAGAGCATTCAATCATTGGCTGCAATACCAGAAATTGCAGCCTTGATTGACTGCATGGAGGGAGGAGCCAGCTTCTTCTGCCAAAATGGGGGCAATAGTTATCCTTAGAAAAGAAAGTAGACGAGAGAGCCTCAGTAGTAAGTCTGCTTAACAAACATTTATTGTAGAGACAGGCAGAACATGTTTCAAACCAGGTGCAGAAGAACTGATACTGATTTGAAAAATGTTGTGTCTGTCTCCACAATAAATGTTTGTTTAGCAGAGTTTCTGCTGAGGCACTCTTGTCTACTTTCTTTTATATTGCTATTTTTTTTAGGAATTGGTGGATCCCTTGCATGAATGATTGAGCCCATACACAGAATTACTTAAGCCTACTGCCCGGAAGGATCCTGTGTTAAAGTGGCAATACACAAAAAAATCGTGTACGGACGGGATTTACCTAATATCGCTAATGTGTAGGAGCCAAATCCAGCTGACCGTACAGCTGCCGAACGTCCATGGTCGGCATTACGGTCAGTCAGGGAAGACAGAAAATTTCCATCTGTTGGCATCGGCTCCCTTTACTTTAAAAGAAAAGAGAGCAGATACTGTCAGCCTGTGTATGGTGCATGTCTGACCAATCCCCATACCGCGTATGGCCGATTGGTCAGTTTCATGTGGGCCTTTGTAATGTGTTGACAGATTTCAATGTGATTTATCGGCACATTGCAATGGAAATCGCACGTGTATGGCCACCTTAAGAGTGTTGCAATAATTATCCTAGATAGAAATACATCTAATAATAAATATAATGGTTGGAATTGGGGGCCGGTAACTGACCAGTTTTTTATTTTAAGGGTGGACAAAGAGCTTTATTTATTGAATTCTACAAATGGCATGTTTGGTCATTGGAAGGAGTTTATTTTTAATATTGAATATTGAAATATTTAATAAAATATTGAAAATATTAATAAATATTATAACAAGTTCACCATAAAACATGTAATTACAACACCAGGGGGGATGCACTAGAGGCACAGGCAGTTAAGGAGATTTCATTAAATTGAAACAGCCATTTGTTTAGCTAGGAATCATTCTAATTAGCAGTTTCTTTCTTTAAGTCCAGGAAAGTTTTTTTTTAGGCTGGACTTCTCCACCGAAAAAACATTTCATAAATCAAGCCATATTTTTGGGAAAAAGTGAAATATAAAGCACTGAAGCAGCTAAAGCTTAAAAAATGAATTTGCAAAAAAAAGTACAGTAGCTAGAATAGAAAAACCATTAATAAATGCACAGAGAAAAAGATGCTGTCATTTAATGGCATCATTTCATTTCCCCAAGAGACTGTGCGAAATACATTTAATTCAAATGACAGTAATTCATGGACTATCTGTATTTTTCCAAAGAATAAGTGCATTACAGGTCTATCGCGGCTTAGCTGAGAATGTGCAGACAGCAATAGTCTAACAATACAAGGAAATTGGTTCACGTAACTCAAAGTGCCAAAATAAAGAAAGATGAAAAAATAAAAACACTGTGAGGAAACTGGTTTCTCATTAAACAATGCTATCTGCTAGAAATGTTTCATTTAATTACACTAAACGTACTGGGGATCATTCATGAAATATGGATTACATACAGCCTGGAAGGGGAAAACACCTATGCACGAGACACTTTAGCAACACTATTTGGTAGGTAGGATTATTTAAAGGAGAATTTTTCTCAAATTTAATCTGAGCATACACATTAATGATATGGGAACAATTCCTTCCGATACGATAGAAAAGTCCTTTTAAGTGTGAACTGTGTAATCAATAGTCCTCGATATCGACAAACGTGCCTTTTCATATTATGTTTAATACTTTTACTTGCAGAATCCATATTTTAGATATGTCCCGTCTCTCCTCTGTATAATACTATCTCTACCCAATAACCATTACCCAAGCTTGATAAAGGGAGGAGGTCCACCCGAAACATTGCTGGAGGGATATCTCACGAATGGGTGAATAAAGAGAATATTCATTTTTCAAAAGGAACGTTGGCGCGTCCATTTGCATTCGTTTTTGGATACCAAAAAATCCTATCATTTCACCCCCCAACATATATACACAATAAAAAACATTCATACACAGGCACTCACACATACACGCATCAATTTCTGCCTTAGCCGGCCAACAGAACGGTTTCCTAGTCAGATGTTAAGCATATCTTATTTGCCATAAATAAATTCTCCTTCTAAAATGTAAAAATCCCCCATCTATGGTCTGAGTGCTTGCGTGCTGGTAACCACAGTTTGTTGACTCTGCTGTTATTATTACAAAAAGCCCATGTCTTACTAATGTATTTCCATACGATATCCAAACCCAGAGGTTACAGTTGTTCCACAGCAAAGTCCTGGTAGGTTTTCAAACAGCCACGGCATATGACGTCCGTGTCATATGATACAAGTTATGTAAGGGTAAGTTATCTAAACTGACATAAATTAACAAATAGGTGGTGCCGTATCAAGGCTCCAAGACTGTGGTCTGGGGGGCCCTAACCCTTTCATAATGATGGTTGAGTGGTTCCAGCATTTGCTGCATTACATATTTTTTAAAACTGATTTATTTCAGCTGATGAAGGGCCCTGTAAAAATGATACCAACATAGTATAGTATTTGAGGTTGAATAAAGACATATGTCCATCCAGTTCAACCCATCTAGCAATATCCTCATTTCCTGCCTAACTGTTGATCCAGAGGAAGGCAAAAAAAACCCACCAAATTTATGAAGGGGGAAAAATTCCTTCCTGACTCCAAGTGGCAATCGGAAATTTCCCTGGATCAACTCTACTTTATGAATCAATACCAGTAACTTGCAACATTCTTTTTTACAGAAACTCATCCAGCTTTTTTTTTTAAACTGACCAATGAACCTGCCATAACAACGTCCACTGGAAGACAGTTCCATAGCTTTACCGTTCTCACAGTGAGAAACCCTTTCCAAGCTTGAAGCCTAAACCTTTTTTCTTTAATCTTAAGGGATGTCCACGTGTCCTCTGACATGCTCTATTGGTGAACAATGCCCCATAGTTTATTGTATGGCCTGTTAATGTATTTATACACATTTATCATATCCTCACGCAAGCACCTTTTCTCCAGCGTACATAATTGTAACTTTTCCAGTCTCTCTTCATATTCAAGCTCCCCCAATCCCTTATTAATTTAGTTGCCCTTCTCTGACACCTTTTCCATTTCAAGATGTCCTTTTTGTACACAGGATTCCAAAATTGCACTGCATATTCCAAATGAGGCCTTACCAATGCTTTGTAGAGAGGGAGAATTACATTTTCCTCCCTTGAATCCATACCTCTCTTTATACAAAACATACCATGTGCTGGCTCTGGCTGTTGCCGCCTGGCACTGCTTGCTACCTTTAAGTTTGTTATCCACCAAAACTCCAAGATCCCTTTCCAACAGGGATTCACTTAACACAGAGCCATTTATAGTATAAGTAGCACAAGTATTTTTAAGTCCAAATGCATCACCTAACATTTATCAACATTGAATTTCATCTCCACTTAGCAGCCCAATGTGACAATCTATCTAATCCCCTTGCAACATTGCACATCCTCTGAAGTTTTTAATGGTCGACAAAGTTTGTGTCATCAGCAAACACAGAAACATTGCTGACAATACCCACTTCCAAATCATATAAATAGATTAAATAGAAGCAGCCCAAGCACAGAACCCTGTGGCACCCACTTAGCACTTAGTCATAATGATGAAGCCCCATTTACACTACTCTCCTGCATCCTATTCATTAACCAATTTTCTATCCATGTACAAATGTGACTCCCCAGACCAAAAGACCTTAGCTTATACATTAGTCACCTATGGGGACTGTATCAAAAGCCTTTGCAAAATCCAAGTAAACTACATCACTGCTATGCCAGAGTCTAAATTTCTACTTACTTCCTCATAAAAGCCAAGCAAGTTAGTTTGACAAGATCTATTCCTCCTAAATCCATGCTGGTTACTACTTATAATGTCAGTCTTGAAACATACTCTAGAACATGTTCCCTTATTAAACTTTCCAGGATTTTCCCCACCACTGAAGTTAAACTTACAGGCCTGTAATTACCCAGCTGTGAACGACTACTCTTTTTGAATATTGGAATAACATCAGCCTTTTTCCAGAGGCACACAACCGGACATGAGGGAATCAGCAAAAATAAGAAACAATGGCCTAGATAAAACTGAACTTGGCTCCCTAAGTACCCGAGGATGTATTTTATCGGTCCAGGAGATTTATTAATATTAACCTTATTATTTAGTTCTTTCTGTACCATATCCTCTGTTAACCAAAGTGCACTTGAATTTTTTTATACCTTATTGCTACTATACTCTATATCTGTACTTGGATCTTCTATAGTGTATACAGAGGAAAAAAAATATTCAGACATTTGCTTTATCACCATCCTCTGTAACTATCTTATCCCCATTAATTCATGGTGCCACATTCTTAGTCCTCATCTTCTTACTATTAAAGGCATGTCCACCCCCAAACTATAAACCCCAACTACTGCCCCACCATGTAGTGTAGTTTAATCCTTACCTAACATCCCAGCTCCATAGGGTTCTCCTGTAGTCCCCCCCCAAAGTCCCAAAAACTGCCCCACCAGGAGGATAGCAGAGTCCTATAGGACTCTGCCTCCTACATGGCCTCCGGGAGAAGTTTGGCATGCGTACTGCAGCCCTCTCCCCCCTCCCTCCCTCCCCCTCGCGGATCTCCCTCCCCCTAGCATTTATGCCCTTTAATATAGCCTTCACCCTGGTCCCCCAGCCCCAACCGCATAATTTTTATTTTTAGAAAGCTCCCCAAACTCTTACTTAGCTCCCCTCTTTCCTCCGCTGCACTGCAGCGGAACAAAGACCGGCAGCCGCGTCCGTGATTGGCTGCCGCTCAGCCAATCACAGACGCGACTGCCAGTCCCGCCCCTCTGCTTGCATTTTCTCGCAAGCAGAGGGCCGGGAGCGCGGCGGAGAAAAGAGGGGAGGTAAGTAAAAGTTTGGGGCACTTTCTAAAGATAATAATGATGCGGTTGGGGCTGGGGAACCAGGGGGAAGGCTATATTAAAAATTAGATTTAAGGGTGGACATACCCTTTAATATACTTAAAAAAAAATTTAGGCTTAGTGATGCTTTGTTCAGCTATCCTAACTTCATTATTAATTTTAGCTAGTTTGATTGCTTTCTTACACTCCTTGTTACAGTTTTTATAATCCCTAAAGGCTCTTTCTGTTCCCTCGGCCTTAAAGGTTTTAAATGCCCTTTTCTTCCTTTACAATTATTTTAGGATTTTATTACTTATGTCTATACATTATTACCTAGGTTATGTATCGCCACCCACAGGATTTATCTACAGAAAACCATTTACAAGAACATCATGAAGAATTATATGTAAGTTGAGATTATGGTTTTACTGGTTTTAATATTAATGTTTTTATGTTCACACTTTATTTTAACACTGGTCTATTATAGAATACTATATTTTTAGTACACCACATGATAATGTTTAACACAGCTTATGAACACTGTTTTATATTCTATATTGTGATTGATATTTATTAGAGATTTTTAATAGTATTATTGTATTTATTCACTAGATTAAGTAAGCATTTGCACTTTGTTTGCTTTGATTTGTACAGCCTCACTTTGATGCCCTGGCCTGTCAGTCACAATGCCACATGGCCAAAAGGGTGGGACTTAGGGTATATATGTTTGTAACTCACTGTGCACTGGTTATACCTGAGGAAGGGACATTGCAGTCCCGAAACGTTGTGTGTTGTTCACAATAAAGTATTGATTCTACACTTATAGTGTGCTCCCTCGTTTGGATCTTTGTTCTGGAATTACTTAAAGCTCGTGGAGTAGAGAGCTGAGGGATAGCACCTATCTATTGTCTGGCAGCAAGCCAAAAGCGGTGTGCTAGAGTGTTTCTGAACTGTATTGCCTTTTTCTTCCTTTCCATTTGCCACTTTACATCAGAATTCAGCCACATGGGCGCGGATTTATTTTTTTTACATTTATTTCCCAAGGGTATAAATTTAGGTGTGAACTGGCTTAAAATCCCCTTGAACACAGTCCACTTCTGTTCAGTACCTTTACCTGATAATACATTATCCCAGTTGACATTCTGAAGAGCTGCTTTTAACCTGGGAAAATTTGCCTTCCCAAAATTAAATGTCTTTGTTAACCCAGCGCAATTTTCCTTTCGATAAAGTCTAAACGCCACTATTTCATGGTCACTATTCCCTAAGCCTCCAGTTACCTTTATATCTATAATGCGCTCCATGATGTTAGATATTACCAGATCCAACAGAGCTCCTCTTCTAGTAGGAACCTCAACCACCTGTGAGAGAAAATTATCCTGCAGCAAATTCAGGAACTCATCGCCTTTTTCTGTGATGGAAGTTCCACCACACCAATCAATGTCAGGGTAATTAAAGTCCCCCATAATGAGCACACTCCCCAAACTTGCAGCCCTTGCCAACTGCATATGAAGTTGACTCACCTCCTCTCTGCTAGCATTTGGCGGCTTATAGCAGACACCAACAATGACATTACCCCCTTTCCTGTTGCCTAATTCCACCCATATTGCCTCCACTTTATCATCCATATTGCCAGTTATCTCTTCTTTTAAATTTGTTTTCAATTCTTTTTTAACATAAACACATACTCTTCCCCCTTTCCTTTTTTTTCTGTCCTCCCTCAACAAGGCATATCCTTTTATATTTACAGCCCAGTCGTGAGAACATGACAATAAACATAGCTGTTATTGTCCCGACAACTCATTAAGGCTCACATCAGTTATTATTCTTCAATGGCAGTGTTTGCATGGCACATGATCCTGGAAGATTTAGTGCAGTAACAGTTGGGGTAAAAAGTAGAGTACTGTGATACTTTTAATGGACTAGCAGTTTATTTTAGTAGACAAGCTTTTGAGGGACCTACCTTCTTCCTCAGGTCAGAGCAGTACTGATTAAAACAAAGGTTAACAGAAAGTAAGGAGCTAATTACATTAGATAACAAGATAATAAACCCAAAAGGCAAAAAAAACCCTAAATCCATAATATACTAAGAAATGAGAGTGGGTAATAAAATAGAGAGATAACGGCATACTAGGGTGGGCAACCAAATGGAGAGGAGAGAGGTAGTAGTGGGTGGGAGGGGGAATAATGAGGGGGGGATGCTGGATGAGAGAAAAACAGACACTGACAATATGCACATATTGTATACCATCCACATATGGTTCTACATAGAAATATATTCAACAGTTATAGTGGGCTAGGAATCCCAAGTCTTGGTTTAACCCATTGTTTTTGGAGTCAAATAACAGAATAATTTTGGCTTCAAATGTTTTTCTATCTTGGTTGCTACTGAACTGTCCCTTCAAGATCCGGACTTGGAGGTTTTCCAAGTTATCATTCTCATTATGGTTGGTGATGCTACTTCTGTGGGAGTTCATCATCTTCTGTAGTTTTTGACTGGTTTCCCCTATATAGTGTCCGTACATTTGTTACATTGTATTAAATACACCACATTGCTGGTTACAGTTGGAGGAACCCAGGAGAACAAAGATTAAAGGAATTTTGTGCACCGCAATCTCACAAGTCACATCTGTTACCTATACATAAAGGTTACAACTACAAAGAGCTCACTGCACTTTGCAAACCATGCACATAAAAGAGAAGCAAATAAGCATTGGCTAAATTGCCCCGAATCTGCCTCATGATCTCCAATAATTTTTCCACCATAATTCTTTATTGTCACAGTGCTGTGGTGCAGAAACTCACTCAAACCCAGATTTTTAATAATAAAATAGGGTTTTCTAAATTCATGGCATCTGACAATCTTAAAACTTGCAAACTACAAATCACCTGTTTACAATTTACATTTTAGAAGGATTTATTTACAGACATGTACTTTTGTCTTTGATGTCCAAAATGACAGCTAAATACAGTGCCTACATTGTAATCCTCCAGTACAGTGAGAATTCAAACATTATTTCTGTCCATTTTACTTCTGTGCCTGTCCCACATCAACCATATCCACTATGAGAAAATGCAGATGCCACTGTACATCAGTCTGGCATTAGATTCTTTGTACAGACAGTCCAAAACAGTTTTCTTGATCTCTTTAAACTTGAAGTCTTGTCAATATATGGATTGTCTTGCTTTCTAATTCAGTGAAAAATCTAGTTTTCCATTAGTCTCTGCCTTTCTAATTTTCGATACAGATATACTAAATGTAATTATTAAGGGCAGATTCAAGAAAGCAATTACTGAGCTACTGGATGCTATCTTTAAAGTCTTAATAAGCACAGGGAAGTTTGAATGGTACAATGGTAGCAGACAGAAATTTCAACATGATGAAAGCAGGTCACACTTACTTTCTGTATGGTTAATAGCTCAATTCTGTCAGTGTGAATGGCCCATCACATCCAGATTTCATGATTTTACTTCTTTATTTTATTACATGCATTTACTTCAAAACTAAATTTCCACTGCGTTTATGGTAAAGTAAGAAATATTGTTGATATTATTCTTTTATTTCCACATCCAGTGGTGCCCATGAAAGCTGAATTAAATCTGTTAAATGTTACATTAGGAAATGCTTTCCAGGTTAGTACATTTAAAACAACAATTACAGAATCACTAGAACGTATATAAAGTAGAAATTGATATTAATCATTAGTGGTCTTTTTACAGGATATCTCTGCATGAAATGTATAAAGCTAACCACATATTTAGGGTATTAAAACACATTTTCTGGCAGCCCAACTAACAGAAAATACACTCAACCAATCACTGAGCAGCTGCCGGTCTGGCCCCTTCTGCTACCTTTGTGATTGGGGAAAAAAAAGCAGAAGGAGGTAAATTTACATTACTATTGCAACAGTGCAATAGTGAATTTTTGCCAAATTAAACTTCAGTGCACGGAGCAGCAGAAGGAGTAAGGGAGGAGGCGAACACCAATGCGCATGCCAGAAACCTCTAGGAAGAAGAACTAAAGGGGGTAAGGGTTTGCACCAGTGAAAGGATCCTTCTCTTTTCCACGACTGTATTTCGGCCATGCAGGAGAACCATATGCTTCAAATACGAAAGGTAGGTGTCATTTAAAACTACACAGTGTGCCAAACATTGGGGCAAATTTCAGATAGGGGTGGGGGGTGGAGATGCCATTTAAAACAAAAAACTGGTTAGTTATCTGCCCAAAACACCAACTGCTATTTTTATTTATTGTTTATTACATGAATTTGTAAACAGATATTTCTTTTACGTTCTGGAAAGGGTTTCTGCCTCCTCCCTCTGCCCAGAGAGCTTTTTAGAAGCTTGAGCATGTGCATAGGAGACATCAAGGAAAATGGCAGTCAATATTGGCTGTGATGTCAGCAGCAACAGCCTTGATTGAATTAATGGATGCAATCATTTTCCTTATATATATGGTTATTAATACATTCAATAAAGTGCTAAATATATCAATTTGGATTGGGGACAGACAAGTGACCAGGTTTTTGTTTTAAGAGTGGAGATTCCCTTTAAATGTTTTAACCTACATATGAAATTGATAATCATTAGCATTAGCTGTTTGGCTTGCAAAAGGAGCAGGGGGGCGGCACCCAGACAGCGAAGGGACTGGGTCAGGTAAGTATGTTCCTGGGTAACTTTGGGGAAGGTAAGTAAAATGGATCTGGGGTTTGGGGGTTGCTTAATCTGTGTATGTAATTTCTTTTTATGAGTGAACCTGCCTTTTAATTATGTTACTAGGTCCCTAAATCTTCCCCCTTCTCACAGGTTTCTGAAGCAGAGAAATGGGCAGGTAGACGAAGAAGTTTTCTAAGAAGAATTAAAGCTTATAAACTTTTTTTTAAAAAAAACCCAGTTAGAAGTACCTGGTGCAGGGAGGTAGGATTGATACTTTCTACCTCTTAATGTAATTTCTATAAGGAGTGACAACACAAAGAAAACTGCTTCTGCCAGGCTTCTTGAATGCTTCAGCCTATGGGTCTATTAAAGGGTTATATTAATGCCTAACACAAGAAATGAAGTACAGCAAGTTTATGTGGGTGTATTTGACAGGTCAAAATATCCTCATTAAGAACTCACACTTGAAGGTATTATAATGGAAACATTGGCAGATAGCGGGAAGTACGAGGTGTTGTAATTGCTCTGCTATCTCGGACTGCTAGATAAAGTAAAACAAACAAGATAGAAAAGTACATTGCAGCAATGATAGCTGTTCATAATGAATAACAGAAATAAATAAGATATATTGCCACTTATAGTTCAAGTTGCAGTTTACCCAAAGTGTGCTGGGGTGTTGTGCATCTATATTAATTCTCTGCATATAACATACTTCATGGGTTCTAAACGATATCCTAAGGCCTCACAAATAATGCAGGTTTTTCATACTATATGGAAACCTTGATCATTTGCACAGATTATGCACCAATGTCTGCCTGAATATCTTCTGGCTTCCCATTACACACCTCCTCCAATTGTCTGTGTTACCCTCTACTCTCATTTCCAGCTTTATGGCGCCTTGTGCTGTAGTTTTTAGATAATTATGGGATTATTTCTCCAAGGAACGCATTAACAGTGTCCCCGATTATTAGTATACTATTCTTTAAAACGATGTGTAAAATTTTAGCTGAAATATAAAAGTAAGGCGTTGATCACACTACAAAATGCATGTTAAAAAACACATAAATACACATAAGTATGTATCTGCACTTGCACTGTTATTGCATACATGCTTTTAATGCATGTCTTGGTTAAAATGGCAAAGATACATAAAAATGCAAGTCCACATGCATTTGTATGCCATTTTTTCTTAACCCATAGACTTTTATTTTGTACATTTCTATGTGCAACAGTGTGCTTTTAAAATGGACTGGATTAGAATGCACAAGTAAGAATGTTAATATGGCATCCCATCTTAAAATAAGTGTAATATCCCATCTTTAAATAAGTGTAATATATTTGTTTAGAAATTGTATAGAACTGCACAGAAATGTGGATAGTGCGTTCTAATACACAACTACGGGTACCCTTAGAATATGCATTCAGTGATTCAAAAACATACAGTATTTTAAAGTGCAGCCTCTCACTACACATTTGCAGCCTTCATGCAATCACATTGTAGCAATGAGCAACCTGTCACTTGTTTCTGTTTCAGAAGTCAGTGACAGGCCTGGCAAGCAATGAAGTTTCTACATTCTGGCATGTGTTAACATTGCTCAATGACACCTGACAGTAGTGAAAGGGCACAGAAAACTGCCTATTGATTAAAACAAAATGATGTGATGGCACAGAAATGACTGTTGTGTACGACTGTAGGTGCTCTAAGGTGAAGACATTCTGCGTGCTCTTACTAAAGAGTTAAATGGTACACAACTTCATTATAAAATGCCACTAGCATTTAACACATCACAAAGATGTCCTGGCTGGTTTGGCATTGAGCTGATGAAGACAATTTACTTGCACCAAAATCAATTATTACTTCTCTTCTGGAAACTTTAACTATTACAAAAGAAGTCCTGGGAAACACAGTAACCTTAGAGTCCAGGGAAGAGCATGAAAACATGGTAGGTTGTGCTTGATGATGAAACATCCAAGCCTATAGACCCCCATTCACACGTGATAACCATCACATATATTTCCCGAAAAATGATGACCAACCATGCTGCCTACAGCGATAGTTAGTCAATATCATGGTTGGTCTTTTATAAGGCTCAGCCTATGAGTAAGAGCGGAGGGTACGCTCGAAACGCGTAAGGCTATGGGAACTCCTTGTTTGTTATGGCACTGTTCTGAATAAAGCGTGTTGGATTGCAGAGTCCAAGTGTCCTATTTTCCGGTGTGCGCCGTATCCCATATTGGTATTTGTTGAGTATTACAGAGGACCAGAAGCGACAGGTCCGGGGCGTGCCGCACCCGGGCCACAGACCCACGTGTGTAAGTTTAACCCTGTGGGGGTTTGTGTGCAACTTTAAACCTAAAGATATTAGGAAGAAGGAGCGTTTCCTGATTTAGCGAAGGACCCGGGGCATGCCTGCACCTGGGTCAATTTACTGACAGTGTAAGTCAGATGATCTACATATAGCACTTATAGGTGCTTTACATTTGGGTTTCAATACTGCTTGTAAGGGGATTTAAGCACTGTATTTTTGTGGTTCTGTATATTGTGTATTGCAACTTAAATGCTTCCAGTTATGTGTTTCATGTAAAAAGAATCTGTACCTTTCTCAGAAGCACACATACATTGCAAACTACTCAGTTTGCCAAATGATAATTCCTAAAGGCCAATCTTCTCTAGGAATAGCAGTTTGCTCATCACACAAGCTCCAGTACAAATATCTGTGCATTGAGAAAATAATAAAATTGATGATGAGGTAGCAGGCAAGGACTTACCATATATACTCGAGTATAAGCCGAGGTTTTCAGGTCTTAAAAATGACCTGCAAAATGAACCTCGGCTTATACTCGGGTCAAGCTGGGACTTACCTAAATTCCGGGTGCAGCCGCGAGTCAGGTAAGAAAACCGGCAGTTCCCAGTAGTACTTTGCACACGTCGGCGCGATGATGTCATCGCGCACCCGCAAAGCACTAATGGGAACTGCCGGCTTTCCATCCTGACTTGCGGCTGCGTCTGTAAGGCTTTGCGAAGGCGTCCGGAAGGCTCTGGGAAGGTGTCCGGAAGGCTCTGCACACCAAACTGTAAGTACCATTCCCATGGCTACCAGTAATCCCTATGCTACCAGTTATTCCCAAGGCTACCAGTATTCCCCGTGGCTACCAGTTATTCCCAAGGCTACCAGTAATCCCCATGGCTACCAGTTATTCCCAAGGCTACCAGTAATCCCCATGGCTAACAGTAATTCCAATGGTTACCAGTTATCCCCATGGCTACCAGTTATTCCCAAGGCTACCAGTAATCCCCATGGCTACCAGTATGTGAGGCAATTACCATGACTACCAGTATGCAATAAAATGCACATGGCTATAGAAGGCAGTAGTGGTCAATTACAACCCTCGGCTTCAATATGGTTTCCCTGATTTTTGAGGTAAAAATAGGTACCTCGGCTTATACTCGAGTATATACGGTATTGCAACACAAGGTTATGAAATTGCTTATTTATTCAACACACAACATGTTTCGGACGGCATGGTCCTTTGTCAAATATCTCTGCATGTATACCCTTAAGGTTCATAAGCAATGAGCATACATTGTCACCATTCCAAATGTCAGTGGAAGTTTCTGTGCTTTAGAACTATGTAGAGGTCTAGGAAAACTATGGTCTAACATACATGTACCCTGAATGAAAGCCAATTAAATCATATCAATCCAATAATGATTTAAAGGTTATATTTCATGATGTTCTAATGAGAGGTATACTGAACCCTTTCCTAACCCCAAGAAGTCCAGAGTATTAAATACACTGATCAAGCCTGTCCCACTGGGGTTAAAAAGAAAAAATATTCTTATTGCACACAGGCGTAAATTTTCTATCTCTTGATTAGGAATTATCTAAAAAAGACAATATTTATTATTTCATGTTGCTTCTAGGCTATTAGAAGATTAACAAGAAGAAGTGTGCACACTGAAAAGGAAAACCATAACTCTGATTCCTAAAATCTTGTTCTTTATTGCAGATAAATTACAAACATCGTCCCAGAGGTTACCAGAAGCGTTCCGTACCGAAACTGGTACTTAGTCATAGGTAAATGGCTCTGGCAGGAAATGAAGGGGAAGTCCTTTAAATAATTCTTTAGGGCTCCACCCCCCTTATTACCCCTAAAACAAACACACCTGTAAAGTGCATATAACACATACACATAGAGAGCAGGAAAATTCATGCTTGGCATCATTCTACAGTTATGTACAGTATAGATCATTTAACATAACTGAATATCCTCACACAAATCAAAAAATATATAAATAAAAACGGTCTACACAAGAAAATTCTATTACCGTAGGTATATATACACACTAAAATAACAAAATTAAGATAGAAACTTATCCCTTTAATGTATAACACAAAAATGAGACACACATATATAGAATGCGTACATACCTATGAACTTGAAATATAGTAATAATAATGAAAATAGCATTCATTTAGCCTATAAACCCAGTAATATCAAAATAGCTATTTAGACCCCTCGGCAACCATGGTGAAAATCCATCTGGCTTTGGCCCTACGCAGGGCTATATTTAGACCTATATCTACCTTCTACCGATGCTCTAATCTTAATTTTGTGATTTTAGTGTGTATATATACCTAATAGAATTTTCTTGTGTAGACACTGTTTTTATTTATATATTTTTTGATTTGTGTGAGGATATTCAGTTATGTACATAACTGTAGAATGATTTTCCTGCTCTCTATGTGTATGTGTTATATTTACAGGTGTGTTTGTTTTAGGTAATAAGGGGGGTGGAGCCCTAAAGAATTATTTAAAGGACTTCCCCTTCATTTCCTGCCAGAGCCATTTACCTATGACTAAGTAACAGTTTCAGTGTGAAACGCTTCAGGTGACCTCTGGGACGATGTTTGTAATTTATCTTCAATAAAGAACAAGATTTTATGAATGGGAGCTTTGGTTTTCCATTCGAGTGTTCTTGTTAATCTTCTGATATTTTCAGCCATAGCGGCGGGCCTGGGGCTGGATGCACCTGGGCCACCCCTCAGATGCGGCGAATGAAGTTTTAATTTGGTTGCCGTCTTGCGTGGATCGTGAATATCAGAATTCCAGTGAAGGGTCCGGGGCTTAAGCACCCGGACCACCTGCCTTTAACTGTGAGTGGCTATATGTAGACAATTGTTTCCACTTCACAATATGTAGCGATTTTAGTTATACCGATTTCTCAGTTGTGAACTGCTTTTACCTGGAATGTGCCGAGTAACAAAGTAATTAAGGTTGAATAAATATATACGTCCATCAAGTCCAACCTATTCACTTTTTTTTTTTTTTTAACCCTACCTAACAGTTGATCCAGAGGAAGGCAAAAAACCCCAGCTAAAAAGGGGGAAAAAATTCCTTCCTGACTCCAAACGGCAATCGGAAAGTATCCCTGGATCAACCAGATCTATATGTATTAATACCAGTAATTCTCAATATTTTTTAGTTTTAGAAACTTATCCAGGCCTTTTTTTAAAGTTATTCAATGAACTTGCCATTACCACATCTGCTGGAAGACAGTTCCACAGTTTCACCATTCTCACTGTAAAGAAACCCTTCCTAACCTGAAGATGAAACTTCTTTTCTTCCAACCTTAAAGGATGTCCACGTGTCCTCTGATATGACCTATTAGTGAACAATGCACCAGAGAGCTCATTGTATGGGCCATTAATATATTTGTATAAGGTTATCATGTCCCCACGCAAACGTCGCTTCTCCAATGTAAACAGCCCTAACTTGTCTAATCTGCCTGCATATTCAAGCCCCTCCATTCCCCTTATTAATTTAGTTGCCCTTCTCTGAACTGCCTCAATTTCCAAGATGTCCCTTTTGTATATGGGATTCCAAAACTGCACCGCATATTCCAAATGAGGCCTTACCAGTGCCTTGTAAAGAGGGAGAATAATATTTTTCTCTCTTGAATCTATTCCCCTTTTTATACAAGACAATATCTTGCTAGCTCTAGCTGTTGCTACCTGGCATTGTTTGCTACAGCTAAGTCTGTTATCTACCAGAACCCCCAAATCTTTTTCCATTACAGATGAACTTAACACAGAGTTATTTATGGTGTAGATGGCACAGGGATTATTAAATCCCAAATGCATCACCTTACATTTATCTACATTGAATCTCATCTGCCATTCTGCTGCCCATTTTGATAATCTATCTAGGTCTGCTTGCAGCACTTGCACATCATTGGAAGTTTCCAAAGCTCTGCATAATTTAGTGTCATCAGCAAACACAGAGACCTTGCTCTCAATGCCCCCTTCTAAGTCATTTATAAACAGATTAAACAGAAGCGGCCCCAGTACAGAACCCTGAGGCACTCCGCTTAGAACTTTAGCCCACATAGATGTAGCTCCATTAACCACCACTCTATGTTTGCGGTCCAATAACCAGTTCTCTATCCATGAACAAATGTTTTCTTCAAGGCCAACAGTCCTCAGTTTATACATTAGTCGCCTATGTGGCACAGTATCAAAAGCTTTTGCAAAATCCAAATATACCACATCCACTGCTGTGCCTGAGTCCAACTTCTTACTCACTTCTTCATAAAAACCAATTAAATTTGTCTGGCATGATCTATTTCTCATAAATCCATGCTGACTACTACTAATAAGATGATCTCTGGAGACAAAGTCAAGGATATGATCCCTTAACAAAGTTTCCATCACCTTCCCTACCACTGATGTTAGGCTTACAGGTCTATAGTTACCAGGCTGTGAACGACTACCTTTTTTGAATATTGGTATTACATTGGATTTTTTCCAATCCAGCGGCACATCCCCAGACCAAAGCGAATCTGAAAAGATGAGACACAGTGGTCTAGCTAGAACTGAACTAAGCTCTTTTAAAATCCTAGGATGCAATCCATCTGGTCCTGGCGTTTTATTGATATTAACTTTGTCTAATTGTTTCTGTACCATATCCTCCGTTATCCAATGTGAAAACTCTTTATTTCTTCCCTGCATATTGCTACAATCCCTACTGTAAGGACAAGGATTCTCAACAGTAAAAACCGATGTAAAAAAAGGTTTAGCAGATTAGCCTTTTCGGCATCCTCTACAACCACCTCAGCTCCATTATTTAATGGTCCCACATTCTCAGTCCTCATCAATAAGCTTTCCTAAAGTTAAAAGTTTTTGTTAAGCCAGTGCACTTTAGTTTTTTGCAACCTATATTAAATGACACTATATCATGGTCACTATTCCCTAAGCTTCCCATTACCTTCATCTCCATAATGAGCTCAGGGTTATTAGATATCACCAGATCCAACAACGCATTCTGTCTAGTAGGAACTTCTACCATCTGCGAAAGAAAATGCTCATATAGGAAATTTAAGAACTTTATACCTTTAGAGGTGCTGGCAGTTCCCTTACTCCAATCTATGTCAGGGTAGTTAAAATCCCCCATGACCAGAACATGCCCCATACCAGCAGCCTTTGCCAACTGCATATGGAGATTCATTTCCACCTCTTCCTCGGCATTTGGTGGCTTATAACATACTCCAACAATTAATTTACCTACCTTCTTGCTTCCTGTACACAGTTCCACCCATATTGTTTCTGCCGTATCGTTTGCTCCCCCATCTATTCCCTCCTTTAAATTTGGCTTCAATTCCTGTTTAACATACAGACATACTCCTCCTCCTTTCTTATTAACTCGTCATGTCTAAATAAGGAGTATCCTTCAATATTTACTGTCCAGTCGTGTGAATCATTAAGCCATGATTCTGCTATACCAATTACATCATACCTTTCCTTTAATGCTATTATTTCAAGTTCGCCGGTTTTTCCAGCCAGACTCCTTGCATTTGTAAACATACATTTTAGATTATCAATTGATTTACTTCTATACATGGTCGTACATGCCTCCTTATCCTCTATTCTCCCCCCTCCCCCTTCTCCTCCCTCCGTTGTGTTACTAGCCCCCAGATCCCTAACTTTTCTATCTACCCCTGTGTAGTTAAACATTCCCTCCCCCCCATATCTAGTTTAAAATCTCCTCCAACCCCCTAGCCATCTTCTCCCCCAAAACAGCTGCATCATCACCATTGAGGTGCAATCCGTCTCTACTAAAGAGCCTGTAGCCAACAGAAAAATCAGCCCAGTTCTCTAAAAACCCAAACCCCATCTCCTTACACCACCCACTTAGCCACGCATTTATACTCCTGAGCTCCCATTGTCTCCCTAGCGTAGCACGTGGCTGCGGTAGTATTTCTGAAATCACTACCCTGGAGGTCCTTGCTTTTAACTTGGCCCTTAATTCTCGGAAATCATTTTTAAGGACCTCACCTCCACCTCTAACTTTGTCATTGGCACCAATGTGAACCAAGACCGCCAGGTCACTCCCAGCCCCACCCAATAATCTGTCTACACGATATTGCAACTGTACTGTGGGGTGGTTCACTCACTGCTTGTACCCTTGTAGTTTTTCTAGGCTATTAATCAAGAAAGGGTATGTTTAAGATCATATTTCTCCTTTAAAATATAAAATGTGGCAGTGATCTAGCTTTATCTTGTAAGAAATCTTGGGCTTTAACTTTTTTTCTCCTTTAAAGTGCAACTGTGGTCTCAAAACAAGTTAGGGTTAAATTAAAGCCTGCAGTATTTCTTTTACACTGAGCTAACAATCACATCTCTGGCTGGAGCCTGTGAGAAATTACATTGGGGTGAATGTTCAAACTTCCTGTAGGTTGTGTGACATCACCTTACCTCTGTCGGCCCTTTTCCACCGGGGGAGAAGCATGCTCAGTTAAGACTTATTGCTGGGGAAATCAGGAAAAAATTGACAGTTGAGAAGGGGAGCCTATTAATTCAGGTAAAGGCTGGTCACATGACAACAAGGTTGTCACATGGCTAAAAACAGGAAAAGTTCAACCAGGAAGTTACATTGCTGAACTTTTCCAGCAATAACTTCCCACAAATCTTATCTAGAGATGTGATTTAGGTTTTATTTTGAAGGTGTGATGGAAGGCTTTTTATATAATCCTAACTAGGTTGGAAGAATTTGAGACCACAGTTACCCTTTAAATTCTGTAATAGTTGTTCATTAGATTGTACAGGCAGAACTGTAATAGAGTTGTGTTTTAAGGAAAAGGGGATTATTTAACATTTTCCTAAAATACAATTGTTATTTACATAGTGGCTATTAGTGTACCTTCTTTTATTCTGCAAAGTCAACCAATCATAGAAACAGCTTCCATTCATGGAGCCTGCCTTTACTAGAATATTGCAATAATACAATGCACAGCTATTTCAAAACTATGAAACCATTAAATTATGTGAGGGAGTTTTAAAGTTGTTCTGTAAGATTCTATTTTTGGTTACATTTCCCTAAAGGAGCAAGCTTTTGTTACAGATTAAATTTTACAAAAGGCAAAAATCAAGATTTATCGAAGACTCTATAGGATTTTTGAATTAAGTGACTTGTCGAATGACCATTTAGTTAAATGATGAAACTGAGTCTTTATGACAGGGATACAGGACTGGGGGAAATGCTTTGTCTATTGCCGAAAGCATGCCTGTAGCACTATGAACACATCAGTGCAGGCAGCCAATCCACATCAAGCTTATTTGGGTTATTTCTAAACACCTTAATGTCCCAGTGAAAGTCAACTGAAAAACAAACACCTACATTTCTTACACATAAGTAATTATTTAGGTTGTAGAGGGGAAAAGACATTTGGAAAAGTAGAATGTTCTTAATTTTATGAAATAAAGAGAAGATAACTAAAAAATTGTTGGTGTAAATTTAAAATAAGGATACCAGGGATACTTTCCAATTGCCATTGGAGTCAGGAAGGAATTCCCCTTTTTTTCGCCCCTTCCTCTGGATCAACTATTAGGTAGGGTTAAAGAAGAGGGTGTAAAGGTTGAACTTGATGGACGTATGTCTTTATTCAATTATTCAATTACTATGCTGCCGGAAACTATATCACTCCCTTTTTTTAGTTAATCTGTCCTGTCTGTCAATTAAGTACCTTAATATCTTTTTTTAATCCTCATTGTTTTTGTAAGAAGTAAATCCTGTAACTATGAAGGGTGTTGTTGCCAATCCATGTAGTCTTCAAACAACCTTGTAAGCATATAAACCTATTGGCCACAGTGCTGTTAACTTGTACTGTATATTTTCCCTACCCTGTTTACCCCTGCCTTTTTAACTACATTAAGGCAATATGCAATTTGCCTTAAAGGGGATGTCTATTAATACAGTCTATTAACAATGAATTCCACGTTAACGGGACCTAAAAGTGTTACCTTAAAGGTAATGCTTTGTGCGTTACCTTAAAGGTAAATTAAACCATTTACCTAGATATATCTAGGTAGATAAGCAAGTTATAGTACAAACATATTCAAATATATAGAATATGAAGAGTTTGAAATGCCCACTGACTCCGCTAAAGAGGAGAGCTC
This sequence comes from Hymenochirus boettgeri, assembly GCA_019447015.1. Taxonomy (NCBI): domain Eukaryota; kingdom Metazoa; phylum Chordata; class Amphibia; order Anura; family Pipidae; genus Hymenochirus; species Hymenochirus boettgeri. Next base: position 325,428,009 of record CM033469.1, read on the forward strand.
CCCTGTGGACGGCCCAATGACACCCCCACCTCTCACACTCACTTTCAGAACTAACCCTAGTTCGCTGAAATAGGCTGCACAAAGAACACTTAGAGGGAACTGTAGTCTTCACAGAAGTGCCCTCAATGCATTGAAAATATACCTTTCATACCTTTCAAACAAGCAAAGAAAGAGATATCTGTCTTCAATCCAAGCTTGTAAAATTTCCCTTGATAGTTTGCACTGTCTCTGTGACAGGCAAATGTTTTAAGCCATGTCAAAAGCCCCACCCCCAAAAATATATCTTCCTGATGCTAGTTACAGGATTGGAATAAATATCTGTGCTTTCCTCAGCCTATCGACACCTCAGGGAAGTATTATTTTCAGTCTTTTGGCTAGCTTTAAAAATGTTTAGGAATTTCAAGGATGGGGCTAATAATGATTCTCTGTCCTAGCAGCCAGGCATGCTCAAGCCAGCAAGAAGGTGGCAGTGCCACAGCTTTCAGTATCCTCATCCCTGGGTAAAGTGTTAAATAGCTGTAAAACTCCAGTCCTGTGTAACTCCTCCCCTCAGACCATTACTGAAAAGACCAATGGGAATATGCAATCTTCAATAAGCATCCCATTGGCCAAGTCCCAGACTGAGGAGAGAAGCTGGTAGAAGACCAGACTGACAAGGAACTTATGTTAAGTAAAAAAGCTGATCAACAGTATACACAGGGTCCTCAACCTCAGTACATTAAATGGTGAGATGACAAGGGAAGCATGGAATGTGAGTAGAAGTGACCTTTAACAATGTTAATCCCTTATATTATATAAATAAATTTATATTCTTACGGAGATTGCATTGAGTTTTTAGGAGCAACTAACTAGGTGGGGGTATATAGCATTATTACACTTAGGAAAGGTCCATATGTATGTGTGTAATTAGCACTATTTAATTAAAATCACCATAAGAAATAACACCATACAAAATGTACTACCACCTACTACTGAATTACAAAACAATTTATATACAATTAATAAACTAAACTTACTTTACTGAACACCCCTAAGTTTGAATGGAAAACTCAAAATGATAGGTTAAGACACACCTCCAGGATTTCTACAGGGTCTCCATGTAGACACAAAAAGGAAGTGGAATTTTACTAACATCCAATGAGAGGCTCTGATCTTCCACTGTTAGCAAATCAATAAATTGTCTTAGGCACTGTCCATAACAAGACAGGAAGTGTAAGGAAGTTCCTGTATTGCACCCAGTTATGTGCTGTTTGTAAAACATGTGACAGTCTTCGCCAATTAGAAAATTCTTCAGGCTCTCACATTTACTCCCCCTCCCCTCTCCATAGAAAGTAATGAGACAATCCAGTTTCTGTTTGCTAGACAGGAAGTGTCTGTTTATGATTAAATGACTTTGCATGTCTCTGAAACTACCCAGCATTCTTAGAGAAATAGGCAGTTTTTACCCCAATATTAATATATTAAACATGAGGCTGTCAGGTACCTTCAGTTATAAGAAGGCTCTACTTCATTTTATACCCCGTGGGGAGCTTTTAGCTCCTTTATCCAAACCTCTCCATAACTTGTCAAGCTAATCAGAATCCTGTGTTTCCTAACCCCATAGTGACTGTAAATCTGGAACTTGCTGTGGTAATTACAGAAGTATGAACCTAGCATGTTATTCTGGATCCTGTATAGGGTCTCAGGATGTCCAATGGAGCTGTTCAGATTGAATTGCTTGTGGCAGGATTGCCTGGATCTGTGTTCAGATCTGCAGGTTAATACCATAATAATACATGTGTCCCAACTGAGCATCTGCTTTGTGTGAGAGCCCTGCCAGGACAGATGACTGTTGGTCACAGTAACAGTGGCTGCAGCCAGCAGCGCATGTGACAGACTGCATGATTGGCTGTGATTTACTAACTGACCCATTTGTGTGATACAGACGACCGAACTCTAGCCGACTAATCCGTGGCACTATTGGTTCATTACTGGTGTTTACCCAGCCTTAAGGTTGTACACACATGCGATCGCGGGTGCCAACCCGTGATGCACGATGTGTACGAACGGCCAATAATCGTGCCATGTATGCACTTTATCGGCTAAAATGGCTGGTCTGACGATACACGGAACGAATATAATCCGAAATGGACGTTCGCACGTCATGCGTCGGCACAGGCGATCGCATGTGTGCACGAACCTTTAGACTTTATAGATTATAACTGTCAGGTAGGAGGTATTTGGAAGGGAGTGCAAATATGGTAAAGTTTATGACTCTAACAGGGAGATTCACCCAGAGGCACAAACTCTCTGGGCAAATCTCCCGTACAGGATTTACCAGAGGCTGTGCGATTTTGGGTGAATCTCACCCACACATAAGTATTTATCGCCAGCTATTAGTTGGTGTTTAATACTTACGTGTATTACTTAAGAGGCACGCAACCTCTGGTAAATTTGAAACGGCCGCACGAGTGCCTCTTCTGGTACTCACGCTGCCGCCGCAAAGTGGGCATTAACGTTGCGCCAAACAATCGACCCATATAATGCTTCCCTAATCCAATAGTCTAATAGCTATGGATGTAAGGGAAGGGCAGATGAATCACTTGCATGTTCAAACCCTTGGATAGGAAGCGCTAAAGCATGACGGTGGGCTTTTAATGTCTGTAAGTCAGGAAAATGTCTTTATTCCAGGATGTATGAAAACTAAGTTTTCCAGAATTCTGTGCAGTTAGGGAATGATCGGAGTTGTAGTTTTAAACATGTGAAAAGTTCATTAAAACGACACTAACTGCAAAACAGAGAATGCTGGGATTTGTAGTTTTCAAACATGTGAAAGGTCACAAGCTTAGGCTGTATTAGATCTAGACAGATGCCTTACCTACAGGATATTAAGAAAAAACTTACTGCAAACAGAGAATGCTGGGAATTGTGGTTTTCAAACACGTAAAAGGTCACAAGTTAAACACCCCTGCTCTATACCATTAGGCTGTATTATATTTAGACACATGCCTTTGCCACAGGCAATAAATAAGATACTTTGCATGTCCCCACCCATGTGTTTATATGTTAGATTATTAAGCCAATGCTATTATAATAACATGATTCTATGAGGTACCTTCTGTTATAAGAAGGCTCTATTTCATTTTATACTCTGTGTGGAGCTTTTAGCTCCTCTATCCACACCTCTCCCTAACATGTATATCCAATCAGTATCCTGTGCTCCCAAGTCCTAACCCCATAGGTTAAACTTGTTGTGGTAAATACTAATAAATATGAACCTTGCATGTTAATTAGGATACTGTATAGGATTTAAGGTGGCTATACATATATCCGATTTTACTTATCCAACCAAGCGCTCATGCAATATTAGTTTAATCTTGCAAGAACCACTTTTACCATTCTTCTATGCCACAGACAGGCGGTTCTTGCATGATCGGTCTAATGTCGCGGGAGCACTCGGTCGGGATAGTAATGTACATCGGATATATGTATGGGCTGCTTTTGATTGCCCAAAGGTGCTGTTTAGATTGCCTGTGTCTGTTCTCAGACCTGCAGGTTTATTCCACATAGACTCTCTATATTCTAGCTGGCAGGTAGTATAGGTAAGGGAGGATATAAGTGTGTGTTTGTTCATTTAATATGATGCGATTATTTGGTGGGTTTTTTAGGACCTTCAGACTAATTTTATTATTGCCCCCCTGGATGTTTCCTGTGAGCACTGCAACTACACATAGCAAAACATACACACAATTTCCACTGTGTACCAATGGGCACAATTTTGCTAGTATACTCTATATATATTGAAACAAACCAACTACATTCTTTTGTACCTTTTATTTTATACCTTAAAGGAAATAAAGCACTGTTCTAATGGCATTAAATGAAGAACGGGAGATAAACTAGTAATGTTTTACCCCCCATTCTACACTTAATGCACCAGAAGAGGCTAGCGAACTTACACTGCAGCACGATCCACCGCTGGCTCTTGACAGGTCCCGACCACTTCCAGCAGTAAGTAAGCTATAGCGCGCATGCACAAACGCATGCAAAGGTTCCAGCGGAGAATTGCGCTGCGGGTAAGTTTGCTCTTCTCTCCTGGTGCATTAAGTGAAGAATGGAAGGTAAGACATTGTTAGTTTACCTCACGTTCTTCGATTAATGCTGTTAGAACACTGCTTTATTTCCCAGTGAACTAACCCTTTAAAACAGACAATAAAATGTTGGTAAATGAAATGTTAATTAAAATATTTTCTCCGTATCTTTACACACTAGCTATTTCCCTTCATCCAGATCTAAATAGTCAAATGCATAATTAGCCATATTACACACAGATTACTGTATGATATATATAGATATATATATATATATATATATAATATAAAAATTATACTAGCAAAAGTGTGCCCGTGGAAATTAGGTGGGTGTGTATGTTATATATTATATATATATATAATATATATATATATATATATATATATTATAATATTATAAAATGTCCATAGACACTGCACTCAAAATTGTTGCTTCAAACGATTTATTGGCAAGATATTAGGTATAACAATTCACAACGTTTCGGGGAAACAAAGCCCCTTCATCAGGGGATAAATAGTTTGTTACAAAACACATCAAACACAAGCTATTAATAAGGTATAACAGGAAGTGACCTATGTCAACACCTCCCCTGACCACACCACATTTCCCTCTGCACAAATGGAAACCCCACACACTGATATTACCACCCTCTAGTGGTAACACCCACTAAAGACAACACCTTTGGAGCCGCACCATGATTTTAGATAAACACATACAAATCATAATCCCTATTAAGTCCATTAGGGGCAAGAGACCTCAGTCTGTGGATCCACCACACCTCTCGTTGGCGGAGCCTCAGCTTGCGGTCTCCCCCCCTCAATGGAACCGGGACCATTTCTAATACCATAAATTTGAGACAGTCCGGATCATGTCCATAGTCAAGACAGTGTTTGGAGACCGGTAATTTACCGTCTTTAAGTCTAATACTCGACCTGTGCTGGGAAATTTTTGACTTTATAGACTGAGTGGTCTCTCCAACATACAGGAGACCACAAGGGCACCACAGAACATACACCACAAACTGGCTGTCGCATGTGTAATGTCCTCTAAGAGTGAATTCTTCACCTGTATTAGGGTGAACAAACAAAGATCCCTTTTAACATATCTGCATTGTTTACATCTTAGGCATGGATACATGCCCTTACGTTGAATTCTACTATAGAACCGTATACATTCATTATTGGTCCTCATTGTAGATCTGACCAGGTTGGTGCCAATGGTGCGTCCCCTACGAAAGGAAATCAGGGGTGCATTGGCAAACTCCGGAACATCCGGATAGGCCTGTCCGAGTATATGCCAATGTCTCCGCACCACCTCAGCAACCTTATTAACTCCAATCCCATAGTTCAGAACAAAGGGTAAACGGGGTCCTCTTACATCTTGCTTGCTTTCTTTTATTGATCCTAACCAAAGCTCATCTAGTACCTTTTGGATAACCTCTGTGTCGAAATTTTTGATAACATTTCCCCAACTGTTCCATTCTCTACCCCCCTCACTACTATACGGTCCACCCGAGCAAATGGCTAATAGGGATGGATCTTCTAGTATGCAGATATGTTAGAAGGGATCTTCATTGTTCACCCTAATACAGGTGAAGAATTACTCTTAGAGGACATTACACATGCGACAGCCAGTTTGTGGTGTATGTTCTGTGGTGCCCTTGTGGTCTCCTGTATGTTGGAGAGACCACTCAGTCTATAAAGTCGAGAATAGGGATTATGATTTGTATGTGTTTATCTAAAATCATGGTGCGGCTCCAAAGGTGTTGTCTTTAGTGGGTGTTACCACTAGAGGGTGGTAATATCAGTGTGTGGGGTTTCCATTTGTGCAGAGGGAAATGTGGTGTGGTCATGGGAGGTGTTGGACATAGGTCACTTCCTGTTATACCTTATTAATAGGCTTGTGTTTGATGTGTTTTGTAACAAACTATTTATCACCTGATGAAGGGGACTTTGTTTCCCCGAAACGTTGTGAATTGTTATACCTAATATCTTGCCAATAAATCGTTTGAAGCAACAATTTTGAGTGCAGTGTCTATGGACGTTTTATGTATTGGGGACAATCCAGCTGGATCCCCTAACACTAGCACCAAAGCAACTTTGGTAGGTGGAGTGCTGTTTTTTCTATACATATATATATATATATATATATATATATATTTATTTATAGTCACAATATCATTTCGGTCATTGAAGTTTATGAGAGAGTAAGGTCAGTGATGACAGTGACATCTACTGGTATTTTGTAAGATGATTTTTATTGCTAAATTTGTCACACATCACATCTTCATTTGCGCTTCCTATTTCTTACCATTACATTTTAAGCAGATCTATCTGCTGTAAAGTAAATCTATGCCCAGAAAGCAGCATTAATTCCAAAGAGTACAAAGAGATGATTAAAATGAGCATTTGCTTTGTAATCTGGTTGATGAGATATAGGCAGGAAAAAATCCACACTGATCATGTGTTTTATTTTCTGATTATATTTTAATTTTCACTTGTTAAGAACTGATATAATTTCATATTTATGGCAATAATACATTTTTATTGAATATAAATGGTAACAGAACACAAACACAGAACATACCTAAAGATATACGTCTATCTAGACTAACCTTAACAACTCATGAGCCCAACCTAACAATTGTTCCAGAGGAAGGAACAAAAAAAACCCCAAATGGCAGAAAGGATCTCTAGATCAACCAGAACGATATGTATTAATACCAGTAAGTTTAGTGTTTTTGAAGTTTAAACTTACCTTATATACTCGAGTATAAACCAAGATATTTTACCTTTAAAATCATCCTGAAAGTCTCCCCTCTGTTTGTACTCAGGTCTGTGCTGATCTGGATGCTGCTGGATAAAAACACATAGCCCTGGACAGTCAAAAGCTGTACCCTGTAACACAGAATCCTCTTGATTTCAGTGGGTTAAGCAATTGTTATCCTGCTCAGATCAGCACAGACTGCAAGGGAATTGGAAAAAAACCTGTCTTTAAGTGTTAAGTGCACAGAAAGGTATGCAGGGCACATATGTGTATGAGGCTGTGTATGGGACGGTGTATTGGACTTTCTATGGGGCTGTGTATGGGACTGCGTATTGAACTTTCTATGGGGCTGTGTATGGGACTTTCTATGAGGCTGTTATGGGACTTTCTATGGGGCTGTGTATGGGACTTTCTATGGGGCTGTGTGTGGGACTTTGTATAGGGCCGTTAATGGGACTTTCTATGGGGCTGTGTATTGGACTTTCTATGGTGCTGTGTATTGGACTTTCTATGGGGCTGTGTAAAGGACTGTGTATTGGACTTTCTATAGGACTGTCTGTGGAACTATCTATGGGGCTGCCTTTGGGAGAAAGTCAACCCTCGGTTTATACTTGAGTCAAACAATTTTCCTAGCTTATCAGTTAAAAATGAGTACCTCGGTTTACATTCGGGTCAGTTTATACTCAAGTATACACAGTATCCAGGCAGCCATTTCGGTTTTTCCACCCTGTTTTGTAAGTATTTGTGAACTGTTTACACAGGTGGGAACATTTTGTAGAAATGCAGATTCTGACATCTATAAAGCTAGCAGTGTTAAAAGGTATTTCCCTTCCCCCCAAACAAAAATTTTACATTTAATAGGAAACCCCTCAAAATACGTCTCAGCCAATCGCGTAAGCTGCTGAAGGTCTGGCCCCCTCTGCTGCTTCAAAGCACGAAACAGCAGTAGAAGGCAGGCAAGGAAATGAGCGCTGGTAAAAACCTCACAGAACGTGTTAGACCTTGCGACGTTTTGGGATGGTGTTCTATTCATTCTGAAATTTTTATTTGGTAGACATACCCCTTCAATAAAAATAAATACATTATACAATACCACTACAAGCAGATAAAGCATAATTTATATGAACAATTTTGTACTAAACCCCATTCCAATTGGTCATAGGGCAGTATATTAATTTCAAGCTTTGGTATCTTCTTAGGAAAAACATTTCTAACATTTTTATAGAATGAGCCAATTCCATTGGTTTTGTTCTATAAGAAATATGTTTGCCTGATACTTTATTAGTTTCCTGCATGTACAAATCCTTTCTCTGAGCTTTTAATCCTTTTTACCTTATTCATACCTTGCTTCATCCTGAACATGAATGGCTAATTTTCCTATAAATTAGGAGGATTCTCCTATCCCTTTTCTTTTTTTCTGCATGTTTTGATCAGCAGACCTGATACGTTGAAGATTGAATTTAGTTTTTTTTCATTATTCTGCTACTGTCTTTGTCAGCTAACAATGAAAGCCAAGGCATATAAGCTGGAAAGTCCTGATCCATCGAGGGAATGGGTCAGAGGCTTGAGCAGAACCATTCCATGGTACACCATTAGTAGAATAAAATCAATTGTCATATGATAAAAACATATCTTATCAAAAATCTTCTCTCTCTGGGCTTAAATATTTAGGATTAAAAGCTTAAATGATTAGTTTATCAAAAATAAAACACTTTCTTAACCAAATTAATAATTCTAAGCCTAAAAGGAACATTTGCTCCTGTCTCTGATATCACCCCCTAAGGAGAGATTACAGTACTTGCTAAACCACAATCTGTGGCACTGCTGTGTCTCTCGTGTCAATTCCCCTGCTCTCCCACCATCCCCTCACCCTTGTGCAGAAGTGAGACTTTCTTGGCAAACAGTTTTAAGTTTCCATTATGTTTCTAGCAGAAGATTCTACATGTACAAGTGCTCCACATATTATCTCTGTTGGTTTGGTGTATAAAGTACATAAGGTTGCAGGTTCAATTACCCAGATTGTTAATATACACTGCAAATATTACTTCTGTATTTTGTATGAAAAGCAAAGGAATATATATCATTGTTAGGAACAGGAACATGTAAATATGTTTACACAAAAACTGCACAAAAAAAGAGGATCTCTGTGCTGTTATATTATTGGCTGTTAACTTCTAGGATGCATGGCTGGAACCTATTCCTGTGGTTCCTATTCCCGTGTTTTTCTTGTGACAGGAACATGATTAGGAAAACTACTCCTGGCTGCAAAAATAATAGGATGATCATCATCCACAACTATACTGGTTAATAGAACATGTGCAGAATTGTTATATTTTTTTTTACATATTTCAGTTTCCTTTAAAATTTGTCCCTGTATACTGTACTTTTGAATATGTCCTACATAAAAGAATGTATCATTGTATAAGAATGTATTTGGACATTACAATTTTTAGAAATGTACTAAAAAGTTCAGATACATACATTGTCAAGTTATCTCCCTCCCCAAACAAGAAATTGATATAAGGTTAGGCACCCCCCCCCCCCCCAAATCTAGGTTTAAAACATCTAAATCAGACCCTAAAATGTACTTACCTGCGTTTGTTACCTTGGTTATGGGCTTTTCTGAGGGAGATGAAGGAACGAAGTCAGGTAAGTACAGTTAGGGGCTGATATTATTATGGATTTATTTATCACCAACATCTTCCCTAGTGTTTTACTATTATTACATGTATACATTCACATCAGGACCTGCCTCGAAGAGCTTACAATCTAAGCATATTTATTTTGACACATACAACTTATTAGTATGTCTTTATGATTGTTGGGGAAACCGGAGTGCCAGAAGGGAACCAACAGAACCACGGGGAGAACATACAAAGTCTTTGCAGATGTGTCCAAGGGTGGATTCGAACTCAGGGCTTCAGCGCTGCAAGGCATCAGTGCTAACCACTGAGTCACCGTTGGGGGTAGCCTTACCTTGTAAGGAGGTTATTTTTTTTTGGAAGACAGATGCAGCCGCTGAGGGATCAGGAGGGGGGGAGAGCTCCACTGCACATGCCAGAGTCTTTTTAGAGGAGCAGGAAGTGGCAGGCAGGGATTACACACAGAGAGACTCCTACTCTTCATTATTTTGGACTTTCATCAGGCCCTGCAGGACAACCTCAAGGATCAGTAAAGGAAGTTGGGGATCTCTTAACAATACACAATGGGCAAATTTTAGTGGGAGATATCCTTTAATGTTACTTTTTAATTTTAGTTTTCAGGAGCCTAAGCTGCAGGGTCCTAAACAAAACATCCATTCCACTGGTTCTCATTGCCTATGACAATAATTACAAAATTGCTTCAGGGAACCTCCAGGTAACTGCACAGCACCCAGAGACCTAACAAGATGCCAAATCTGTGAGTCCTGGGTCAGTTTGTTCGGGTGAATCCCGAGGAGAAAGAAACGGACAAAGCATAACTAAAATATTAAACAGTTTCTAATCGTTTCCACATTAGTGATCAGGAAGCTGACGGCGATCTTCTCCTTAGACTACACATGAATGAAGTGAAAAAAAAAAAAGGTTTGCACAAAATCCAGAAAGGATTCTTTGTTAATCACAGAAAGGATTTTCAAAAAACACAATCTCCTCATCAGACAGATTCTAGTGTGTAGAATTCTGGAACGATCTGCTGGAGGCTCAGGCACATCACACAAGCAATCAATTAAGGATGTCAAATTAAAAAAAATGGTGCAAAAAAACACTCAGTATTGACAATACCAAATATGAGATGTTTTTTATATAGAGACAGAATCATTAAAAGTGGTAGCCTGGGGAATGACAACATAAAAGTTAAAGATGTAAACATATTTCACAATTCTGTCAAACCATTATCTCTTCATGTGCTACTTATATCTGATTTCCAGCATCCTCAGCAAAAAAAAAACCTGTGGGAAAATCCTTTTAATTCTTCTCATCTTTCTTTAGTTCCAAATCACACAGAAAAACGGCAATAAGCAGTGCCCATTCTGCATTGATTCACACTACAGTCTGCAAAAATATAGGAAAATGCAGTGTTTTATGGTGAAGCCACACTACAGCGCACGGCAACCCAAGCAAAACATGCAAACACAAAGCCATGTGCTGGTGATTGCATAAACAATCTTCCATGTGATTGGAATGTACAGTAATAAGCGATCCAAAATCAATAAATAGGGCCTATCACTAAGATAGCATGGCATGTTCCTGGGCCCACATATATTTTATTTGTAAGCTAACTTATAAATGAAGGAACAAAGGAGGAAAAGCAAGGCTTTAGCATTCAGCTATTCATAAACAAATATATTTAGTTTAATTTAAGTTTTCTTAAGCCCAATTCTTCTCCATAAAGTTGTTAGTTTGAGGATATCAGTAAAAGTTATTTTGATTCAGGTATTTACTGCTCATTTTTCATGTCATCGACAGAATTCTATAATTTTCTTTTCAAATAAGTTTTTTAAGTACATTTAGTGGCTCTAGAGCTTGAACCGAACAGATCATGAACTTGCCCTTTTTCCATCATAAACACCATTGGGATTAGCTTACAGTTTCCCACCTCTCTTCTCTTTTTTCAGCTGAAAGCATGAACCCCTGATAAAAATATTGTTTAGTCTACAGGGCCTTTGCTCTTTTGCTGATATCATAAATAAACAATGTTTTGTTGCTGTTGTGGTCAAATAGAAGTGACCCTGCTTGTTCACAAGTGCCCAAAGTGTGGAGATAAGGAGTATAAAATAATAGAATACAATGGAAACAGTGTACTGTAATTATTTGTGACTTGTCAGCTGAAGCCCTCTTAAGCCCCCAGTGATTCAAATCTAGGAGCTCGGCAAATTTTTTTAAACTAACCAACGCCAGCATCAGTGAAAGTAGTCTAGTTCCTGCGACAGGGCTGAAATTGCTTCCGTTTGTCATGCACTGAGCATGCCAGTTCCACACAAAATCATTTACTTGCAAATGATCCAGGCATCTGAGCAGTCTGCAGTCTGACTCCTGCTCAGTAATTTGTCATGTTACTGGTTACACTATCAGTGTTCAGTTCTTTTCCTAGAATCAGATTGTGCAAACACGGAATGTCAACTTTGCCCATAGTGTTCATGTTGGAAACCCAAACTGTGTATGTGTAAGGCTGTCATTCTCCTTGCAAATAGACACCCTGTTTTGTATGTTAATGTGTTGTTTTAGAGCCATCTCTTCAACCAAACACATCTTAAGTCAGCAAGTTGAAAGGCTGTTAAGTATTTCATATATTCATATATAAGAAGCATTAAGCAGGCTGCTTTATTTTCAGTGTAGCGATTTACATGCATTTAATGAACTAGTACAAAGCCTTGCAGTATGAATATTTCATATGTGTTCTGTTGTAAAGAGTAGCTTGGATCCATTTTATTGTTTGAAATGTAAGATTTGTACCATCTGTAATGTTAAATTATACACTCACCAGTGTAGATATGCTACTAAATACCGGTATATTAAATCTAGCAATAGTCTTTTTTTATTATTAAACGTTAGAAGCAAAACTTTCTAAAATCTAAAAGTCTTGACTTTAATGCTTCTGTATAGCCAAATATTCGTATTCTTTTAAAGGGCAAAAAATTACTTTTCCTTATCCTATATTATAAAATCCTAACCGCTGACTATGTACAGGCGTGCGTGTGTCACTGCAATCACTCCCCTGGCCTCTAGATGTCCCCACTCCTCCCTAACAGTTTTACCGCACTGTTTCCCTGAGGTGCTGGCAGTTTAATACTTTGTGCTTTAAATCGCGGGGAGTCCGAGGGACTTTTGGTGTCTGTGCGGGGAGATATTAGGCTCTAGCATGGGCGGAACAGGCATCTGATACTGATGGTTATTGCGCATGGCCGGAACAACAGGAATCTGACACTGGACATTTTCCTTAGCGGGGAGAGAGAAAGAGGGGAGAGAGAGAGAGAAGAGAGAGATGACTGCTGCTATTTCTGTAAGTTAATGGGAGGAAACTCTGGGACAGGGGGGAGGAAACTCTGGGACAGAGGGGGGGCCTCTGGGACAGGGGGGGGCCTCTGGGACAGAGGGGGGCCTCTGGGACAGAGGGGGGGCCTCTGGACAGAGGGGGGGCCTCGGGACAGAGGGGGGGGACTCGGGACAGAGGGGGGGACTCTGGGACAGAGGGGGGGGGACTCTGGGACAGAGGGGGGGACTCTGGGACAGAGGGGGGGGACTCTGGGACAGAGGGGGGGACTTGGGACAGAGGGGGGGACTCTGGGACAGAGGGGGGGGACTCTGGGACAGAGGGGGGGGACCTGGGACAGAGGGGGGGGACTCTGGGAAGAGGGGGGGGACTCTGGGACAGAGGGGGGGGACTCTGGGACAGAGGGGTGGGGACTCTGGGACAGAGGGGTGGGGACTCTGGGACAGAGGGGGGGGGGGGGGACTCCGAGGGGGGGGGGGACTCTGGGACAGAGGGGGGCTCTAGACTTCAGGCACTGAGAGGGGTCTCTCGGATTCTAGAGCCCGTTAATGTAATGGGCTTAATGTCTAGTCTTAATCTATAAATACATATAAAGTAGACTTACTCCGAGATGTGCGTGTTTCTGCATGCCTTCAATCCCGCAGATGTTTTGATCTGGAGCAGTATCCCCCCTCTCTCTTTTAAAGGGCATCTCCACTCTTCTAAAAAATAATTTATATGTTGTAGTGCTTCCTCCCCCAGCCCCAACCGCATTATTATAATTGTCAGAGAGTCCCCGATCTTTACTTACCTTCCCTCTATCCTCCGCCGCACTGCTCGGCCTTCTGCTTGCATGGAACTGCAAGCAGGGGGACGGACCGGCAGCCAATCACGTACAAGGCTGCCGGCAGTTCAGAACGGTGGAAGATAGAGGGAAGGTAAATAAAGATTGGTGGAGTTTCTGGCAATTATAATAATGCGGTTGGGGCTGGGGGAGGAAGCCCTACAACATGGTTGGGGCTGGGGGAGGAAGCCCTACAACATATAAAAAGGGATTTATGCTGGAGGGAGGGAGACCAAAACGGGAGGGAGAGGAAGGGAGGGGGAGGGCTGCAGTGTGCATGGCAAAATTCTCCCGGGGGGGGGGAGACAGGTGGCAGAGTCCTATATGGACTCTGCTAGGCTCCTGGTGGCCAGTTATTTGGACTTTGGGGGAACATTACAGGAGAACCATCTGGAGCTGGGATGTAAGGTAAGGATTTCTATGCACTACAGGGCCAGTAGTGGGAGAAATTATAGTTTTGGGGGTGGACATGCCCATCTGACCTGACTTTTTCCCAGAAACCAACTGTCAAAACTGCACAAAATATACAGCATTCAAATTGTCAAGGCACTTGATTGACAGCTGACATTTAAGATGTTTTAGATTAGATATCTAAAGAAATAGGAGGCAGATCAACAAGAAAATGGCACAGTGGTGGTTGGGAAGAATTATAATTTTCAGCAATGGTCAATTTAAAATATTTTTTTTTTCAGTATAGATGATGCCTTTAATAGTTATGAATAGTTACTGTAGGTATGTAATACAGTGGTTGGCAAAAGTATACGGCCCTTGAAGTTTCTACATTTTGTCACATTATGCCACAAACATGAATCAATTTATTGGAATTCCATGTGAAGACCAATACAAGGTGGTGTACACGTGAGAAGTGGAACGAAAATCATACAAATTCCAAACATTTTTAACAATCATAACTGCAAAGTGGGGTGTGCGTAATTATTCAGCCCCGAGTCAATACTTTGTAGAACCACTTTGCTGCAATTACAGCTGCCAGTCTTTTAGGGTATGTCTCTACCAGCTTTGCACATCTGAGACTGATATCTGCCCATTCTTCTTTGCAAAACAGCTCCAGCTCAGTCAGATTAGATGGACAGTGTTTTGAACAGCAGTTTTCAGTCTTGCCACAGTTCTCGATTGGATTTAGATCTGGACTTTGACATGGTGTTTGGCTTTATGTTTAGGGTTGCTGTCCTGCTAAGGTGAACCTCTGCCCCAGTCTCCAAGAGGTTTTCTTCCAAGATTGTGCTGTATTTGACTCCATCCATCTTCCCGTCAACTCTGACCAGCTTCTCTGTCCCTGCTGAAGAGAAGCACACCAAGAACATGATGCTGCCACCACCATATTTGACAGTGGGGATGGTGTGTTCTGATTGATGTGATGTTAGTTTTTCGCCACACATAGCGTTTTGCATTTTGGCCAAAAAGTTCCATTTTGGTCTCATCTGACCAGAGCACCTTCTTCCACATGTTTGCTGTGTCCCCCACATGGCTTGTGGCAAACTGCAAACGGGACTTCTTATGCTTTTCTGTTAACAATGGCTTTCTTTTTGCCACTCTTCCATAATATCAAGGGCAACTTTGTGCAGTGCACGACTAATAGTTTCTATGGACAAATTTTCCACCTAAACTGTAGATCTCTGCAGCTTGTCCAGAGTCACCATGGGCCTCTTGACTGCATTTATGATTAGCGCTCTTCTTGTTCGGCCTGTGAGTTTAGGTGGACGGCCTTGTCTTGGTAGGTTTACAGTTGTGCATACTCCTCCTTCCATTTCTGAATGATCGCTTGAAGAGTGCTCTGCGGATGTTCAAGCTTTGGAAATCTTTTTGTAGCTTAAGCCTGCTTTAAATTTCTCAATAACTTTATCCCTGACCTATCTGGTGTGTTATTTGGACTTCATGGGTGTTGTTGCTCCGGATTCCTTAGACAACCTCTGAGGCGTCACGAGCAGCTCTATTTGAACTGACATTAGATTACACACAGGTGCACTCTATTTAGTCTTAGCACTCATCAGGCTCATCATGTCTATGGGCAACTGACTGCACTCAGACCAAAGGGGGCTGAATAATTACGCACAACCCACTTTGCAGTTATTGATTTGTTAAAAATGTTTGGAATCATGTATGATTTTCGTTCCACTTCCACGTGTAAACCACTTTGTATTGGTGTTTCACGGGAATTCCAATAAAATAGATTCATGTTTGTGGCAGTAATGAGAAGAATGTGGAAAACTTCAAGGGGCTAAATACTTTTGCAAACCACTGTATTTAGGTATAGTCATAGTTTTTCTAAGGGTACTTTCAGGCAAGAAGTGATTCAGCTTATATTTTATGAACCTTAGTTATCTAAGTTGCAATGCATTTTAGTTTGGTAAAACAGTTTTCACCAAGAAAATACAACAAAGGCTGCAGCACCGGCGCAGGGTAGTCTATTAAAAATCCAAATTTTATTGCATATAAGTTAAAAGTTTTTGCAGATGGTGTCCAGCAAACAGTAACACGCAAAATAGGGCTTACACTTAAAGGGTATCTCTACTCGTATTTGAAGATTTGGTAATCCAGTTCTATTGAGAACGGAGGTATAGGAGCTGTGCCTTCCTTCCCTTCAATAAAAACAGAGCCAGGAGAGAGGTAAGAAACTTACCGCTCGCTCGCTCCCCTGGCTGTAGTCTGACAGGTCCCGACGGACCTTGTCTTCTATGCGCATGCGCGATCTATGCCATAGAGGACAAGATCCGTCGGACCTGTCAGACTAAGCCGCAGGAGCGAGCGAGCAAGCGGGTAGTTTCTACTTCTCTCCGGCTGCCTCCGTGTTTGTTCTATTGAGAAACGGAAGGTAAGGCACAGCTCCTTTACGTCCCGTTCTTCAATAGACTGGATTACCAAATCTTCAAATACGAGTGGAATACCCTTAAAAAGCACAGTTTTTAATCAATTATAGAAAATGCAATCTTCCAGGAAAATGCACCAACAATGCCTTTATAAAGGCATGCCAGGGTAACAGGGTGGTGTGTAGTGTATGGAGTGTATCACATGAATTCCAATAGGAAATGGCAAATTCTGTCCACATGATTACCTCTTTCCTTATTTGATTTTACACACTAAACACACTGTAAGATTACTGGTTGGTGTTTGTCGTGTTAATCAGACTTTCGGATTTGAATGAAATCGGAATTTTGAATAAATAGAAAAATTTATTGACAAAAAAAAAAAAAAACCAGCTAAAAAGGGGGGA
This sequence comes from Hymenochirus boettgeri, assembly GCA_019447015.1. Lineage (NCBI taxonomy): Eukaryota > Metazoa > Chordata > Amphibia > Anura > Pipidae > Hymenochirus > Hymenochirus boettgeri. The sequence continues at coordinate 325,444,868 of CM033469.1, forward strand.
ATTCCTTCCTGACTCCACACACACATCGGAAATTATCCCTGGATCCACCAGAACACTACAGTGTGTTATATATATGCTGGAAGACAGTGCCACAGTTCCACTGTTCTCACTGTAAAGAAACCTTTCCTAACCGAGAGATAAAACTTCTTTTCTTCCCTCTTAAGGATGTCCATGTGTCCTCTGATGTGACCGATTAGTAAACAATGCACTAGAGATTTACTGTATGGCCCATTAATATATTTGTATAAAGTGATCCCCATGCAAACTTGCTTCTCTTTGTAACAGCCCTTGTCTATTTGTCTGCATAGTCAAGCCCCTCCTTCCCCTTATTATTTTAGCTACCCTTCTCTGACTGCTTCCATTCAAACTGCACCGCATATCCAAAGGGGGCCTTACCTGCCCTGTAAAGAGAGAGAATAATATTTTTATCTAAATTCTTACTCACTTCTTCATAAAACAAAATAAATTTGTCTGGCACAATCCATTTCTCATAAATCCATGCTGACTACTACTAAGACCATTCTGGAGACAAAGTCAAGTATATGGATCCCATAACAGTTTCCTAGCACCTTCCCTACCACTGATATTAGGCTTACAGGTCGATAGTTTTACTCTCGGAGTTCCATTAACTATAGTATAGTATAGTATATATAGTATAGTCATTCACTGACAGCTTTCTATAGAATGTACAGCACTGCGATCTGAATGAACCACAACGACCACCAGAGGCAGCATAGCATACTTGTATGGGAAGACCCCGGTGATGACCTGAGACGGTTTCTCTACTGGTGATCTCCTCTCTCACCATGGGACTGGCAATGCTATGCGGTCACGGTTTTAGGGGTGATCTCTCGATCCCACATCAGTTTTTGGACAAAATCAATGGCGGATCGAGGGGGCTAGGGGGCACTTGATTGCTGCCCTCAATTGCCTCTAGCTGCCTTAAAGGGTCAGTATGCAGCAAAGTGCCCAGGGCCACTTTGCAATCAGTACTGATAGAACTGCTGTGACTCAGCCTTAAAAGAATAAAAAACCTTTTACTCGAAATATTGGTACATTGGCTTTTTTCCAATCCAGCACCACACCCAGACTGTTTCGAAAAGAAACAGTTGTCTAGATAAAACTGGACTAAGCTCTCTTTAAGGCTGGGTAGACACCAGCCAATAATTTCGGCCGACCGACCAATTCATGGTACTTTTAGTCAATTGCCAAAATATCGCTGGTGTGGGGCGGGCGGCCATAAACGATTGGGCATGTCGGAAAATTCCGATCGATCATCGCGTTCCAAATGGGAATGCACGATCGATCGTCCGCAAATTCGGGCCACTGCCGAATTGCCCGCGACCAACGACTTTATATTTGACCGATGCTCGTAGCGAGCGATCGGTAGGGACAAAAAATCCCTCCGTGTGTACCCAGCCTAAGATCCGAGGATGTATTCCATCTGGTCCTGGTGCTTTCTTGATATTTACTTTGTCTAACTGTTTCCATACCATATCCTCGGAGTAATATTCCTCATTTATACCCTTCATATTATTATATATTCATATTATACCCTTACAGTCCCTGCTATAAGGATTAGGATTATCTAAATTAAGAAATGCTTATATATAAATTTTGAACTTAATACCTTTGAGGTACTGGCAGATCCATTACTCCCATCTATGTCAGGGTAACTGAAATCACCCATAACAGAACATCCCATACCAGCAGCTATGCCAGCTGCATATGGAGATTCTCACCACCTCTTCACTGGCATTTGGCATCTTATAACATCACCAACAATTAATTTACACACCTTCTTGCTTCCTGCACAAAGATCCACCCACATTGTTTTCTGCCTTATATTTATACCCTAATCTATCTCATGTTTTAAATTTGGCTTTAATTCTTGTTTAACATACATACCGGATTCCTCCTCCTTTCTTATTAATTTGGCTGAAAAGCCAAATTCCGGTTCTTTCTATAAGGGTCAGAGATCCCACCTGGCCCTTAAACCTTAAAAGCAAAATTCCCTAACCAAAAAACCTTGAATATACCTTTTTATTATTAAAGGCATGTTCACCCCCAAAACTGTAATTTAACCCCATACTGGCCACATTCTATAGTTTAAAAAAATCCTTACCTTAAACTCTGCTCCAAATGGTTTTTTCTGCTATCGCCCTCCAAAGTCCAGGAAACTGTTGTGTAGAAGCTCTCAGTGAGTCATCCTGTGGCTGTCTGTGCCTCAACCTCATCAAGGTCTGAGGCATGCGCAGGGAAGCCCTCCCCCCCCATCCATCCTCTGAGCCGTGGCACCTAGCGTGAAATCCTCTTCAGGTAAGGTAAGTAAGAGCTGCCCACCCCTAACCGCCATAATATTTTTGAAAAAATGCCCCGATAGTTACTTACGGACCCTCTCTCCGGCTCCCGGCGTCTTCGATGACGTCAGCCACGTCTGTGATCACAGACGCGAATGGCGGACCAGCCACTGCTTGCAACTTCTGCAGCAGGGACTGGGTAGGAGAACGCCGGGAGAAAATGGGCTGTAAGTACATCTGGGCATTTTTTAAAAAATGTAGGTGGGCAGCTGCTACCTACAGTATACCAAAAGTTTAATTTCAGGGTGGACATCCCTTTAACATAACAAGACATCCAGCCCTAAAAGAAAAAACACAAGACACCGCTTTTTTTGGGCAAAAAGTATGGGAGGTCACTTTACTAAATAACACAACATATTTCAAAAAAACACAATTTTAGAGTCCCCTTCTAAACTAAATCGGTCTTCCTCCCCCATGGCCGATTGGTATTACCTGGCTCGATTAGCCCCAATTGCTCACCGCCCTTGCCAGCTGAGTCCCCTGCACATCAGCTGGCATTGATTGGTATTGCCAATCATTCACCGCCCTTGCCAGCTCAGTCCCCCTGCAAATCAGCTGGCATAACTCGCGCTCCCCCCAGCTGAGTCCCCCGCACATCAGCTGGGGTTTTGGAGGTCTAGCAATCGTGATTTTCCCCTTTGTCCATACCTACCCCAGGTGCCCCATCTGTTTGCCCCACCTTCTTGCAACCTGAACGCAAAGCTCAGTGTTGCCGGTGCGTCCCATACTGCATTTCCATGGACCCTCTTAACCCTGTCTGGGAGTCTGCATTCTGCCACAAAAAGGAGGGACTCCTGCCGCCATAATTTCAACTAGCCCATTTTCCCAAAAATTCCTGAAAGTCGTTAATAAAAATTGCTAACCCCACTCAGATAAATGTACACCATCTGCCCTAAGCAAACCTTTACATTTCAAATCGATGTCCGGATGCTCAGAAACTTCTCCACCTTATGAGTGCATAAATGAAACCATTGCCTTGTTAACTTTCTTTCTTTGCCTTGTCTATGGCTGCTGGTGACCTTGCCCTTCTCCACTCAGCCTTGGGTTATGCATGACCAAACTATTTTCAGGCCTTTCCCAAATGGGCTTTGTATCTAGCTAACTCCACTTGCATGTCCAACAGTAGGTCCAAAGATTTTTCTTCTACTAAATCATTGCCCCCGCGCATGTATAATCAATATGTCCGTTGGCCCATTTAGCAGCTGCATCTTCTAATAGTGACCTCATCTGTCTCCATTTAACCTCTCCTTCCTAACCAATGAACCTTCATAACATCCTTCCTGAAGCCCAGCTGATATCCCTGCGGTCTCTCTCAGCCCATTTACTAGCCCAATGTATAAAGAGTGACTGATATAAAGACTCGGTGGTACTTCAGTATTCGATTTTCTGTAATAATATGTTTAATAATTAGCAACAGGTAATCTTATGTATTTCTTATACACTTCAGACTTCCATCACCCAACACTTTTATTTCCCCTGCTGACCTCCCCAACATGGCTGCCACTGTCGCCGCCACAATACGAAATGAATGAGTCCCGTATTTTACTGTCAAAACCTCTATATCTAGGGCCTTCCCTAGTAGATCCTTGTGAACCAAAATGACCTAGAACTGGGCGAACTGAAATAAATTCTTTCTTGTCTGCCTAACTGGACAAATAGAATTGTGACTTTATATGCCTTTTATGTGACTTTTTTTCCATATAGGATTCCCCCGTCCCCCCAGCCCCAACCGCTCTATTTTTATTCTTAGAAAGTTCCCCAAACTTTACTACCTCCCCTCTTTCCTCCGCCGCGATGCCGGCCCCTGCTTGCGAAAATGCAAGCAGATGGGCGGGACCGGCAGTCGCGTCTGTGATTGGCTGACGGCAGCCAATCACGACGCGGCTGCCGGGAGTCATTCGGCGGGGAAAGAGGACGGTAAGTAATGTTTGGGGCACTTTTCTAATAATAAAAATATCGGTTGGGGCTAGGGGAATATTATATGGAAAGGATTTTATGCTAGGGGGAGGGATCGCAAAACGGGAGGGAGAGAGAGGGGGGAGGGAGGGGAAGAAGGGCTGCAGTACGCATGCCAAACTTCTCCTGGAGGCCGATAGAGGCAAGTCCTATATGGACTCTGCTATCCTCCTGGTGGCAGTTTTTGGGACTTTGGGGGGGGGGGGACTACAGAGAAACCCCATATGGGCTGGGATGTGAGGTAAGATTTTATTAACCTCATGATGGGCCATTACTGGGGGGGGTTATAGTTTTGGGGATGGACATGCCCTTTAAAATCTCCTCCAACCCCCTAGCCCTTTTCCCCTTAAAACAGCTACACCATCATCACATTAAGGTCGCAGTCCATCTCTACTAAACAGAAAAAGTCTGCCCAATTCTCTAAAAACTCAAACCCCATCTCCTTACACCACCCTCTTAGCCACGCTTTAGTCATAAGCTCCTGGTTGCCTCCCTAGCGCATGTGGCTGCGGTATTATTTAAGAAACACTACCCTTGAGGTCCTTTAACTGGGGCTCCACTCTCGGAAAACATTTTTAAAGGACCCCCGGGTCACTTCCACCCCCCCCAATAATCTGTCTACATGATCCCCACATGTCAAACTCTAGGAACCAGCAGGCACACACTTTTGCCATGTAGGGTCTGGGGCGCAGATTACCCTATCTACCTTTCTACTACTACCTCCCTATCTTTCTATTCCCCAGTTCTCCCTCTCCTTGTATTAGAGATGGCAACCCCCCTGGGAGCTCAAGGAAGGGCCTGCACTATACATGCTACTGAGCTGTCGTCCTCCACATCTCCAACTAAAATGGGCAAATCTGTTAGGATCAACTAGCTGGAAAATAGTGACCCACGCTTCGTGTCCCCTCTTCCCCTGTGACCCTTACAATGTATCTTCCTTCACCACCATCTGCCCCCATTCCATCCTCCAGTTTACGGCCCCCTGTTCTAAACACTTTTGTTAGAATTTTTGGGTTCAAAAATGACTTTAGGTATATTGACAGGAATGCTTTCCTGAGTATTTTTGAAATTTACTTTCATTATTTACTTTTTTTCTAAAATAGTTTTGAAGATATTTACATTTTTGTGTGTGATTGTGGTACAGCATCACCAGATACCCTGCATTTCCTGCTCTGAATGTGACATCCTTTTTCCCTGTGTCTCCTCCTCATGGGCCCCCATAGCCCCTCCCCTTGCCCCCCCTGGTGGCTTCCTCCCACTCCTCGTCAGTCACTGTAACTCAATCCTTCCTGTTTTTTTCTCTGCTTTCCCCTGCACTGAGCTTGTGCCAAGCACAGATATAAGGAGGATCAGTATTTGTGACAGCAGATATTCAGACCTCCCACCCCTAACTTTCTGATCAGTGATTTCTTTATATCTTGGGCAGTGCAGCACGTAGAAGAGGTGGTTGATGGCTCATTTTAAAAGGTAGAGAACGGGCCTTTCATTTAAAACACAACTTATTTGGAGACCACAGTCCCCTTAAAAACAGCTACATCCCCAAGCATCTGAGAGGAAAGGGGAAAAATGCCCTTTTTTTCCCTCTTTCCAGCCCCCACCCTTGCCGCACGTGAATGACCGGCAGCCGCGTCCGTTGGCTGCCGCTCAGCCATCACAGACGCGACTGCCGGTCCCGCACCTCTGCTTGCATTTTCTCTCCAGCAGAGGGCCGGCGCGCGGCGGAGGAAAAGGGGAGGTAAGTAAGTTTGGGGAGCTTTTAAGATATAAATATAGCGGTTGGGGCTGGGGGGACAGGGAATCATATATAAAAACTAGATTTTTATTGTGGACATACCCTTTAATAAATACCAAGCAAGTTTGTTTGACAAGATATATTTCTCATGAATCCATGCTGATTATCTACATAAGATATTGTACACAGTTTTCCAGTAATCTTTCCGACCACTGATGTTAACATTAGGTCTAAAATTTACAGGTTGGAACGACTACCCTTTTTTGAAATTGGTATTGCACCCTGATTTTTTTCCAATCCAAAGGCACATCGCCAGACAAAAGTGTGATCTTAAAAGAAAAGTACCAGTGGTCTAGATAAACTGGACTGAGACTCTTAATATTCAGAATGTATTTTAATCAGGACCTGGGCTTTATTGATATTATCTTGTCTAATGTTTCTGTACCATATTCTCGCTGCATCAGAATAAATATTTTTCTTTATACCATTCCGGGTTGCCAACCTAATTTAAAACAAAAATTATGGACAAGGGGAAAAAATTCCTGGACACCCAAGATTTTTAGGTCCTTTACTCCCCTTTTTAACGCTTAAGTGCCACAGAATGTGTATACACTTTCTGTGGTAAAAAAGTACCAAACGGGCCACAGAACGTACCTTTAAAAAAAAATCGCAGCGCACACAAATAGAAGTCAGATGGGGATGGCCTCATTACGTCTGCTACCCTGCGATGCCCTGCCGACACTTTTCGCAGCGCATGCGCTGTTGGTGCACATCGCATGCGCGCTGTGATACATCAAAGAGATCGGCAGCGCATGCGCAGGGTAGCGCGCATGGATCGCAGGTGGCTACTGATATAGTAACCTGTCACTGTAGTAACTCAAATTTTCATTCACAAATAGGATTTTTTCTAAGTCTTTGCTACTTAGTAAAGACTTGAGAAAAAATGGGATGAGATCAAAATTTGGATGATCACTTCTGCCAATGATGAAAAATCACTTTTATACCCACCTGTAAATGGATTTCGGGAAGTGATTTTTTTTTCCGATCGGTTAATGGATTGGAAAACAGGCATTTATTCATATTCCTAAAGTTCGTTATCATGTCCCTAAGATGATCTGATGATAATCTTTGGGAACGATCAAAAAATTTTCTTAAAGCGATACAACACCTTTTTTTTTTTTTTACAACTAAAACCATAAATTACCAAAACCTTTCTCTCTCTCCAAGCTCCCAATATCCTGGCTATATCGGTAAAGTAACGCAGATATTATTTTGTCCGATTTCAGGAAACAGCCTATTTTATTAGGTAATTTTGAAGAGGTACCAAATAAAGACCAGTTTGAATTTATTAGATCAGTAAAAGTGTGCAAAAACTTGCGTGAACACGCGTTTTTTGATTTTTTTTCTTGTAACTGCACTTGTACATGCGTCCCATTTGGGCTAGTTGGTGGCCCTGTCTCTGTTTTGCACCCATGCATATGGCATACCAAATGAATCAGACATGTGGGAGATTGACTTAATGGGTCTTTTAGCGTTTCCGTACCGAAACTGGTTACTAGTCATAGGTAAATGGCTCTGGCAGAAATGAAGGGGAAGTCCTTTAAATAATCTTTAGGGCTCCACCCCCCTTATTACCCCTAAAACAAAACACCTGTAAAATGGCATATACAACAACAAACATAAGAGCAGGAAATTCTGCTTGGCATCATTCTACAGTTATGTACAGTATAGATCTTTAACAAACTGAATATCCTCACAAAATCAAAAAATATATAAATAAAAACGTCTACACAAGAAAATTCTATTACCGGTATATATACCACTAAAATAAACAAATTAAGATAGATAGAAACTTATCCCTTAATGTATAACAACAAAAATGAGACACAAATATATAGAAGCGTGAACATACCTATGAACTTGAAATATAGTAATAATGAAAATAGCATCATTTAGCCTATAAACCCAGTAATATCAAAAAGCTATTTAGACCCCTCGGCAACCATGGTGAAATCCATCTGGCTTTGGCCCTACGCAGGGCTATATTTAGACCTATATTCTTCTACCGATGCTCTAATCTTAATTTTGTGATTTTAGTGTGTATATATACCTAATAGAATTTTCTTGTGTAGACACTGTTTTTATTATATATTTTTTTGATTTGTGTGAGGATATTCAGTTATGTACATAACTGTAGAATGATTTTCCTGCTCTCTGGTGTATGTGTTATATTTACAGGTTGTGTTTGTTTAGGTAATAAGGGGGGTGAGCCCTAAAGAATTATTTAAAGGACTTCCCCTTCATTTCCTGCCAGAGCCATTTACCTATGATAATTAACAGTTCAGGTGTGAAACGCTTCAGGTGACCTCTGGGACGATGTTTGTAATTATCTTCAATATAAGAACAAGATTTTATGATGGGAGCTTTGGTTTTCCATTCGAGTGTTCTTGTTAATCTTCTGATATGTTCAGCCATAGCGTCGGGCCTGGGGCTGGTGCACTGGGCCACCCCTCAGATGCGGCGAATGAAGTTTTAATGTTGGTTGCCGCTTGTCGGTGGATCGTGTGAATATCAGAATTCCAGTGAAGGGTCCGGGTTAAGCACCCGGACCACCTGCCTTTAACTGTGAGTGGCTATATGTAGACATGTTTCCATTCACAATATGTAGCGTTTTAGTATACCGATTTTCAGTTGTGCTGTAACTTTACTGGAATGTGGCCGAGTAACAAAGTAATTAAGGTTGAATAAATATATACGTCCATCAAGTCACCTATTCAATTTTTTTTTTTTTTTTAACCCTACCTAACAGTTGATCAGAGGAAGGCAAAAAACCCCAGCTAAAAGGGGGGAAAAAAATTCCTTCTGACTCCAAACGGCAATCGCGAAGTATCCCTGGATCAAACCAGACTATATGTATTAATACAGTAATTCTCATATTTTTAGTTTTAGATTTTGAAACTATCCAGGCCTTTTTTTAAAGTTATTCAATGAACTTGACCTAACCACTTGCTGGAGACATTTCCACAGTTGTCACCATTCTCACGGTAAAGAAAACCTTCCTAACCTGAGATGTGAAACTTCTTTTCTTCCAACCTTAAAGGATGTCCCACGTGTCCTTTGATATGACCCTATTAGTGAAAATGCACACAGAGAGCTATGTATGGGCCAATTAAATATTTGTATAAGGTTATCATGTCCCCACGAAACGTCGCTTCTCCAATGTTAACAGCCCTAACGTGTCTAATCTGCCTGCATATTCAAGCCCTCCATTCCCCTTATTAATTTAGTTGCCCTTCTCTGAACTGCCTCAATTTCAAGATGTCCCCTTTGTATATGGGATTCCAAAAACTCACCGCATATTCCAATGAGGCCTACCAGTGCCTTGTAAAGAGGAGAATAATATTTTCTCTCTTGAATCTATTCCCCTTTTACAAGACAATATCTGCTAGCTCTAGCTGTTGCTACCTGGCATTGTTTGCTACAGCTAAGCTGTGATCTACCAGAACCCCCAAATCTTTTTCCATTACAGATGAAATTAACACAGAGTTATTTATGTGTAGATGGCACAGGGATTATTAAATCCCAAATGCATCACCTTACATTTATCTACATTGAATCTCATCTGCCATTTGCTGCCCATTTTGATAATTCTATCTAGGTCTGCTTGCAGCACTTGCACATCATTGAAGTTTTCCAAAGCTCTGCATAATTTAGTGTCATCAGCAAACACAGAGATCCTTGCTCTCAATGCCCCTTCTAAGTTCATTTAAACAGATTAACAGAAGCGCCCCAGTACAGAACCCTGAGGCACTCCGCTTAGAACTTTAGCCCACATAGATGTAGCTCCATTAACCACCACTCTATGTTTGCGGTCCAATAACCAAGTTCTCTTTCCATGAACAATGTTTCTTTCAAGGCCAACAGTCCTCAGTTTAACATTAGTCGCCTATGTGGACAGTATCAAAAGCTTTTGCAAAATCCATATACACACATCCACTGCTGTGCCTGAGTCCAACTTCTTACTCACTTCTTCTAAAAACCAATTAAATTTGTCTGGCATGATCTATTTCTCATAAATCCATGCTGACTACTACTAATAAGATGATCTCTGGGCAAAGTCAGATATGATCCCTTAACAAAGTTTCCATCACCTCCCTACCACTGATGTTAGGCTTTACAGGTCATAGTTCACCAGGCTGGGAACGACCTACCTTTTGAATATTGGTATACATTGGATTTTTTCCAATCCAGCGGCCACATCCCCAGACCAAAGCGAATCTGAAAGATGAGACACAGTGGTCTAGCTAGACTGAACTAAGCTCTTTTAAAAATCCTAGGATGCAATCATCTGGTCCTGGCGTTTTATTGATATTAACTTTGTCTAATTGTGTCTGACCATATCCTCCGTTATCAATGTGAAAACTCTTTATTTCTTCCCTGCATATTGCTACATCCCTACTGTAAACAAGGATTCTCAACAGTAAAAAACACGATGTAAAAAAAGGGTTAGCAGATTAGCCTTTTCGCGCATCCTCTACAACCACCTCAGCTCCATTATTTAATGGTCCCACATCCTGTCCTCATCAATAAGCTTTCCTAAAGTTAAAAGTTTTTGTTTAAGCCAGTGCACTTTAGTTTTTTGCAACCTATATTAAATGACACTATATCATGGTCACTATTCCCTAAGCTTCCCATTACCTCATCTCCATAATGAGCTCAGGGTTATTAGATATCACCAGATCCAACAACGCATTCTGTCTAGTAGGAACTTCTACCATCTGCGAAAGAAAATGCTCATATAGGAAATTTAAGAACTTATACCTTTAGAGGTGTGGCAGTTCCCTTTACTCCAATCTATGTCAGGGTTAGTAAAACCCCCATGACCAGAACATGCCCCATACCAGCAGCCTTTGCCAACTGCATATGGAGATTCATTTCCACCTCTTCCTCGGCATTTGGTGCTTATAACATACTCCAACAATTAATTTACCTACCTTCTTGCTTTCTGTACACAGTTCCACCCATATTGGTTTCTGCCGTATCGTTCTGTCCCCCCATTTATTCCCTCCTTTAAATTTGGCTTCAATTCCTGTTTAACATACAGACATACTCCTCCTCCTTTCTTATAACTCGTCAGTCTAAATAAGGAGTATCCTTCAATATTTACTGTCCAGTCGTGTGAATCATTAAGCCATGATTCTGCTATACCATTACATCATACCTTTCCTTAATGCTATTATTTCAAGTTCGCCGGTTTTCCAGCCAGACTCCTTGCATTTGTAAACATACATTTTAGATTATCAATTTGTTACTTCTATACATGGTCGACATGCTCCTTATCCTCTATTCTCCCCCCCCTTTCCTCCTCCGTTGTGTTACTAGCCCCCAGATCCCTAACTTTTCTATCTACCCCTGGGTAGTTAAACATTCCCTCCCCCCATATCTAGTTTAATCTCCTCCAACCCCCTAGCCATCTTCTCCCCCAAAACAGCGCATCATCACCATTGAGGTGCAATCCGTCTCTACTAAAGAGCCTGTAGCCAACAGAAAAATCAGCCCAGTTCTCTAAAAACCCAAACCCCATCTCTTACACCACCCACTTAGCCACGCATTTATACTCCTGAGCTCCCATTGTCTCCTAGCGTAGCACGTGCTGCGTAGGATTTCTGAAATCACTACCTGGGAGTCCTTGCTTTTAACTTGGCCCTTAATTCTCGGAAATCATTTTTAAGGACCTCACCTCCACCTCTAACTTTGTCATTGGCACCAATGTGAACCAAGACCGCCAGGTCACTCCCAGCCCCACCCAATAATCTGTCTACACGATATTGCAACTGTACGTGGGGGTGTTCACTCACTGCTTGTACCCTGTAGTTTTTTAGGCTATTAATCCAAGAAGGGTATGTTTAAGATCATATTTCTCCTTTTTAAATATAAAATGTGGCAGTGATCTAGCTTTATCTTGTAAGATCTTGGGCTTTAACTTTTTTTTCCTTTAAAGTGCAACTGTGGTCTCAAAAACAGTTAGGGTTAAATAAAGCCTGCAGTATTTCTTTTACACTGAGCTAACAATCACATCTCTGGCGGGAGCCTGTGAGAAATTACATTGGGGTGAATGTTCAAACTTCCTGTGGTTGTGTGACATCACCTTACCTCTGTCGGCCCTTTTCCACCGGGGGAGAAGCATGCTCAGTTAAGACTTATTGCTGGGGAAATCAGGAAAAATTGACAGTTGAGAAGGGGAGCCTATTAATTCAGGTAGAAGGCTGGTCACATGGACAACAAGGTTGTCACATGGCTAAAAAACAGGAAAAGTTCAACCAGGAAGTTAATTGCTGAACTTTTCCAGCAATAACTTCCCACAAACTTATCTAGAGAGTGATTTAGGTTTTTTTGGGTGTGTGATGGAAGCTTTTTATATAATCCAACTAGGTTGGAAGAATTTGAGACCACAGTTACCCTTTAAATTCTGTATAGTGTTCAATAGATTGTACAGGCAAGAACTGTAATAGAGTTGTGTTTTAAGGAAAAGGGGATTATTAACATTTTCCTAAATACATTGTTATTTACATAGTGCGATTAGTGTACCTTCTTATTATCTGCAAAGTCAACACAATCATAGAAAACAGCTTCCATTCATGGAGCCTGCCTTTACTAGAAATTGCAATAATACAATGCACAGCTATTTCAAACTATGAAACCATTTAAATTATGTGAGGGAGTGTAAAGTTGTTCGTAAGATTCTATTTTGGTTACATTTCCCTAAAGGACAAGCTTTGTTACAGATTAAATTTACAAAAGGCAAAAATCAAGATTTATCGAAGACTCTATAGGATTTTTGAATTAAGTGACTTGTCGAATGACCATTTGTAAATGATGAAACTGAGTCTTTATGACGGGATAAGGACTGGGGGGGAAATGCTTTGTCTATTGCCGAAAGCATGCTGTAGCACTATGAAACACATCAGTGCAGGCAGCCAATCCACATCAAGCTTATTGGGTTATTTCTAAACACCTTAATGTCCCAGTGAAAGTCAACTGAAAAAACAAACACCTACATTTCTTACACATAAGTAATTATTTAGGTTGTAGAGGGGAAAAGACATTTGGAAAAGTAGAATGTCTTAATTTTATGAAATAAAGAGAAGATAACTAAAAAATTGTTGTTGTAAATTTAAAATAAGGATACAGGGATACTTTCCAATTGCCATTGAGTCAGGAAGGAATTCCCTTTTTTTCGCTCCTTCCTCTGGATCAACTATTAGGTAGGGTTAAGAAGAGGGTGTTTGTAAAGGGGAACTTGTGGACGTATGTCTTTATCAATTATTCAATTACTATGCTGCCGGAAACTATAATCACTCCCCTTTTTTTAGTTAATCTGTCCTGTCTGTCATTAAGTACCTTAATATCTTTTTTTAATCCTCATTGTTTGTAAGAAGGTAAATCCTGTACTATGAAGGGTGGTTGTTGCCAATCCAATGTAGTCTTCAAAAACTTGTAAGCATATATAAACCTATTGGCCACAGTGCTGTTAACTTGTACTGTATATTTTCCCTACCCTGTTTACCCTGCCTTTTAAACTACATAAGGCAATATGCAATTTGCCTTAAAGGGAGGTATATTTAATACAGTCTATTAACAATGAATTCCACGTAACGGGACCTAAGTGTTACCTTAAATAATGCTTGTGCGTTACCTTAAAGGTAAATTAAAACCATTTACCTAGATAATCTAGGTAGATAAGCAAGTTATAGTACAAACATATTTCAATATATAGAATATGAAAGAGTTTGAAATGCCCACTGACTCCGCTAAAGAGGAGAGCTCCCCTGTGGACGGACAATGACACCCCCACCTCTCACACTCACTTCAGAAACTAACCCTAGTTCGCTGAAATAGGCTGCACAAAGAACACTTAGAGGGAACTGTAGTCTTCACAGAAGTGCCCTCAATGCATTGAAAAATACCTTTCATACCTTTCAAACAAGCAAAGAAAGAGATATCTGTCTTCAATCCAAGCTTGTAAAATTTCCCTTGATAGTTTGCACTGCTCTGTGACAGGCAATGTTTTAAGCCATGTCAAAAGCCCCACCCCCAAAAATAATATTTCTGATGCTAGTTACGGATTGGAATAAATATCTGTGCTTTCCTCAGCCTATCGACACCTCAGGGGAAGTATTATTTTCAGTCTTTTGGCTAGCTTTAAAAATGTTTAGGAATTTCAAGGATGGGGCTAATAATGATTCTCTGTCCTAGCAGCCAGGCATGCTCAAGCCAGCAAGAAGGTGGCATGCCACAGCTTTCAGTATCCTCATCCTGGGTTAAGTGTTAAATAGCTGTAAAACTCCAGTCCTGTTGTAACTCCTCCCCTCAGACCATTACTGAAAAGACCAAGGGAATATGCAATCTTCAATAAGCATCCCATTGGCCAAGTCCCAGACTGAGGAGAGAAGCTGGTAGAAGACCAGACTGACAAGGAACTTATGTTAAGTAAACAAGCTGATCAACAGTATACACAGGGTCCTCAACCTCAGTACATTAAATGGTGAGTGACAAGGGAAGCATGGAATGTGAGTAGAAGTGACCTTTAACAATGTTAACCCTTATATTATATAATAAATTTATATTCTTACGGAGGATGCATTGAGTTTTAGGAGCAACTAACTAGGTGGGGGTAATAGCATTATTACACTTAGGAAAGGTCCATATGTAGTGTTAATTAGCACTATTTAATTAAAATCACCAAAGAAAAACACCATACAAAATGTACTACTACCTACATACGAATTACCAAAACATTTTATATACAATTAATAAACTAAAACTTACTTTACTGAACACCCCTAAGTTTGAATGGAAAACTCAAAATGATAGGTTAAGACACACCTCCAGGATTTCTACAGGGTTCCATGTAGACACAAAAAGGGAAGGGAATTTTACTAACATCAATGAGAGGCTCTGATCTTCCACTTAGCAAATCAAAATAAATTGTCTAGCGGCCCTCCATAACAAGACAGGAAGTGTAAGGAAGTTCCTGTATGCACCCAGTTATGTGCTGTTTGTAAAAACATGTGACAGTCTTCGCCAATTAGAAAATTCTTCAGGCTCTCACATTACTCCCCCTCCCTCTCTCAGAAAGTAATGAGACAATCCGTTTGTTTGCTAGACAGGAAGTGTCTGTTATGATTAAATGACTTTGCATGTCTCTGAAACTACCCAGCATTCTTAGAGAAATAGGCAGTTTTTACCCCAATATAATATATTAAACATGAGGCTGTCAGGTACCTTCAGTTATAAGAAGGCTCTACTTCATTTTATACCCCGTGGGGAGCTTTAGCTCCTTTATCCAAAACCTCTCCTAAACTTGTCAAGCTAATCAGAATCCTGTGTTTTAACCCCTATAGTGATGTAAATGGAACTTGCTGTGGTAATTACAGAAGTATGAACCTAGCATGTTATTCTGGATCCTGTATAGGGTTCAGGATGTCAAAAGAGCTGTCAGATTGAATTGCTTGTGCAGGAGATTGCCTGGATCTGTGTTCAGATCTGCAGGTTAATACCATAATAATACATGTGTCCCAACTGAGCATCTGCTTTGTGTGAGAGCCCTGCCAGGACAGATGACTGTTGGTCCAGTAAGTAACAGTGGCCTGCACCAGCCGAGCGCATGTGACAGACTGCATGATTGGCTGTGATTACTACAGACCCCATTTGTGTGATACAGACGACGAAAACTTAGCCGACTAATCGTGGCACTATTGGTTATTACTGGTGTTTACCCAGCCTTAAGGTTGTACACACATGCGATCGCGGGTGCCAACCCGTGATGCACGATGTGTGTACGACGGCCAATAATCGTGCCATGTATGCACTTTATCGGCTAAAATGGCTGGTCTGACGATACACGGAACGAAATATATCCGAAATGGACGTTCGCACGTCATGCGTCGGCACAGGCGATCGCATGTGTGCACGAACCTTTAGACTTTATAGATTATAACTGTCAGGTAGGAGGTATTTGGAAGGGAGGTGCAAATATGGTAAAGTTTTGACTCTACAGGGAGAAGTACCAGAGGCACAAAACTCTCTGGGCAAATCTCCCGTACAGGATTACCAGAGGCTGTGCGATTTATTTTGGGTGAATCTCACCCACACATAAGTATTTATCGCCAGCTATTAGTTGGTTGTTTAATACTTACGTGTATTACTTAAGAGGCACGCAACCTCTGGTAAATTTGAAACGGCCGCACGAGTGCCTCTTCTGGTACTCACGCTGCCGCCGCAAAGTGAGCATTAACGTTGCGCCAAACAATCGACCCATATAATGCTTCCCTAATCAATAGTCTAATAGCTATGGATGTAAGGGAAGGGCAGATGAATCACTTGCATGTTCAAACCCTTGGATAGGAAGCGCTAAAGCATGACGGTGGGCTTTAATGTCTGTAGTCAGGAAAATGGTCTTATTCCAGGATGTATGAAAACTAAGTTTTCCAGAATTCTGTGCAGTTAGGGAATGATCGGAGTTGTAGTTTTAAACATGTGAAAGTTTCATTAAACGAAACTAACTGCAAAACAGAGAATGCTGGGATTTGTAGTTTTCAAACATGTGAAAGGTCACAAGCTAGGCTGTATTAGATTAGACAGATGCCTTACCTACAGGATATTAAGAAAAAACTACTGCAAACAGAGAAATGCTGGGAATGGTGGTTTTTCAAACACGTAAAAGGTCACAAGGTTAAACACCCCCCTGTCTATACCATTAGGCTGTATTATATTTAGGACACATGCCTTTGCCACAGGCAATAAATAAGATACTTTGCGTCCCCACCATGTGTTTATATGTAGATTATTAAGCCAATGCTATTATAATAACATGATTCATGAGGTACCTTTGTTATAAGAAGGCTCTATTTCATTTTATACTCTGTGGGAGCTTTTGCTCCTCTATCACACCTCTCCCTAACATGTGTATCCAATCAGATCCTGTGCTCACCAAGTCCTAACCCATAGGTTAAACTTGTTGTGGAAATACTAATAAATATGAACCTTGCATGTTAATTAGGATACTGTATAGGATTAAGGTGGGATACAATATATCGATTTTACTTATCCAACCAAGCGCTCATGCAATATTAGTTTAATCTTGCAGAACCACTTTTACCATTCTTCTATGCCACAGACAGGCGGGGTTCTTGCATGATCGGTCTAATGTCGGGGAGCACTCGGTCGGATAGTAATGTACATCGGATATATGTATGGGCTGCTTTTTGATTGCCCAAAGGTGCTGTTAGATTGCCGTGTCTGTTCTCAGACCTGCAGGTTTTATTCACATAGACTCTCTATATTCTAGCTGGCAGGTAGTATAGGTAAGGGAGGATATAAGTGGGTGTCATATTAATATGATGCGATTATGGTGGGTTTTTAGGACCTCAGAACTAATTTTATATTGCCCCCTGGATGTTCCTGTGAGCACTGCAACTACACATAGCAAAACATACACACAATTTCCACTGTGTACCAATGGGCACAATTTTGTAGTATACTCTATATATATTGAAAACAAACCAACTACATTCTTTTGTACCTTTTATTTTATACCTTAAAGGAAATAAAGCACTGTTCTAATGGCATTAAATGAAGAACGGGAGATAAACTAGTAATGTTTTACCCCCCATTCTACACTTAATGCACCAGAAGAGGCTACGAAACTTACACTGCAGCACGATACCACCGCTGGCTCTTGACAGGGTCCCGACCACTTCCAGCAGTAAGTAAGCTATAGCGCGCATGCACAAACGCATGCAAAGGTTCCAGCGGAGAATTGCGCGGGGTAAGTTTGCTCTTCTCTCCTGGTGCATTAAGTGAAGAATGGAAGAAGTAAGACATTGTTAGTACCTCACGTTTTCGATTAATGCTGTTAGAAACACAGCTTTATTTCCCAGTGAACTAACCTTTAAAACAGACAATAAAATGTGGTAAATGAAATGTTAATTAAATATTTTCTCCGTATCTTTACACACTAGCTATTTCCCTTCATCCAGATCTAAATAGTCAATGCATAATTAGCCATATACACACATATACTGTATATATATAATATATATATATATATATATATAATATATATAAATATATACTAGCAAAAGTGTGCCCGTGTGGAAATTGTGTGTGTGTTGTTATATATATATAATATATATATATATATAATATATATATATATATATCTATATATATAAAATGTCCATAGACACTGCACTCAAATTGTTGCTTCAAACGATTTATTGGCAAGATATTAGGTATAACAATTCACACAACGTTTCGGGGAAAACAATCACCCCCTCATGGTGATAAATAGTTTGTTACAAACACATCAAACCACAGCCATTAATAAGGTAAACAGGAAGTGACCTATGTCCAACACCTCCCATGACCACACCACATTTCCTCTGCACAAATGGAAACCCCACACACTGATATTACCACCCTCTAGTGGTAACACCCACTAAAGACACACCTTTGGAGCCGCACCATGATTTTAGATAAACACATACAAATAATATCCTATTAAGTCCATTAGGGGCAAGAGGACCTCAGTCTGTGGATCCACACACACCTCTCGTTGGCGGAGCCTCAGCTTGCGGTCTCCCCCCCTCAATGGAACCGGGACCATTTCTAATACCATAAATTTGAGACAGTCCGGATCATGTCCATAGTCAAGACAGTGTTTGGAGACCGGTAATTTACCGTCTTTAAGTCTAATACTCGACCTGTGCTGGGAAATTTTTGACTTTATAGACTGAGTGGTCTCTCCAAATACAGGAGACCACAGGGCACCACAGAACATACACCACAAACTGGCTGTGCATGTAATGTCCTCTAAGAGTGAATTCTTCACCTGTATTAGGGTGAACAAACAAAGATCCCTTCTTAACATATCTGCATTGTTTACATCTTAGGCATGGATACATGCCCTTACGTTGAATTCTACTATAGAACCGTATACATTCATTATTGGTCCTCATTGTAGATCTGACCAGGTTGGTGCCAATGGTGCGTCCTACGAAAGGAAATCAGGGGTGATTGGCAAACTCCGGAACATCCGGATAGGCCTGTCGAGTATATGCCAATGTCTCCGCACACCTCAGCAACCTTATTAACTCCAATCCCATAGTTCAGAACAAAGGGTAAACGGGGTCCTCTTACATCTTGCTTGCTTTCTTTATTATTGATCCTAACCAAAGCATCATCTAGTACCCTTTTTGGATAACCTCTGTGTCGAAATTTTTGATACATTTCCCCAATCTGTTCCATTCTTCTACCCCCCTCACTTACTATACGGTCCACCCGAGCAAATTGGCTAATAGGGATGGATCTTCTAGTATGCAGATATGTTAAGAAGGGATCTTCATTGTTCACCCTAATACAGGTGAAGAATTCACTCTTAGAGGACATTACACATGCGACAGCCAGTTTGTGGTGTATGTTCTGTGGTGCCCTTGTGGTCTCCTGTATGTTGGAGAGACCACTCAGTCTATAAAGTCAGAGATAGGGATTATGATTTGTATGTGTTATCTAAAATCATTGGTGCGGCTCCAAAGGTGTTGTCTTTAGGGGTGTTACCACTAGAGGGTGGTAATATCAGTGTGTGGGGTTTCCATTTGTGCAGAGGGAAATGTGGTGTGGTCATGGGAGGTGTTGGACATAGGTCACTTCCTGTTATACCTTATAAAGGCTTGTGGTTGATGTGTTTTGTAACAAACTATTATCACCTGATGAAGGGACTGTTTCCCGAAACGTTGTGAATTGTTATACCTAATATCTTGCCAATAAATCGTTGAGAAGCAACAATTTTGGTGCAGTGTCTATGGACGTTTTATGTATGGGGACAATCCAGCTGGATCCCTAACACTAGCACCAAAGCAACTTTGGTAGGTGGAGTGCGTTTTTTCATACATATTAATATATTATAATATATATAATAGATATATATAAATATATATATATTATTATAGCACATATCATTTCGGTCATTGAAGGTTATGAGAGAGTAAGGTCAGTGATGACAGTGACATCTACTGGTATTTTGTAAGATGATTTTTATTGCTAAATTTGTCACACATCACATCTTCATTTGCGCTTCCTATTTCTTACCATTACATTTTAAGCAGATCTATCTGCTGTAAAGTAAATCTTTGCCCAGAAAGCAGCTTAATTCCAAAGAGTACAAAGAGATGATTAAAATGAGCATTTGCTTTGTAATCTGGTTGATGAGATATAGGCAGGAAAAAAACACACTGATCATGTGTTTTATTTTCTGATATATTTTAATTTTCATTGTTAAGAACTGATATATAATTTCATATTTATGGCAATAATACATTTTTATGAATATAAATGGTAACAGAACACAAACACAGAACATACCTAAAGATATACGTCTATCTAGACTAACCTAACACTCATGAGCCCAACCTAACAATTGTTCCAGGGAAGGAACAAAAAAAAACCCAAATGGCAGAAAGGATCTCTAGATCAACCCAGAACGATATGTATTAATACCAGTAAGTTTAGTGTTTTTGAAGTTTAAACTTACCATATATCCGAGTATAAACCAAGATATTTTACCTTAAAATCATCCTGAAAGTCTCCCCTCTGTTTGTACTCAGGTCTGTCTGATCTGGATGCTGCTGGATAAAAACACATAGCCCTGGACAGTCAAAAGCTGTACCCTGTAACACAGAATCCTCTTGATTTCAGTGGTTAAGCAATGTTATCCTGCTCAGATCAGCACACAGAATGCAAGGGAATTGGAAAAAAAACCTGTCTTTAAGTGTTAAGTGCACAGAAGGTATGCAGGGCACATATGTATGAGGCTGTGTATGGGACGGTTGTATGGGACTTTCTATGGGGCTGTGTATGGGACTGCATGGAACTGTCTATGGGGCTGTGTATAGGACTTCTTTCTGAGGCTGTTATGGGACTTCTATGGGGCGTGGATGGACTTTTATGGGGCTGTGTGTGGGACTTTGTATAGGGCGTGTTAATGGGACTTTCTATGGGGCTGGTATTGGACTTTCTATGGTGCTGTGTATTGGACTTTCATGGGGCGTGTAAAGGACTGTGTATTGGACTTTCTATAGGACTGTCTGGGAACTATCTATGGGGCAGCCTTTGGGAGAAAGTCAACCCTCGGGTTATACTTGAGTCAAACAATTTCCTAGCTTATCAGTTAAAAATGAGTACCTCGGTTTACATTCGGGTCAGTTTATACTAAGTATACACAGTATCCAGGCAGCCATTTCGGTTTTTCCACCCTGTTTGTAAGTATTGTGAACTGTTTACACAGGTGGGAACATTTTGTAGAAATGCAGATTCTGACATCTATAAAGCTAGCAGTGTTAAAAGGTATTTCCCTTCCCCCCAAACAAAAATTTTACATTTAAGGAAACCCCTCAAAATACGTCTCAGCCAATCGCGTAGTGCTGAAGGTCTGGCCCCCTCTGCTGCTTCAAAGCACGAAACAGCAGTAGAAGGAGGCAAGGAAATGAGCGCTGGTAAAAACCTCACAGAACGTGTTAGACCTTGCGACGTTTTGGGATGGTGTTCTATTCATTCTGAAATTTTTATTTGGTAGACATACCCCTTCAATAAAAATAAATACATTATACAATACCACTACAAGCAGATAAAGCATAATTTATATGAACAATTTTGTACTAAACCCCCATCATTGGTCATAGGGCAGTATATTAATTTCAAGCTTGGGTTTTCTAGGAAAAACATTTCTAACATTTTTATAGAATGAGCCAATTCCATTGGTTTTGTCTATAAGAAATATGTTTGCCTGATACTTTATTGTTTCCTGCATGTACAAATCCTTTCTCTGAGCTTTTAATCCTTTTACCTTATTCATACCTGCTTCATCCTGAACATGAATGGCTAATTTCTTATAAAATAGGAGGATTCTCCTATCCTTTTCTTTTTTTTTTTCTGCATGTTTTGATCAGCACCTGATACGTTGAAGTTGAATTTAGTTTTTTTTCATTATTCTGCTACTGTCTGTGTCAGCTAACAATGAAAGCCAAGGCATATAAGCTGGAAAGTCCTGATCCATCGAGGGAATGGGTCAGAGGCTTGAGCAGAACCATTCCATGGTACACCATTAGTAGAATAAAAACAATTGTCATATGATAAAAACATATCTTATCAAAAATCTTCTCTCTTCTGGGCTAAATATTTAGGATTAAAAGCTTAAATGATTAGTTTATCAAAAATAAAACACTTTCTTAACCAAATATTAATTCTAAGCCTAAAAGGAAACATTGCTCCTGTTTGATATCACCCCCTAAGGAGAGATTACAGTACTTGCTAAACCACAATCTGTGGCACTGCTGTGTCTCTCGTGTAATTCCCCTGCTCTCCCACCATCCCCTCACCCTTGTGCAGAAGTGAGACTTTCTTGGCAACAGTTTTAAGTTTCATTATGTTTCTAGCAGAAGATTCTACATGTACAAGTGCTCCACATATTATCTCTGTTGGTTTGGTTTATAAGTACCTAAGGTTGCAGGTTCAATTACCCAGATGTTTTATACACTGCAAAATTCTCTGTATTTTGTATGAAAAGCAAAGGAATATATATCATTGTTAGGAACAGGAACATGTAAATAGTTACACAAAAACTGCACAAAAAAAGAGGATCTCTGTGCTGTTATATTATTGGCTGTTAACTTCTAGGATGCATGGCTGGAACCTATTCTTGTGGTCTATTCCTGTGTTTTTCTTGTGACAGGAACATGATTAGGAAAAACACTCTGGCTGCAAAAATAATAGGATGATCATATCCACAACTATACTGGTTAAGAACATGTGCAGAATGTTATATTTTTTTTACATATTTCAGTTTCCTTTAAATTTGTCCCTGTATACTGTACTTTTGAATATGTCCTACATAAAAGATGTATCATTGTATAAGAATGTATTTGGACATTACAATTTTTAGAAATGTACTAAAAGTTCAGATACTAACTTGTCAAGTTATCCCCTCCCCAAACAGAAATTGATATAAGGTTAGGCAACCCCCCCCCCCCCCCAAATCTAGGTTTAAAACATCTAAATCAGACCCTAAAATGTACTTACCTGCGTTTGTTACCTTGGTTATGGCTTTCTGAGGGAGATGAAGGAACGAGTCAGGTAAGTACAGTTAGGGGGTGATATTATATGGATTTATTTCACCAACATCTTCTAGTGTTTTACATATTATTACATGTATACATTCACATCAGGACCTGCCTCGAAGAGCTTACAATCTAAGCATATTTATTTTGACACATACAACTTATTAGTATGTCTTATGATTGTTGGGGAAACCGGAGTGCCAGAAGGGAACCAACAGAACCACGGGGAGAACATACAAACTCTTTGCAGATGTGTCCAAGGGTGGATTCGAACTCAGCTTCAGCGCTGCAAGGCATCAGTGCTAACCACTGAGTCACCGTTGGGGGTAGCCTTACCTTGTAAGGAGGTTATTTTTTTTGGAAGACAGATGCAGCCGCTGAGGGATCAGGAGGGGGGGAGAGCTCCACTGCATATGCCAGAGTCTTTTTAGAGGAGCAGGAAGTGGCAGGCAGGGATTACACACAGACAGACTCCTACTCTTCTTATTTTGGACTTTCATCAGGCCCTGCAGGACAAACTCAAGGATCAGTAAAGGAAGTTGGGGATCTTTAACAATACACAATGGGCAAATTTTAGTGGGAGATATCCTTTAATGTACTTTTTAATTTTAGTTTTCAGGAGCCTAAGCTGCAGGGTCCTAAAACAAAACATCCATTCCACTGGTTTCATTGCCTATGACATAATTACAAAATTGCTTCGGGAACTCCAGTAACTGCACAGCACCCAGAGACCTAACAGATGCCAAATCTGTGAGTCCTGGGTCAGTTTGTTCGGGTGAATCCCGAGGAGAAAGAAACGGAAAAGCATAACTAAAATATTAAACAGTTTCTAATGTTTCCACATTAGTGATCAAGGAAGCTGACGGCGACTTCCTTAGACTACACATGAATGAAGTGAAAAAAAAAAAAAAGGTTTGCACAAAATCCAGAAAGGATTCTTTGTTAATCACAGAAAGGATTTTCAAAAAACACAATCTCCTCATCAGACAGTTCGTGTGTAGAATTCTGAACGATCTGCTGGAGGCTCAGGCACATCACACAAGCAATCAATTAAGGAGTCAAATTAAAAAAAAAGGTGCAAAAAAAACAATCAGTATTGACAATACCAAATATGAGATGGTTTTATATAGAGACAGAATCATTAAGTGGTAGCCTGGGGAATTACAACATAAAAGTTAAAGATGTAAACATATTTCACAATTTGTAAACCATTATCTCTTCATGTGCTACTTATATCTGATTTCCAGCATCCTCAGCCAAAAAAAAACCTGTGGGGAAATCCTTTAATTCTTCTCATCTTCTTTAGTTCCAAATCACAACAGAAAAAACGGCAATAAGCAGTGCCCATTCTGCATTGATTCACACTACAGTCTGCAAAAATATAGGAAAATGCAGTGTTTTATGGGGAAGCCACACCACAGCGCACGGCAACCCAAGCAAAAAATGCAAACACAAAGCCATGTGCTGGTGATTGCATAAACAATCCATGTGATTGGAAGTAAGTAATAAGCGATCCAAAATCAATAAATAGGGCCTTCACTAAGATAGCATGGCATGTTCTGGGCCCACATATATTTATTTGTAAGCTAACTTATAAATGAAGGAACAAAGGAGGAAAAGCAAGGCTAGCATTCAGCTATCATAAACAAATATATTTAGTTTAATTTAGTTTTCTTAAGCCCAATTCTTCTCCATAAAGTTGTTACTTGAGGATATCAGTAAAAGTTATTTTGATCAGGTATTTACTGCTCATTTTTCATGTCATCGACAGAATTCTATCATTTTCTTTTCAAATAAGTTTTTTAAGTACATTTAGTGGCTCTAGAGTTGAACCGAACAGATCATGAACTTGCCCTTTTTCCATCATAAACACCATTGGGATTAGCTTACAGTTTCCCACCTCTCTTCTCTTTTTTAGCTAGAAAGCATGAACCCTGATAAAAATATGTTTAGTCTACAGGGCCTTTGCTTTTTGCTGATATCATAAATAAACAATGTTTGTTGTGTTGTGGGTCAATAGAAGTGGACCCTGCTTGTTCACAAGTGCCCAAAGTGTGGAGATAAGGAGTATAAAATAATAGAATACAATGGAAACAGTGTACGTAATTATTTGTGACTTGTCAGCTGAAGCCCTCTTAAGCCCCCAGTGATTCAAATCTAGGAGCTCGGCAAATTTTTTTAACTAACCAACGCCAGCATCAGTGTGAAGTAGTCTAGTTCCTGCGACAGGGTGAAATTGCTTCCGTTTGTTCATGCATGAGCATGCCAGTTCCACACAAAATCATTTACTTGCAAATGATCCAGGCATCTGAGCGTCTGCAGTCTGACTCCTGCTCAGTATTTGTCATGTTATGGTTACAATATCAGTGTCAGTTCTTTCCTAGAATCAGATTGTGCAAACACGGAATGTCAACTTGCCCATAGGTGTCATAGTGGAAACCCAAACTGTGTATGTAAGGGTGTCATTCTCCTTGCAAATAGACACCCTGTTTTGTATGTTAATGTGTTGTTTTAGAGCCATCTCTTCAACCAAACACATCTTAAGTCAGCAAGTTGAAAGGCTGTTAAGTATTTCATATATTCATATATAAGAAGCATTAGCAGGCTGCTTATTTTCAGTGTAGCGATTTACAGCATTTAATGAACTAGTACAAAGCCTTGCAGTATGAATATTTCATATGTGTTCTGTTGTAAAGGTCTTGGATCCATTTTATTGTTTGAAATGTAAGATTTGTACCATCTGTAATGTTAAATTATACACTCACAGTGTAGATATGCTACTAATACGGTATATTAAATCTAGCAATAGTCTTTTTATTATTAACGTTAGAAGCAAAACTTTGATTTTGCTACTATGTATGGGGTATCTAAAAGTCTTGACTTTAATGCTTCTGTATAGCCAAATATTCGTATTCTTTTAAAGGGCAAAAAATTACTTTCCTATCCTATATTATAAAATCCTAACCGCTGACTATGTACAGGCGTGCGTGTGTCACTGCAATCACTCCCCTGGCCTCTAGATGTCCCCATCCTCCCAACAGTTTAAATGCTGTGGATGATTGTTCTTTCCATCTTACGCATGTTTCCCTGAGGTGCTGGCAGTTTAATACTTTGTGCTTTAAAGCCGGGGAGTCCGAGGGACTTTTGGTGTCTGTGCGGGGAGATATTAGGCTCTAGCATGGGCGGAAACAGGCATCTGATACTGATGTTATTGCGCATGGCCGGAACAACAGGAATCTGACACTGGACATTCCTTAGCGGGGAGAGAGAAAGAGGAGAGAGAGAGAGAGAGAGAGATGACTGCTGCTATTTCTGTAAGTTAATGGGAGGAGGAAACTCTGGACAGGGGGAGGAAAAACTCTGGGACAGAGGGGGGGCCTCTGGGACAGAGGGGGGGCCTCTGGGACAGAGGGGGGGCCTCTGGGACAGAGGGGGGGTCTGGGACAGAGGGGGGCTCTGGGGACAGAGGGGGGGGACTTGGGACAGAGGGGGGGGACTCTGGGACAGAGGGGGGGAATCTGGGACAGAGGGGGGGGACTCTGGGACAGGGGGGGGACTGGACAGAGGGGGGGACTCTGGGACAGAGGGGGGGACTCTGGGACAGAGGGGGGGGACTCTGGGACAGAGGGGGGGGACTCTGGGACAGAGGGGGGGACTCTGGGACAGAGGGGGGGGACTCTGGACAGGGGGGGGGGGACTTGGGACGGGGTGGACTGGGACAGAGGGGGGGCTCTGGGACAGAGGGGGGGGACTCCGCGGGGGGGGGGGGACTCGGGGACAGAGGGGGCTCTAGACTTCAGGCAATGAGGGGGGTCTCTCGGATTCTAGAGCCCGTTAAGTAATGGGCTTAATGTCTAGTCTTAATCTATAAATACATATAAAGTAGACTTACTCCGGATGTGCGTGTGTTCTGCAAGCCTTCAATCCCGCAGATGTTTGATCTGGAGCAGTATCCCCCCTCTCTCTTTTAAAGGGCATCCCACTCTTCTAAAAAATAATTTATAGTTGTAGTGCTTCCTCCCCAGCCCCAACCGCATATTATAATTGTCAGAGAGTCCCCGATCTTTACTTACCCTCCCTCTATCCTCCGCCGCACTGCTCGCCTTCTGCTTGCATGGAATGCGCGGGGGACGGACCGGCAGCCATCACGTACGGCTGCGGCAGTTCAGAACGGTGGAAGATAGAGGGAGGTAAATAAAGATTGGTGGAGTGGAGTTTCTGGCAATTATATAATGCGGTTGGGGCTGGGGGAGGAAGCCCTACAACATATAAAAAGGGATTTATGCGGAGGGAGGGAGACCAAACGGGAGGGAGAGGAAGGGAGGGGGAGGGCTGCAGTGTGCATGGCAAAATTCTCCCGGGGGGGGAGACAGGTGGCGAGTTCATATGGACTTGCTAGGCTCCTGGTGGCCAGTTTGGACTTGGGGGGAACATTACAGGAGAACCATTGAAGTGGGATGTAGGTAAGGGTTTCTATGCACTACAGGGCCAGTTAGGGGGAGAAATTATGTTTTGGGGGTGGCATGCCCATGACCTGACATTTTCCCAGAAAACAACTGTCAAAACTGCACAAAATATACAGCATTCAAATTGTCAAGGCACTTGATTGACCGCTGACATTAAGATGTTTTAGATTAGATATCTAAAGAAATAGGAGGGCAGATCAACAAGAAAATGGCACAGTGGTGGTTGGGAAGAATATAATTTTCAGCAATGGTCAATTTAAAATATTTTTTCAGTATAGATGTCCTTTAATAGTATAGAATAGTTACTGTAGGTATGTAATACAGTGGTTGGCAAAAGTATACGGCCCCTTGAAGTTTTCTACATTTTGTCACATTACTGCCACAAACATGAATCAATTTTATTGGAATTCCATGTGAAAGACCAATACAAGGTGGTAGACGTGAGAAGTGGAACGAAAATCATACATAATTCCAACATTTTTAACAAATCAATAACTGCAAAGTGGGGTGTGCGTAATTATTCAGCCCCGAGTCAATACTTTGTAGAACCACCTTTTGCTGCAATTACAGCTGCCAGTCTTTTAGGGTATGTCTCTACCAGCTTTGCACATCTAGAGAATGATATCTTGCCCATTCTTCTTTGCAAAACAGCTCCAGCTCAGTCAGATTAGATGGACAGTGTTTATGAAAAGCAGTTTTCAGATTGCCACAGATTCTCGATTGGATTTAGATCTGGACTTTGACATGGATGTTTTGGCTTTATGTTTAGGGTTGCTGTCCTGCTAAGGGTGAACCTCTGCCCTAGTCTCCAAGAGGTTTTCTTCAAGATTGTGCTGTATTTGACTCCATCCATCTTCCCGTCAACTTGACCAGCTTCTCTGTCCCTGCTGAAGAGAAGCCACCCAAAACATGATGCTGCCACCACCATATTTGACAGTGGGGTGGTGTTTCTTTGATTGATGTGATGTAGTTTTTTCGCCACACATAGCGTTTTGATTTTGGCAAAAAGTTCCATTTTGGTCTCATCTGACCAGAGACCTTCTTCCACATGTTGCTGTGTCCCCACATGGCTGTGGCAAACTGCAAACGGGGACTTCTATGCTTTTCTGTTAACAATGGCTTTCTTTTTGCCACTCTTCCATAAAGGGCAACTTTGTGCAGTGCACGACTAATAGTTGTCCTATGGACAAATTTTCCACCTAAGCTGTAGATCTCTGCAGCTTGTCCAGAGTCACCATGGGCCTCTTGACTGCATTTATGATTAGCGCTCTTCTTGTTCGGCCAGTGAGTTTAGGTGGACGGCCTTGTCTTGGTAGGTTTACAGTTGTGCCATACTCCTTCCATTTCTGAATGATCGCTTGAAGAGTGCTCTGCGGGATGTTCAAGCTTTGGAAATCTTTTTGTAGCTTAAGCCTGCTTTAAATTTTTCAATAACTTTATCCCTGACCTATCTGGTGTGTTCTTTGGACTTCATGGTGTTGTTGCTCCCAGGATTCTCTTAGACAACCTCTGAGGCCGTCACAGAGCAGCTGTATTTGAACTGACATTAGATTACACACAGGTGCACTCTATTTAGTCATTAGCACTCATCAGGCTCATCATGTCTATGGGCAACTGATTGCACTCAGACCAAAGGGGGCTGAATAATTACGCACAACCCACTTTGCAGTTATTGATTTGTTAAAAATGTTTGGAATCATGTATGATTTTCGTTCCACTTCTCACGTGTAAACCACTTTGTATTGGTGTTTCACGGGAATTCCAATAAAATAGATTCATGTTTGTGGCAGTAATGAGACAGAATGTGGAAAACTTCAAGGGGGCTAAATACTTTTGCAAACCACTGTATTTAGGTATAGTCATAGTTTTTCTAAGGGTACTTTCAGGCAAGAAGTGATTCAGCTTATATTTTTATGAACCTTAGTTATCTAAGTTGCAATGCATTTTAGTTTGGTAAAACAGTTTTTCACCAGAAAATACAACAAAGGGCTGCAGCACCATGGGTAAGTCTATTAAAAATCCAAATTTTATTGCATATAAGTTAAAAAGTTTTTTGCAGATGGTATCCAGCAAACAGTAAACACGCAAAATAGGGCTTACACTTAAAGGGTATCTCTACTCGCATTTTGAAGATTTGGTAATCCAGTTCTATTGAAGAACGGGAGGTATAGGAGCTGTGCCTTACCTTCCGTTCTTCAATAGAACAAACAGGAGCCAGGAGAGAAGGTAAGAAACTTACCCGCTCGCTCGCTCCCCTGGCGTGTAGTCTGACAGGTCCAGACGGACCTTGTCTTCTATGCGCATGCGCGATCTATGCGCATAGAGGACAAGATCCGTCGGGACCAGTCAGACTAAGCACCAGAGGAGCGAGCGAGCAAGCGGGTAAGTTTCTTACCTTCTCTCCTGGCTCCTGTTTGTTCTATTGAAGAACGGAAGGTAAGGCACAGCTCCTTTACGTCCCGTTCTTCAATAGAACTGGATTACCAAATCTTCAAAATACGAGTGGAGATACCCTTAAAAAGCACAGTTTTTAATCAATTATAGAAAATGCAATCTTCCAGGAAAATGCACCAACAATGCCTTTATAAAGGCATGCCAGGGTAACAGGGTGGGTGTGAGTGTATGGAGTGTATCACATGAATTCCAATAGGAAATGTCAAATTCTGTCCACATGATTACCTCTTTCCTTATTTGATTTTAACACACTAAACACACTGTAAGATTACTGGTTGGTGTTTGTCGTGTTAATCAGACTTATCGGAATTTGAATGAAATCGGAATTTTGAATAAAATAGAAAAATTTATTGACAAAAAAAAAAAAAAAAAAACAGCTAAAAAGGGGGAATTCCCTTCCTTGACTCCAAACAACATCGGAAGAATCCCTGGATCCACCAGACATATAATGTATATATATATATATATATAATAAATTTTAAGCTATGCAGGAATTGCCATACCACATGCTGGAAGACAGTGCCACAGTTCCACTGTTCTCACTGTAAAGAAACCTTCCTAACCTGAAGATAAAACTTCTTTTCTTCCAATCTTAAAGTGTCCATGTGTCCTCTGATGTGACCGATTAGTAAACAATGCACTAGAGAGTTTACTGTATGGCCCATTAATATATTTGTATAAAGTGATCCCCATGCAAACGTTGCTTCTCTAATGAACAGCCCTTGTCTATTTGTCTGCATAGTCAAGCCCCTCCATTCCCCTTATTATTTTAGCTACCCTTCTCTGAACTGCTTCCATTACAAAACTGCACCGCATATTCCAAAGGGGGCCTTACCAGTGCCCTGTAAAGAGAGAGAATAATATTTTTATCTAAATTCTTACTCACTTCTTCATAAAAACAAAATAAATTTGTCTGGCACAATCCATTTCTCATAAATCCATGCTGACTACTACTAAGACCAGTTCTGGAGACAAAGTCAAGTATATGGATCCCATAACAGTTTCCAGCACCTTCCCTACCACTGATATTAGGCTTACAGGTCGATAGTTTTACTCTGAGTTCCATTATACTATAGTAATAGTATAGTATATATAGTATAGTCATTCACTGACAGCTTTCTATAGAATGTACAGCACTGCGATCTGAATGAACCAACTAGACCACCAGAGGCAGCATAGCATACTTGTATGGGAAGACCCCGGTGATGACCTGAGACGGTTTCTCTTACTGGTGATCTCCTCTTCTCACCATGGGACTGGCAATGGCTATGCGGTCACGGTTTTAGGGGGTGCTATCTCGATCCCCACATCAGTTTTGGACAAAATCAATGGCGGATCGAGGGGGCTAGGGGGGCACTTGATTGCTGCCCTCAGATTGCCTCTAGCTGCCTTAAAGGGTCAGTATGCAGCAAAAGTGCCCAGGGCCACTTTGCAATCAGTACTGATAGAACTGCTGTGATTCAGCCTTTAAAGAATAAAAACCTTTTACTCGAATATATATGGTACATTGGCTTTTTTCCAATCCAGCACCACACCCAGACTGTTTCTGAAAAGAAACAGTTGTCTATATAAAACTGGACTAAGCTCTCTTTAAGGCTGGGTAGACACCAGCCAATAATTTCGGCCGACCGACCAATTCATGGCACTTTTAGTCAATTGGCCGAAAATATCGGCTGGTGTGGGGCGGGCAGCCATAAACGATTGGGCATGTCGGAAAATTCCGATCATGCGGTTCCCAATGGGAATGCACGATCGATCGTCCGCAAATTCGGGCCACTGCCGAATTGCCCGCGACCAACGGACATTTATATTTGACCGATGCTCGTAGCGAGCGATCGGTAGGGACAAAAAATCCCTCCGTGTGTACCCAGCCTAAGATCCGAGGATGTATTCCATCTGGTCCTGGTGCTTTCTTGATATTTACTTTGTCTAACTGTTTCCATACCATATCCTCTGAGTGAATATTCCTCATTTATACCCTTCATATTATTATATATTCATATATTATACCCTTACAGTCCCTGCTATAAGGATTAGGATTATCTAAATTAAGAAAATGCTTATATATATCAAATTTATGAACTTAATACCTTTTGAGGTACTGGCAGATCCATTACTCCATTCTATGTCAGGGTAACTGAAATCACCCATAACAAGAACATGCCCCATACCAGCAGCCTATGCCAGCTGCATATGGAGATTCATCACCACCTCTTCACTGGCATTTGGCATCTTATAACATACACCAACAATTAATTTACACACCTTCTTGCTTCCTGCACAAAGATCCACCCACATTGTTTCTGCCTTATAATTTATACCCTAATCTATCTCATGTTTTAAATTTGGCTTTAATTCTTGTTTAACATACATACCGGTATTCCTCCTCCTTTCTTATTAATTTGGCTTGAAAAAGCCAAATTCCTGTTCTTTCTATTAAGGGTCAGAGATCCCACCTGGCCCTTAAACCTTAAAAGCAAAATTCCCTAACCAAAAAACCTTGAATATACCTTATTTATTATTAAAGGGCATGTTCACCCCCAAAACTGTAATTTAACCCCATACTGGCCACATTCTATAGTTTAAAAAAATCCTTACCTTAAATCTCTGCTCCAAATGGTTTTTCTGCTATGCCCCTCCAAAGTCCAGGAAACTGTTGTGTAGAAGCTCTCAGTGAGTCATCCTGTGGCTGTCTGTGCCTCAACCTCATCAAGGTCTGAGGCATGCGCAGGGAAGCCCTCCCCCCCCCATCCATCCTCTGAGGCCGTGGCACCTAGCGTGAAATCCTCTTCAGGTAAGGTAAGTAAGAGCTGCCCACCCCTAACCGCCATAATATTTTTGAAAAAAACTGCCCCGATAGTTACTTACGGACCCTTCTCTCCCGCGGCGTCTTCGATGACGTCAGCCGCGTCTGTGATCACAGACGCGGATGGCGGACCAGCCACTGCTTGCAACTTCTGCAAGCAGGGAGCTGGGTAGGAGACGGCGCGAGAGAAAATGGGCTGTAAGTAAACATCTGGGCATTTTTTTAAAAATGTAGGTGGGCAGCTGCTACCTACAGTATACCAAAAGTTTAATTTCAGGGTGGACATGCCCTTTAACATAACAAGACATCCAGCCCTAAAAGAAAAAACACAAGACACCGCTTTTTTCGTGGCAAAAAGTATGGGAGGTCACTTTACTAAATTAACACAACATATTTCAAAAAAACACAATTTTAGAGTCCCCTTCTAAACTAAATGCGGTCTTCCTCCCCCATGGCCGATTGGTATTACCTGGCTCGATTAGCCCCAATCGCTCACCGCCCTTGCCAGCTGAGTCCCCCTGCACATCAGCTGGCATTGATTGGTATTGCCAATCATTCACCGCCCTTGCCAGCTCAGTCCCCCTGCAAATCAGCTGGCATAACTCGCGCTCCCACCAGCTGAGTCCCCCTGCACATCAGCTGGTGTTTTGGAGGTCTAGACAATCGTGATTTTCCCTTTGTCCATACCTACCCCAGGTGCCCCATCTGGTTTGCCCCACCTTCTTGCAACCTGAACGCAAAGCTCAGTGCTGCCGGTAGCGTCCCATACTGCATTTCCATGGACCCTCTTAACCGCTGTCTGGGGAGACTGCATTCTGCCACAAAAAGGAGGGGACTCCTGCCTCCATAATTTCAACTAGCCCATTTTCCCAAAAATTCCTGAAAGTCGTTTATAAAAATTGCTAACCCAACATCAGATAAATGTACACCATCTGCCCTAAGCAAACCTTTACATTTCAAATCGATGTCCGGATGCTCAGAAACTTCTCCGACCTAAGGAGTGATAAATGAAACCATTGCCTTGTTAACTTTCTTTCTTGCCTTGTCTGGGCTGCTGGTGACCTTGCCCTTCTCCAACTCAGCCTTGGGGTTATGCATGACCAAACTATTTTCAGGCCTTTCCAAATGGCTTTGTATCTACTAACTCCCTTGCATGTCCAACAGTAGGTCCAAAGATTTTCTTCTACTAAATCATTGCCCCCGCATGTATAATCAATATGTCCGGTTGGCCCCATTTAGCAGCTGCATCTTCTAATAGTGACCTCATCTGTCTCCATTTCAAACCTCTCCTTCCTAACCAATGAACCTTCATACATCCTTCCTAGCCCAGCTGATATCCCTCGGTCTTCTCTCAGCCCATTTACTAGCCCAATGTATAAACGAGTGACTGATGATAAAGACTCGGTGGGTACTTCAGTATTCGATTTTCTGTAATAATAAATGTTTAATAATTAGCAACAGGTAATCTTATGTATTTCTTATACACTTCAGACTTCCATCTACCCAACACTTTTATTTCCCCTGCTGACCTCCCCAACATGGCTGCCACTGTCGCCGCCACAATACGAAATGAATGAGTCCCGTATTTACTACTGTCAAAACCTGCTATATCTAGGGCCTTCCCTAGTATTGACTTATTTGATAATGCTGTTAGATCCTTGTGAACCCAAAATGAACCTAAAGAACTGGGGCGAACTGAAATAAACTTTCTTTCTGCCTTAACCGGACAAATAGAATTGTGACTTTTATGCACTTTTATGTGACTTTTTTTTTCATATAGGATTCCCCCTGTCCCCTCAGCCCCAACCGCTCTATTTTTATTCTTAGAAAGTTCCCCAAACTTTACTTACCTCCCCTCTTTCCTCCGCCGCGATGCCGGCCCTCTGCTTGCGAGAAAATGCAAGCAGATGGGCGGGACCGGCAGTCGCGTCTGTGATTGGCTGAGCGGCAGCCAATCACGGACGCGGCTGCCGGGAGTTCATTGCGGCGGGGGAAAGAGGGACGGTAAGTAATGTTTGGGGCACTTTCTAATAATAAAAATATAGCGGTTGGGGCTAAGGGGAATATTATATGGAAAGGATTTTATGCTAGGGGGAGGGATCGCAAAACGGGAGGGAGAGAGAGGGGGAGGGAGGGGAAGAAGGGCTGCAGTACGCATGCCAAACTTCTCCTGGAGGCCAGATAGGAGGCAGAGTCCTATATGGACTCTGCTATCCTCCTGGTGGGCAGTTTTTGGGACTTTGGGGGGGGGGACTACAGGAGAACCATATGGAGCTGGGATGTGAGGTAAGGATTTTATTACACTACATGATGGGGCCATTACTGGGGGGGGGATTATAGTTTTGGGGATGGACATGCCCTTTAAAATCTCCTCCAACCCCCTAGCCATCTTTTCCCCTTAAAACAGCTACACCATCATCATTAAGGTGCAGTCCATCTCTACTAGAACAGAAAAGTCTGCCCAATTCTCTAAAAACTCAAACCCCATCTCCTTACACCACCCTCTTAGCCACGCTTTAATAGTCATAAGCTCCTGTTGCCTCCCTAGCGCATGTGGCTGCGGTATTATTTAAGAAAACACTACCCTTGAGGTCCTTTAACTTGGCCTCCAACTCTCGGAAAACATTTTTAAAAGGACCCCCGGGTCACTTCCAGCCCCACCCAATAATCTGTCTACATGATCCACCACATGTCAAACTCTAGGACCAGGCAGGCAACACACTTTTGCCATGTAGGGTCTTGGCGGCAGATTACCCTATCTACCTTTCTAACTACTACCTCCCTATCCTTTCTATTCCCCAGTTCTCCCTCCCTTGTATTAGAGATGGCAACCCCCTGGGAGCTCAAGGGAATGGCCTGCACTATACATGCTACTGAGCTGTCGTCCTCCACATCTCCAACTAAAATGGCAAATCTGTTAGGATCAACTAGCTGGAAAATAGTGACCCTACGCTTCTGTCCCCTTCTTCCCCTGGTGACCCTTACAAATGTATCTTCCTTCACCACCTTATCTGCCCCATATCCATCCTCCAGTTTACTGGCCCCCTGTTCTAAACACTTTTGTTTAGAATTTTTGTGGTTCAAAAATGACTTTAGGTATATTGACAGGAATTGCTTTCCTGAGTATTTTTGAAATTTACTTTCATTATTTACTTTTTTTCTAAAATAGTTTTGAAGATATTTACATTTTTGTGTGTGATGTGGTAGCAGCATCACCAGATACCCTGCATTTCCTGCTCTGAATGTGACAGTCCTTTTTCCCTGTGTCTCCTCCTCATGGGCCCCCATAGCCCCTCCCCTTGCCCCCCCCTGGTGGCTCCTCCCACTCCTCCGTCAGTCACTGTAACTCAATCTCTTCCTGTTTTTTTCTGCTTTCCCCTGCACTGAGCTTGTGCCAAGCACAGATTATAAGGAGGATCAAGTATTTGTGACAGCAGATTCAGACCTCCCACCCCCTAACTTTCTGATCAGTGATTTCTTTTATATCTTGGGCAGTGCAGCACGTAGAGAGGTGGTTGATGGCTCATTTTAAAAGGTAGGAATGTGGCCTTTCATTTAAAACACAACTTATTTGGAGACCACAGTTCCCCTTTAAAAACAGCTACATCCCCAAGCAATCTGAGAGGAAAGGGGGAAAAATGCCCTTTTTTTCCCTCTTTCCAGCCCCCACCCTTTCCGCACTGAATGACCGGCAGCCGCGTCCGTGATTGGCTGCCGCTCAGCCAATCACAGACGCGACTGCCGGTCCCGCCCCTCTGCTTGCATTTTCTCGCAAGCAGAGGGCCGGCAGCGCGGCGGAGGAAAGAGGGGAGGTAAGTAAAGTTTGGGGAGCTTTCTAAGAGTATAAATAGAGCGGTTGGGGCTGGGGGGACAGGAGGAATCATATATAAAAAATAGATTTTTATTGTGGACATACCCTTTAATAAATACCAAGCAAGTTTGTTTGACAAGATATATTTCTCATGAATCCATGCTGATTACTACATAAGATATTGTAACAGTTTCCAGTATCTTTCCGACCACTGATGTTAAACATATAGGTCTAAAATTTACCAGGTTGGAACGACTACCCTTTTTGAATATTGGTATTGCACCTGATTTTTTCCAATTCAAAAGGCACATCGCCAGACAAAAGTGAATCTTAAAAGAAAGGTAACAGTGGTCTAGATAAAACTGGACTGAGATCTCTTAATATTCAAGAATGTATTTAATCAGGACCTGGGGCTTTATTGATATTATCAGTGTCTAATGGTTTCTGTACCATATTCTCTGTCAGCCAGAATAAATATTTTTCTTTTATACCATTCCAGGGTTGCCAACCTAATTTTAAAAAAAAATACGGACAAGGGGGCAAAAATTCCTGGACACCCAAGATTTTTTACGGATTCTTTACTCCCCCTTTTAACGCTTAAGTGCCACAGAATGTGTATACACGTTCTGTGGAAAAAAGTACCAAACGGCCACAGAACGTCCCTTAAAAAAAAATCGCAGCGCACACAAATAGAAGCAGATGGGGATGGCCTCATTACGTCTGCTACCCTGCGATGCCCTGCCGACCCTTTTCGCAGCGCATGCGCTGTTGGTGCACATCGCATGCGCTGTGATACATCAAAGAGATCGCAGCACATGCGCAGGGTAGCGCGCATAGATCGCAGTGCAGTACCTGATATAGTAACCTGTCACTGTAGTAACTCAAAGTTCCATTCACAAATAGGATTTTTTCTAAGTCTTTGCTACTTAGTAAAGACTTAGAGAAAAAATGGGGATAGAGATCAAAATTTGATGATCACTTCTGCCAATGAATGAAAAATCACTTTTACACCTGTAAAATGATTTCCGGGAAGTGATTTTTCCGATCGGTTTATGAATTGGAAACAGGCATTTATGTCCATATTCTAAGTTCGTTATCATTCCCTAAGATGATCTGATGATAATCTTTGGGAACGATCAAAAAAAGTTTCTTAAAGCGATACACACACCTTTTTTTTTTTTTACACTAAAACCATAAATTAGCCAAAACCTTTTCTTCTCCAAGCTTCCCAATATCCCTGGCTATATCGGTAAAGTAAACGCAGATAATTATTTGTCCGATTTCAAGGGAAACTAAGCCTATTTTATTAGGTAATTTTGAAGAGGTACCAAATAAAGACCAGTTTGAATTTATAGGATCAGTAAAGTGTGCAAAAACTTGCGTGACACGCGTTTTTTGATTTTTTTTCTTGTAACTGCACTTGTACATGCGTCCCATTTGAGCTAGTTGGTGGCCCTGTCTCTGTTTGCACCCATGCATATGGCATACCAAATGATTCAGGACATGTGGGAGATTGACATTTAATGGGTCTTTTTGCTTGTCAAGTGGGTTTAGGTAGGATTTCAACCTTTAAATCATCTTATTTTATTTTTCCCAAAATCTCCTAAAAACACACAGGGTTACCCAATAAAAGTGCTTATCGTTTAAAATGATGCTAATTTTCCCCAACCAATCAGATGTTACCCTTCAAATGTTTAATAAGTTCTGATTGGTTGGGGCAAAATTAGCACCATTTTAAATAAGCACTTTTATTGAATAACCCTGTGTGTCTCCTTGACAGAGTTCTATGGATTACTGCGTCTGAAATTCTTTATGTACCGTATGTATGAAAGCTTGGCAACATAACGCACCCAAGGTTGCCTAATTTCAAAAATTATAGTTTGTGGGGGGGTATTTCCAAGTTTCGGACTGTTTCTTTTGAAAAAGTGTAGGCTGTTACAGAGCATTTGTAATTGCACTTGTGCATGCTTTCCATTTGAGTTAGTCAGGCCATGTGTCTGTGTGCACCCATACATATGGCATACAGTTTGATTCAGGACATGTAGGAGATTGATATTAGTGGGGGGGTTTAATTGTGGGGGACATTTCTCGGGGCTGTTTTTATGAATTACAGAGCACTTTGATTTTTTCTTGTAATTGCACTTGTGCATGCTTCCCATTTGAGTATTTTGGTGGCCATGTCTCTGTGTGCACCCACGCATATGGCATGCTGTTTGATTCAGGACATGGAGATGGATATTTTAGTAACTTTTCTTTTCATTACTTGGGGGTTTGACAGGATTTTTAACTTTGAAACTTTTTTTTTTTCAGAAATATGCTAAAGTGAAATTCTACGAAGATCTGCACACACCAATGATAGTATGAATTACAAATTTGCACCGTTGATTAGCTGAAGGTGTGTAGATTCTGAGAATATATAGTTTTGGGGAATTTTTGAGTTAGAGGGGTGTTTAGATTGAAAAATCTGGGAAGTTGCTGTTATTGGGCCACTGCACATTGGCTCACTTTGTGAGTAGTGGCTTCCACGTCCGTGATTGTAACCATGCAAATGGCATACCGTTTGATTCAGGGCATTTGGGAGATTGATACTTAGAATTTGCCATGATTTTTAACTTTGAAATGTATTTTTGTACATTTTTCCAGAAAATCTGGTAAAAGTGTGAAATTCTACACAGAACTGCGCCCACACCATTGGTGGTATGCATAAAAGAATGACACCGTTGCGTAGCTGAAGGTGTTTAGAGATTGACCGGGGGGGGGAATCTTTCCTTATTTGTGAATTTTAACACCTGAGCGCACCTGTTAATAACTTACTGTAGTTGGTTGGTATGTTCGTGGTTGATCAGACTTATCTGGAAATTAGGAATGAAAATCTGTGGAGGAATTTTGGACATAAAAAGTTAGCGGAAAACCATTTTACCAAAGAGAAAAACAAAAACGGGCTAAAACAAGGGGGTAACTGTGCGCTTCCTGAGCGTACAACAAACAACAATCGGAACGGGGTCGCACCTGGGATCACACCAGAAAAACGGATCTCTGACAATACAATGGAGAATAATAGAAGGGTATCATAAATATATATAGAGTGGCCTAGGACGACTTTGAAAGCTATTCAGTGAACTTGTCCATTACCGAAACCCCCCCCCCCCCCCCCCCCCCCCCCCAAAAAAAAAAAAACAATGAAAAAAAAGAAAAAAAGGGGGGGGGAAAGAGGGGGAGGGGGGGGTGGGGAAATTAAGCACCCCAAGGGGGGGGGAGGGAACCCGCAAAGCCGAAAAACAAAGGGGCGGCCCGCCAAAAAAACAGAGGGGGAAAAGAAGAGGGGAGAACGTTGCTTGAGACACAAGTGCCGCCAGTCGGCCTGTTCTCAGCTGTAAATGGAGGAACGCTAATACGGTGGAACCTGAAAGATAAGGCTCTTTTCTAAGGGCGCAAGGTCTTCAAGGATGGTTCGCCATGGGTTGATCTCGGGGTTAATGTGAGCCGGATAAGTAGTAGTAAACAAGGTGGCACTAAAAGGGGCAGTTTGAAGGCGTTTAGTGGCCGCATATTCATATATTGGGTGTATAAAATTATCCCATGGCCAACGAATGCTTCTCTATGGTAAACGCCCTTGTCTACTTTGTCTAAAAAAGCATAGTTCAAGAACCGGCGTCACAATGTCGGGGGCCTCTAATATGGTTACAAATACTCACGCAACGGCTGCCGAACTAGGCGTGTCCGAAAATGTACGCAAAACTGCACCGCATAATTCCAAAAAAATGGGGCCTTACAGTGTCCCTGTAAAAAAGAGAGCCAATATTAGGTTATTCTAAGGGAAATTCTTAGCAATAACACAAAAATTCTATCATACAACCAACACAAATAAATTTGTCTGGCACAAATACCATTTCTCATAAATCCATGCTGACTACTAATAATAAAAAAAGAGAGGGGGGGGGGGAAGGGGGAAGGGAAAACCATTCGTGGTGAGGGACAAACGTCAATGGTATTTGGAGTCCAACATAACATTTTCCAAGCACCTTCCAACTACCACTGAAAAAAAGACATAAATAGGCCTTACCAGGTGCTAACAATAATGGGTGGTTGTAACTCGTAGGGTTCCCGTTATACTATAGTAGATAGTATAAAGGTATAATATAAAGTAAATAAAGGTCCATGGGTCAACTGACGGAACAGAAAAAGGAAAAAAAGGAGGGGGGGGAGGGAAAGGAGGAGGGGCTTGTGGCTAAAAATAGAGGGGGTATACGATCACTGCAGATCCTGTAATGAACCAAGGCTAGACGCCCAAAACGAAGAGGACAGCATATCATCCTGTGTATGGGAAAAGGGCCGGGGCCAGGATGAAATTTACCTATACTAGTTTTCTGTACATGGAAATAGAACTCACTCTTCTCACCATGGGACTGGCAATGGGCTCTGCGTCACTGTTTGGGTGAGGGGGTGCTACAAAAAAAATCGAATCGCGAACACATCATGTTTGTGGAACAAAATCGATTGCGGAGCGGAGGGTGGCTGGAAGGGGGGCACATTGGATAATTGCCTGCCACGGCAGAGGATGTTGGCCTAGCTAGCTGACCTAAAGAAAAGGGTACGAGGCGTATGTCAGCAAACGAATGGGAGGGCCGCGAGGGGGGGCCACAATTTTCAGATGCAGTAACTGATGAAACTGCTGTGATTCAGCCTTTAAGAATAAAAACCTGTTGTAGGCGTACTCGAAAGTCGTATGAAGTACAGGGGATTGGCTGTTTGTTTCCAAGGTCCAGGTCAGGCACACACGGGGCGGCAAACTGGTGGTTGCTGGAAAAAGAAACCAGTTAAAAAAGTCTATATACAACGGACTACTCAGATCGGGGGTTGGGTAGCATGCTGGGTAGGAACACTCAGCCCATATGAAAAATGTCGGGCGCGACCGAAAACCAATTCCATGGCACTTTTGAGTCAATTGGCGCAAATAACAAACACAAAATAGGTCGGCTGGTGGTTGGGCGTGAAAGGCCGCCATGCAAAACGATTGGGTGGACATGGTCGGCAAATTGCCGGGAACATGCGGTTCCCGAGGGAATAATAGGGGAAGCAAAGAGCATCGCACGGGGAGAAAAGGGGAAAAAAAGAAAAAAGGGAAAAAGGTCAGTACCTGCAAATTCGGATCGGAAAAAAGGAAAAGAAGGGCACATGCCGAATTGCGGCGTCAAATACCACACATGAATAGGGGCACATTTAATAATTTGCCAATTGGCAAATGGGCGTACGGCGTATCGATCTGGTAGGAGACAAAAAAATAACCGCATCCGTAAAGGGTGTACCCAAGCCTAAAGATCCGGAGGGGGTGATGTTATGTAAAAACCAATCTGGAATCCAATGGGGATAATTGGCTATTCTTTGATCAGGAGTGGGGTAACTGTGTCTAAAAAGCTGTATGGGGCGGGTCCACTACCGAGATCAATCCTCATGAGTGAATATTCCTCCTTTAGAATAGGGGGTACCGGCTTCATATTAGGATGGTGATATAGGTTCATATATGGGTTATAGACCCTTACGAGGTCCCCCCGGGGTTGGCGTAAGTAAGGATTAATATTAAATCTACATAAATCAAGTGAAAAAGGGGGGAGGAACCATGCTTATATATAAATAAATTCATGGAACTTAATATACCTTATTGAGGTACTTAGTCCAGAGAAAGGGTCCAGTTACTGATAGACGACCATAATACTAGGTCGGAGGTAGCACTGAAATGGGTCGCACCCATAACAAATCGATAAACCCATACCAACAGCAGCTAATGCCAGGGCTGCATATGGAGATTCATCACCACCTCTTCCACTGCATTTATGGCTCTATAGATAACATGCCACAGGGCCGGAACAAGTAATATTAAACACACCGTTCTTAGCTTCCTGCACAAGATGAACACACCCAAACATATGTTTCTGCCATGTGAGAATTTAAAGGTACCCATAAATCTATCTCAGGTGGTTAAGTTAAATTTGCTTAATAAACAATTCTTTTTAAACTGACAGTACACCGGTATTCCTCCTCACTTTCTTATTAAGTCATGTGGCTGTGAAAAGCCAAATTTCCCTGTTCTTAAATCTATGGTAAAAGAGGGTCAGAGATCGCCGGACCATATATCCCATTACAAAGCCTTAAAAGAGAACAGGGGGGGGAGAATTCGCCGGGGGGGTAAGCCAACAAACCGGTTGAATATACCTTAGTTTAAATTATTAACGGGCATGTCACAAGAACCAGGAAGTGAAGGGAGAAAAGCCCCCCAAACGGGTGTAAAATTTTAAACCCCTACATATGCCACGCGTTACTAATGAGTGTGTAAAAAAATCCTTACCAAAAGGTTAAGAAAATCTCTAGCTGGGCAACAAATATGGGTGGTTTTTCAATAGTGCTATATGCGCGCGGAACCTGAAGATCCAAAAGATCCAGGAAACTGTTGTGGTAAGGGGAAGCTCTGGCAAATAGTGAGTCGGAAATAACCGTGTGGCTGTCTGGTTGTACACTCAACCGTACACAGGAAAGGTGCTGAGAGACAAAAATTCCGGAGTGAAAGCCCGGTCGGGCCCCCCCCCTCCGGATCCCATCCCTCTGAGGCCGTGGGCACCGGAATATGGGGGAAAAGGGGGGGGGGGGTATCAGAAGTTTAGAAGGTGCAAAATAACTTCCATGTAAGGTAAAGTAAGAGCTGCCCACACCGCGTGGAAGGCCGTGCCATAATATTTTTGTGAAAAAAACTGCCCCGAAATAGTTCTGGGGTAGCGGAAAAAAGGACCCTCTCGAAAATCCAACGCGGCAGTCAAATTCGGTGACGTCAGCCCGTCTTGGTGATCCACGGCACGCTGATGAGCGGACGGGCACCACTGGGGAATACTAATGCAACAATTCAAAATGGCAAAAAGGCGGGTTGAGCAAAAAAGATTGTGTAGGATACGGTCGACGCATAGGGAGAATTAGGCTATGTAAGTTAAACGTCTGGGGGCATTGTTTTGTAAACAAAGGAGGTAGGGTCAGCATCTAACCGGGGGCAAGGGGGAAAAAGGGGAAAGGAGGGGGGGGGTGACAGTATAAAAAAGGAAAAAAAAAAAACCAAAAGTTTAATTTCAGGGGAGGGGATAACTGGGGCCACTTAGCAACACTAACAAAAGACATACACACCCTACGAGGAAAAAAACCAAACGAACAAAAAAAGAGGAGAAAAAAAAGGAGAGAGGGGGAAGAACAAAACGCGGGGGGGGCTTGTGTGATGTCGTGGCAGGAAAAAAAAGAAGGAAGTATTGGTGGGAGGGAGTCACTTTCACGTAACTTAACAAACAACGGATATTTAAAACAAACCAAGGGTTGTTAGAGTCACCCTAAAGGGATCCTAACTAAAATGGGGGGGGTCTGGTGCCTCCCTACCCGTGCCGATTGTGGTATGTAGCCTGGCGTGTAGGACGAGTCAGCCCCAATCGCTCACCGCCCTGTGGGCCGCGGGAGGCGAAGGGTAAATGTACGTGAGGGGATACACCGTCCAACACTGGGGGGCAAAAATCACTGAAGCTTGTTAAATAGTATTAGATTGCCAATCATTCACGCGGCTTGAAAAGAAAAAAGGGGGCCATCTCAAGTTCCCACCTGGGCAAACAAATCATGGGGCATGTGAACTAAACGCGCAGGGGGGTCGGAAGACCACCAGCGGGGAGATCGCCCGACT
This sequence comes from Hymenochirus boettgeri, assembly GCA_019447015.1. Taxonomy (NCBI): domain Eukaryota; kingdom Metazoa; phylum Chordata; class Amphibia; order Anura; family Pipidae; genus Hymenochirus; species Hymenochirus boettgeri. Next base: position 325,489,329 of record CM033469.1, read on the forward strand.
GGGCACATCAAACAAATATAAAAAGGGTTTTTGGAGTCGTCTGACGGACAAAATAACGGGTGCTTTTCCCTTGTGTCCATGGACGGCTGAGCAGCGGGGGAAAACCAGGTGCCGGGCCATCTGGTTTGCCCCACAAATTCTTGGCACAGAATGAAACGGGGGCAAAGCTGCATTGTGGCTGGCACGGGAAAGGGTGTAGCGTCCCAAAGATACTTGCTTTACCTGGTACCGGCTCTTGAGCCGGCTGGTGTCTGGTTGGGTGATACTGTACATGTCTAGCCGAAAAAAACGGAAGGGAAGGAGGGGACCGAATCGCATGCAACAAATCCAGTGAGACTTGTCAACAGCCCATTTGCCAATCCTACCAAAAAAATTCCCTGACAGAAGGTGGCCTGTATTATAAAAAAATTGGGGTAAACAGACCAACATCAGTAAAATTTAAACACCATCTGGGCCCTGAAGCAACCGGGTGTTTACATTTGCGGGAAATCGGTAGTGTCCGAAAATGCTGCATGTAGAACGTTGCGTCCACCTAGGAAAATGAGGTGAAAAACAGGGAAAGGGGCGAAAACAAAAACGGGGAAGGGAAGAGAAAAAGGGAAGGAAGAGAAAAAGTGACATGGAGAATGTGAAGACCATTGCCTTGTTAACTTTCTTTCGTGCCTTTTCTATGGCTGCTGGTGACCTTGCCCTTCTCCAACTCAGCCCTTGGGGTTATGCAATACCAAAAGCTATTTTCATCCTAATCCAAACAATGGCTTGGTGTAGTCTAGCTAACTCCGCTTGCATTTCCAACATTAGGTGTTACCACAAGATGTTTGTCTTCTCTAAATCATGGCCCAAACAAAGGGGGGAAAGGGGAACCCACGCGCATAAAAAAAATGTATAGAAGAACATCATGAGGGCATGTCTCGCTGTATGGGGGACAAACGCATTTAGCACGTTGGTGTATCGTCTAATAGTGACCTCAATCTTCTGCCCTTTCATCAAGGACCTGCTCCTATCCTAACCTGAATGAACGCTTCATAACACATGCCTTCCCTACAGCCCGCTGATATCCCTGGACGGTCTTCTCTCAGAGCCGCATTTTAACACTGCCCAATGTATAAACGGATTGACTGGTGATAAGCTGCTTGGTACTTCAGTGATTCAAAGATTTTCTGATAAAAAGGGGGGGGTCACTAATGTTTAATACTTAGCAAATGTAATCTTATGTATTTACTTAACATAAACAACGTGGGTTTGGTATGATCAGACTTCATCTACCCACACTTTTATTTCGCCCTGCGGAACCTCCCAACAACAGGCTGCAACTGTCGGCCGAGCCAAACGAAGGCGATACGACATGAAATGATCCCAGAATGTACTACTGTCAAAACCTGCTATATCTAGGGCCTCTCCGAGTAGTGACTTATGTTGATATGCTGTTAGATCCTTGTGAACACAAACAATGAACGAAAGACATGGGGGGGCGAACTAAATACAAAAACTTGTCTTTCTGGCCGATTAACCAGAGCAGAATATAATATGATGGGTAAGCTAGTTTATATGCGAAACTTTTCTGTGGAGCTTTTTTTTCAGTATAGGATTCGCCCGACTGTCCGCCGAATCAGAAAACCCCAAGAGGCGCGGTACAATAAAGAAAGACCGCGCTTATTATGTATTCTGTGAGAAAAAAAGTTCCCCAACAAAAGTTACTTACCGAAAAGGGTGGGGGGGGGTCCCCTCTTTCCTCCGCGCGCGATGGTCCGGCCCTCTGCTTGCGAGAAAATGCAAGCAGATTGGGCGGGCACGGCAGTCGCGTCTTGTGAATTAGGAAACATGGAGCGGCACGCCAATCCACGGACGCGGCTGCCCGGGGTTCATTGCGGCGGGGTAAAGAGGACGGTACAGTAATGTTTGGAGAGCCACTATTCGTAAGCGTACGAAAAATATAGTGGTTGGGGCTACGGAAAAAATGTAAATAATTCTATGGGAAGGATTTTATGCTGGGGGGAGTGAGGGCATCAAAACGGAAAAGGGAAAAGTAAAGAAGATGGGGGGAGGGGAGGGAGTAAGAAATGGCTGGACAGTACGCATGCCACTAAACTCTAAACCTGGAGGCCAGATAGGAGGAGATCTAATAGATCTGCATCCCGAGTAGAGTTTTGGACTTGGGTGCAGGTGGCTAACAGATTAGAAGTGCCAGTGTTGTGGACTATGGTGGTGGTGCACATGGTCGAGACTATTGAGGTGGGATGGAGGTAAGGATTTTAATTACACTACATGATGGGCCATTACTGGGGGTGGGGTTATCAGTTTTTGGGATGGACATGCCCTTTAAAATCTCCTCTAACAACTCCTTCGACCCGTCTGGTGGTTCCCCAGTGCTTTTCCCGTATCAAAGCTATTCATCATGGGGTAGGCGATTTTTGTGAAGAGTGTCCTGAATTTGGTTTGTGTCCTGGGGTTCAAGCTTGGGGACTTACTGTCTACAGCTAGAACCCAAACTATCATAGACGTCCAGGTCTACAAGACCGAATCTGCCCAATTCCTCTAAAACTCAAACCCATCTCATTCACCTTACACCTACACCTCTTAGCCACAGCCTTGTAAAATAGTCATACAGCGCCGTTGCGCCTTTGGCCTAAGTCGTAACCTACTCTCTGCAATGAACTAAGCGTCTGTGGGAGCGGTATATTTAAAAGAAACAACTGCCCTTAGGTCCTTACTTGGCCTGCACATGGCTCGGAAAACATTTTTTAAAGACCCCAAGTTCACTAAATCCAGCCCCGCCCAAAATCAGTCTACATGATCCGCACAATGTTCAAGACCTCTAGTGACCACAGAGAGAGGCAAGGGCAACACACCTTTTGAGACCATGTAGTGGTCCTATGCGCCACATTACCGCTATCTACCTTTTCTAACTGACTACCGCTCCCTCATGGCCGTTATCTATTCCCACGTTACTCGCCTCCCTTGTATTACGGATGGCAACGACACCGCTGGAGGACTCAGGGGGACTGAGCCTGCACTATAACCTCTACGAGCTGATCTGTCCCTTCACATCTCCAGCTAAAATGGCAAATCTGTTAGGATCAACTAGCGGAAATAGTGACCCTAGCTTCTGTCCCCTTCTTTCCCCTTGTTACCCTTACAATGTTAATCTTCCTTCACCACCGTTATCTGCCCCATATCCATCCTCCATTTACTGGCCCCCTGTTTCTAACACTTTTGTTTAGAATTTTTGTGGTTCAAAAATGACTTTAGGTATATTGACAGGAATTGGCTTTCCTGAGTATTTTTTTGAAATTTACTTTCATTGATTTACTTTTTTTTCTAAATAGTTTTGAGAGATGGTTACATTTTTGTGTGTGATGTGGTAGCAGCATCACCAAGACACACTGCATTTCCTGCCTGACTGTGACGTCCTTTTTCCCTGTGTCTCCTCCTCATGGGCCCCCATAGCCCTCCCCTTGCCCCCCGTTGTGGGCTCCTCCATCCCCTCCGTCAGTCACTGAATAACTCATCTCTTCCTGTGTTTTTTTTTTCTGCTGTTCCCCCCGCACTGAGCTTGTTGCCAAGCACAATTATAAGGAGGATCAGTATTTGTGACAGCAATTGAGACTCACCGACCCACCCCCTAACTTTCTGATCATTGATTTCTTTAATATCTTGGGCAGTGCAGTCACGTAGAGAGGTGGTTGTATGGCTCATTTTAAAGGTAGGAACGTGCCTTTCATCATTAAAACACAACTTATTGGAGACCACAGTTCCCCTTTAAAAACAGCTACATCCCCAAGCAATCTGAGAGGAAAGGGTGCAAAAATGCCCTTTTTTTCCCTCTTCCAGCCCCCACCACCCTTTCCCACTGAATGACCGGCAGCCGCGTCCGTCGATTGGCTGCCCTCAGAAAAACGCATCACAGACGCACTTCGTCCGGCCCGAACTCTGCTTGCATTTTCTCGCATCCAGCAGAGGCCGTCAGCGCGGCGGAGGAAAGAGGGGAGGTAATAGAGAAGTTTGGGGAGCTTTCTAAGAGTAAAATAGATAGAGCGTGTTGGGGGCTGGGGGGGACAGGAGAATCATATATAAAAAGAAAATAGATTTTTATTGTGGACATACCCTTTAATAAATACCCAAGACACAAAGTTGTGTTTGACAAGATATATTTCTGCATAGAGCCATGCTGATTGACTACATAAAGATAATTGTAAACAGTTTCCAGTATCTTTCCGACCACTGATGTTAAACCATATGTCTGGGAAATTTACCAGTTGGAACAACGACACCCTTTTTGAATATTGGTATTGTGCAGCCCTGATTTTTTTCCAATTCAAATAAAAGGCACATGAATCGCCGAGCACGAGAAGGAATCTTAAAGAGGGAGAAGTGTACCAGTGGTGCTAGATAAAACTGGACGTGACGATCTGCGGTAGTCTTAAAATGTCTAGCTGGACCAGGTTTATGTGTCATACCATGAAAAACTTTCGGGGGTATGCAGTTCATAATTTTCTGTACCATATGCTCTGTCCGCCAGAATATTTATCAATTTAAATACCATTCCGGTGCCACCTAATTTAAAAAAAAAGGATTAGGAAAGGGGCAAAAATAAATCTGGACCCCAAGAGTTTTTTTGAACGGATTCTTTACTCCCCCTTTTAACGCTTAAGTGCCACAATGTGTATACACGTTCGTGGAAAAAGTACCAAACGGCCACAGAACGTCCCCTTAAAAAAAAATCGCAGCGCACACAAATAGAAGCAGATGGGGATGGCCTCATTACGTCTGCTACCCTGCGATTCCATGCCGACCCTTTTCGCAGCGCATGGCCTGTTGGTGCACATCGCATGCTGCGTGTGAATACTCAAAGAGATCCAGCCCATGCGCAGGGTAGCGCCAATGGATCGCAGTGCAGTACCTGATATAAACCGTTCACTGTTAGTACATCAAGTTCCATTCACAAATAGGATTTTTTCTAAGTCTTTGCTACTTAGTAAAGACTTAGAGAAAAAAGTGGATAGGAAGAGTCAAGAATTTGATGACACTCGTGCCAATAAGTGAAAAAATCACTTTGTAAAAAAACCAACCTGAAAAATGATTTTCCGGGAAGTGATTTTTTCCGATCGGGTTTGAGTAATTGGAAAACAAGGCATTTAGTGTCCATATTTAATTCGTTATCTGTCCCTAATATGAACTGATGATAACTTTGGGAACGAAATCGAAAAAAAAAGTTTTTACACTAAGCCAATACACAACCTTTTTTTTTTTACCTAAACAAACCATAAATTACCAAAACCTTTCTTCTCCAATCTTCCCAATATCCCTGGCTATATCGTAAATGAAGTAAACGCAGATAATATATTGTCCGATTTCAAGGGAAACTAAGCCTATTTATTAGGTAATTTGAAGAAGGTACCAATAAAGACCAGTTTGATATTTTAGGATCCAGTAAAGTGTGCAAACTTGCGTGACACGCGTTTTTGTATTTTTTTCTTGTAACTGCACTGTACATCTCCATTTGAGCTGTTGGTGGCCCTGTCTCGTGTTTGCACCCATGCATATGGCATACCAAATATTCCAGGACATGTGGGAGATTGACTTTTAATGGGTCTTTTGCTTGTCAAGTGGTGTTAGGTAGGATTCAACCTTTAAATCATCTTATTTATTTTCCCAATCAATCTCTAAAAACACACAGGGTTACCCAATAAAAGTGCTTATCGTTTAAAATGATGCTAATTTTCCCCAACCAATCAGATGTTACCCTTAAATGTTTAATAAGTTCTGATTGGTTGGGCAAAATTAGCACCATTTAAATAACAATTAGAATAACCTTTTGTGCTGTGCTCCTTGACAGAGTTCTATGGATTCACTGCGTCTGAAATTCTTTATGTACTTGTATAAAGCTTGGCAACAAATCGACTACTAAGGTGTGTAGTTCCAAAAATATAGTTTGGTGGGGGGGTATTTCCAAGTTTCGGACTGTTTTCTTTTGAAAAGTGTAGGCTGTTACAGAGCATTTGTAATTGCACTTGTGCATGCTTTCCATTTGAGTTAGTCAGGCCATGTGTCTGTGTGCACCCATACATATGGCATACAGTTTGATTCAGGACATGTAGGAGATTGATTTTAGTGGGGGGGTTAATTGTGGGGGACATTTCTCGGGGCTGTTTTATTTGAAATTACAGAGCACTTTGATTTTTTCTTGTAATTGCACTTGTGCATGCTTCCCATTTGAGTTAGTTGGTGGCCATGTCTCTGTGTGCACCCACGCATATGGCATGCTGTTTGATTCAGGACATATGGGAGATTGATATTTAGTAACTTTTCTTTTCATTACTTGGGGGTTTGACAGGATTTTTAACTTTGAAACTTTTTTTTTTTCAGAAAATATGCTAAAAGTGAAATTCTACGAAGATCTGCGCACACACCAATGATAGTATGAATTACAAATTTGCACCGTTGATTAGCTGAAGGTGTGTAGATTCTGAGAATATATAGTTTTGGGGGATATTTTTGAGTTAGAGGGGTGTTTAGATTGAAAAATCTGGGAATTGCTGTTATTGGGCCCTGCACATTGGCTCACTTTGTGAGTATGGGCTTCCACGTCCGTGATTGTAACCATGAAAATGGCATACCGTTTGATTCGGGCATTTGGGAGATTGAATTACATTAGAATTTGCCATGATTTTTAACTTTGAAATGTATTTTTACATTTTTCCAGAAAATCTGGTAAAAGTGTGAATTCACACAGAAACTGCGCCCACACCATTGGTGGTATGCATAAAAAATGACACCGTTGCGTAGCTGAAGGTGTTTAGAGTCAAATAATTATTTTTGGGGAAATTCTAATATAGAGGGGTGTTTATTCTGACAAATCCGAAAAGTTGCTGTAATTGGGCCACTGTGAATTGGCTCACTTTGTGGCTATGATTTATAGATTCGTGTGCACCCACACCATTGATGATATGAATGAACAAACTACAGCTGAAAGTTTGTAGATTTGAGGGGAAAGTTTGTGGGGGGGAAAACTGCAGACTGTTCAAATTCAGAGTTGGCTGAATATTTTTGCTATTTTTGAGCCATCATGCATTGTCTCATTTTGTGGCTTTTCGCTTCCACATGCACGTGTGTAACTACCCATATGGCATACCGTTTGATTCTGGACATTTAGGGGATTGATATTTGGTTATTTTTTTTCTACATTCCATGAGGTTTTGGCATGATTTCTACCCTTTGAAGTTGTTTTTTCTTAATTTTTTCTGAAAAGTGCAAACTTTTATGAAGAACTGCGCCCACACCATTGATGGTATGAATGAACTAACTACGGTGCTACATAGCTGAAGGTGTGTAATTTGTGGGGGGTATTTCTGAGTTAGGGGGTGTTTTTTGGGAAAAACTGCAGATTGTTCAAAATCAGAGTTGGCTGAATATTTTTGCATGCATTGTCTCACTTTTTGCTTCCACGTACGTGTGTGTAACCATGCATATGGCATACCATTTGATTCAGGACATTTGGGGGAATGACATTTGCTAACTTTTTTTTATATTCCATGAGATTTTGGCATGATTTCTATCTTCAGTGTCATCTCTCTAACTGGAGGGCTTACTAGCATTGCTAATGAACTGGATACACACAGGTATGGGTAAACTGCTGGGCACACAGGTATGGGTAAACTGCTGGGCACATAGATATGGCTAAACTGCTAGTCATAGATATGGGTTAACTGCTAGTCAGATATGGGTAAACTGCTGGGCACACAGTTGTGGATAAACTTCTGGGCACATAGATATGGGTAAACTTCTGGGCACATAGATATGGGTAAACTTCTGGGCACATAGATGAGTAAACTGCTGGGCACACAGATATGGGTAAACTGCTGGGCACACAGATATGGGTAAACTGCTGGGCACACAGATATGGGTAAACTGCTGGGCACACAGATATAGGTAAACTGCTGGGCACACAGATATGGGTAAACTGCTGGGCACACAGCATGGCTGTACAAATAATCTTCCTCCGGACTTAGTGTTCTCTGAAGGACTGCACTGCACAGCACCAGGCAGTGTCATCTCTCTCCCCAGCCTCCCTTCTTCCCAGTTCCCACCCCAGCAGCTCCCTCAGCAGAACATAGTAATGTGCACTCACTGTGTCTGTGTGTGAAGTTGGGAATTTAACTCGGTAAGAAGATGTCTGGATCTCACGTTACCTCCCCATAGTTACCAGGAACCAGAGCCGCCCCTCCCATCAAACACCCGGGAGGAAGAAGCCAAGATAGGTGAGGGGAACTGGGTAAGGGAATCTCTGGCTCTACTGACTGCTGGTGAGAGAGGGGAGTTAGTTTATTTGCTGTATTACTTTGCTCTCTCCATTGAACAGAAGCCATCCCTCCCCCAACACACCTGACACTCCAGACACTGACAGAGTGTTAGGGGGCATTCCTATCACCCGTTCTCGCTCCCTTTTCTGAGGATCTGGCCTTTCACCAGCAAACAGAAAGTTTCACTTCCCTCCGCCCCAAACTGACTTCCAACCAATAATACTTTTCTATGATGGGCGGAGCTAGACCTGACTGAAGACCACATGCTTCTTATCAGTTCTCAACCGGAAGTTCAGAACACAGCATTTATTCACGGACAGATGAATTTTTTTCTACGGACATCTTTTCATTTTACCAATTTTTCGCGGACTGTCCGTAAATTTAAGGACGGTTGGCAACCTTGTAGCATTCTTATTATTACAGTCACTGCTATAAGGACTAGATCCCTCTATGGAGTATCCAGAGAATGGTTAATCCTATTTGCCTTCTTGTCATCCACTGAAACCAACTTAACCCCATTATTTAATGGTCCAACATTCTCTGTCCTTATCTATTTACAATCGATAAACAAAAAAAAACATTTTGGGGTTGGTCTTGCTTTGTTTAGCTATCCATTCTTCATTTTCTATTTTAGCTAGTTTAATTGCTTTCTTGCAATCCATATTACAGCTTTTATAATTGGGAAACATTAAGACATCAATTTTACAGCGCACAGAACAAAAAAGTGAAAAACATGTCGGGCAAGCTTAGATTTATTCCTTCAAACAAATGATGCTGCAGTTTTATCTGGTGCTCAGCAGGCACGTGTCCAATTTTATAATTAAATAAATGCTAATAGGAAGAAATCAGTCAATATAAATATATACTGACATTGGGGGAAGAAAACATTACAATAATTAAAAGAGAAGAGAGTAATCATATGTAAGAGCAATCATATGTATCATGCATGACTTTTTTAAGGATATGTCACCTTGACCTGTAAATGCAAAGAGAGACAAGCCAGTCAATACCAACCAAATGAGATCTAATGTATTCACTGTTTCATAGTTTCTCAGATTAACATTAGAAACGAGAGTGGCATTTGTTATGCTGATATTGGCACTAACAGCACATTTGATAGTAATCACTTACTGTCATTTCAAAGTTGAATTGCTTACTAACAGCGAACTCCACTGAGTGTTCCTATTAAAAGGTCACTCCTAGGCAAACCGTGAATTAATTGAATTTATTACAGCAGGATAACCAATGTTACAACAGCCACCATCTGCTAACCCAGAGAAAGCTATTTATTTCCAGAAAAACTATACTGGATTGAAAAATTAAAAGGCATTATTAGCGAACCCTTTCATTTAAACAGCAGTAATGTATGGGCTGCTAACAGTCAATTGACTTAAACCCCAGTCTAACATGCTGTAAGAGTACACACACATGTATTTAGGAAGGCGCTGCAGCATCTTCTCTCCACGTGCCTGGGTGCATATCACACATCTTATACATAGGCAGTTTTCCAATGACAGCACTCTCAGGGCTTAGTTTAAAATCCTTCATCAGGTCACACACAACATTGAAGAGTTGTGTATGACGCACATGAGCATACTCAGAATATCAAAATATTATTCTGAGGACAGCTCCTGTGTAAGACATAGTAAAGTGTCTCAGTGCATTATCATAGAACTGCTTACATAAAGTGATTCTGAGCTTATTCATAAAACTGTACTGTATATATCAGTGTCTGAATAGATGGCAAAATCTATTTAAGATTAACAAACAATATAGACAATAAAAATAGTTAGGACTAAAGTACCGGTAGTTTACGTAACAGCTACACTGGGTAGAAAACTATTTTTACTTACAGCTCCTATTGATCGGTCACTTAGGAACCTCTATACTTTTCCTCACTAGATGTAAGGATGGCTTATCTCTCTTGCTGTGTGTGGCTTAAACTGTTTGTCTACCACATAATATAAACTGGTCTACGGATGGCAGAACAAGGCTATTCTTTTCACCAAAAATAGATACATTGTACTCTTCGGCACTAAACTTAAATAGGTCCAATATTAATGGATAAATAGTTTGAGTGACTACTGTGCTAACATTACTACATACCTAAAGTGCTATCCGTGCTATTATAATCAAAGTGACCATAAACATACAGTGTTACCGAATTGTAAGAAATTAAAAACACTAGATTCTTTGTGCTAAAACATTAGATGGTAATTATCTCTAAGCTGTGGCTATCTCTGGGGGGGATGCTGCAAATGGCTATATTGTAAATTAGCTTATGACAGTACCAAGAATACTTATTACTTTACTTATAGTTAGTGGGGGATACTTAGGAGACCAATCTACAAAAAGTGTATAAACCAGTAGGGGAGTAGACCATCTTCGGAACATAGGAAGCATGATAGTGAGAGGATTTCATTAAAGGGGCATGTCCAACCCCAAAATTTAACTTTTGATATGTGGTAGGGCATGCTCCCCCAGCCCTAACCGCATTAATATAATTGTTAGAAAGTCCACCGATTCTTACTTACCTGCCCTCTCTCCCCTGCTGCAGTGTTCAGGCCCTCTGCTTGCATGGAATTGAAAGCAGGGGGCGGGACCGGCAGCCGCGTCCGTGATTGGCTGAGAGGCAGGGAGGGCTGCACTGAGCATGCCTCAACCTTGATGAGGTTGAGGAAGTCTCAGGCACAGCATGAGTCACACACTGCTCCTACACAGCAGTTTCCTGGACTTTGGAGAGGCACAGCAGGGGAACAATTTTGAGCAGGAATGTAAGGTAAGGATTGTTTTAAACTACTTGATGTGGCCAGTAAGGGGTTAAATTTTAGTTTTGGGGGTGGACATGCCCTTTAAGTCCTCAGGGAGAAACAGTGTCCAGTTTTTTAAATTCAATTCCTGTTGCAGAGGGCTCGATTGCTGTCGATCCCTTCACTGATGTTCAACTGCTTGATAGCCCTCCAGCATAAATTGGGCAGTGTATGCCTAGCCACCTTAAAATGTCTGGATACTGATACTTTGAGGATATCTTAATAGGCTCCTTTTAAGAATCGTTTTGGGAATCACTTTTGTTGTACCCTCGGGAGGTATGCTCAAGGGCCATCCTAATTGGCTGTCTGTGGTTGGACATACGTTCTCTTATGGTGTGGGTGGTCTTACTCATATAATAAAGTCCTAATGGACAGGTTTTTTATATTACAGCACATGGGTACTTCGGCAGCTTAGTCTACTAAGGATGGGGATCCTTTGTTTGCTCTGTGGGTGTGGGAAATTCAATCCAGTAATTGCATAGCTGCACATTAAGCATCCTACACTTTTGTGTCACACTTTGACTGATGGCTTGAGTGGCAGGGGTAATGCTACTACTATATGGTGGTCTCTCCATTTTGATGTTGGATTGTGTCTCTTTTTTTGGAGACTTTATTAAAAAGTCCAATTGTCCCTGCATCACACCTTCACTATAGCCTGTTTCTAAACTTTTGGGCCATGATTTCTGCCTGTTTTAATCCTGTTTCGAACTTAGAATTGTTATGAAAGACCCTAAGGAATTGAGAAAAGAGAATTCCCTTCTTCTGTGGCCATGGGTGACAACTAAAATTGGCGATCAGTGGACTTAAAATACAAGTTTGTGCCCAGCTTACCGTTTTTTTTGTAAATGCGTAAATCAAGGAAGTCAATAGTTTCTGAGTCAAATTGCATGGTGAGCTAGATTTAGGACTCCAGTTTGTTAAACTGGGTTACAATGGGCAATGTGGAATGGTTCCCTTCCACCGGATAAAAATGTCAATAAACCTCTTATTGATGGGGTCAACCAGTGGGCATATATAAATCACTTTGAAGGCTTCCATAAAGAGGTTAGCGAATGATGGCCCCAATGTTTGAACCAATGGCCATGACAATTTTATTTTGAAAAATTACATTTTGAAATAGAAATAGTTATGACACAGAACGAAGTCTAGTAAATCAATTATGAACTGAATAAGTGGGCCAACATGGTCATCACTGGGCTTGTTTACATACAGCTAGACTCTCTTGTTAGGGGAATCACTGTATAAAGGCTCTGGACATTGCAGGTAACCAACATTGTATCTTCAATACTTCCAGAATAAATGTGAATGGTTTCTATTTAGTCCCTGCTGTCCCTCAGATAAGATTGCATATTTCAAGCTGGAGGTAATAGTCCACAAACGCTCACACAGGTTTGCACAATGAACCATATGAGGCCAGTTTAGGGCATTCTGGGGGAGTTTGTAAATTTTTGTGGATCTTGGGCACTTGTAAAAAAACTGGGCATTTTGGCCATTCTGTGATAAGAAACTTATTTCAATGGAAGTAATCAAGTGCATCTGTTCCGCATATTAAATTTTTAGGTTCAATTGTTTCTTTAAAAGGGATATTGGGTCCCCTTGGAAGGTTTTGTAAGTCCCCATGTCTGAAAATTGGGTTAAAGCCTTGCTTGTAATAATCAATGTCCATAAGGACAATTTCACGCCCTTTGTCTGCAGGCTTGAATGATTAGTGACATGTCCTCCCTTAGTGATCTTAAAGCCTGTTGTTCTCCACTGTTCAAATTTGAAAGTTTTTTTCATGTTGTTTCCCTATACTTTCAAGGTCCCTTTTTACCAGGTCTCCTAACACTTTAATGGAAGCTGCTGTGTGTTGGGGGGTGGGGGTGGCAGTAGCTTTTTGTTCTAAAAGGGGATGATTACTGCTTAGACTGTCAGAAGTCTTTCACTTGTAATTGTCTTTGAAAATTAAATTGAACTATTTTGACTTGTAGTGGATCGAAAGCCAGGGTTGGAACAAATGTGAATCCCTTATTAAGGACCCTCTTTTCATCAGCCGTAAGCTGATGTTTGCTAAATTACATTTTCCTCTGTGGTTTCCCACCTCTTTTTGTCTCCCCCCAACCCCCCCCCCCCCCGGTGTGAACTGGAGCGAGTGCCCACCATAAAAATACCCACCACTACCAAAATGCTCATGCATGCCCATATAATCTCCTGCTTTGACTATTGTAACATTCTGCTACTTGGATTCCTAGCCTGTCACCTCTCTTCTCTCCAGTCTCTTAAACTCGGCAGTTTGGATTATCTCACTCTCCTCCAAAAGAAAACCTGCAACCCCGATACTGCTATTTTGCTTAGAAATGTGACTAGTTAGTGTTACAAGGTGTGCTAAAGGGCATGTCTCCTCCATCCTCCAGCAACTTGCAAACAGGGGCCGGACCGGCAGCCGTGTCTGTGATTGGCTGACGCTGCTGCTGCCGTCAATAGAAAGCGCCGCGGAAACGAAGGGCTGTAAGTAGCGTTCTAAATCTTTTTTAGGGATGCCTTATACTACAGAAAAACCTTTTAACACTAGGTGGAAGGATGTGGATAGATCCGAATGCTGGGAGGGAGATGGGGGCTCTGTTGTACTTGCCACTGTCCTCTCAGAGGACAAGGAGGAGGCAGAAACCTTTTGGACAGGAAGACAGCTCTTACTTCTCACTTTCCTGGACTTTGGACAAGCACTGCAGGAGAAGCATAAGGAGCAGAGATGTAAGGAAAGTTTTTTTTTCAAACTATACAGAGTTTGGGGGGTGGATATGCTTATAGTGATCACTGAAATTTGAACATAGCACCTCATGGTAAAGAAAACTCTGAGGATCTACATAAAGATGGCTTAGGCTATAAGAAGACTGGCAACACCCTGCAGCACAGTGGCCAAGACCACACAGCAGTTTAACAGGACTGGTTCTACTCAGAACAGGCCTCACCATGGACAACCAAAAAAGCCGAGTGCAAGTGTTCAGTCCGAGTGATGTCACCAGTAAACAATTTCAGTTGCTATGGTGACCGGGATTTGTCCAGCCCTGATTTAAATGACCTTAATAAATGTATATAAAGTATAGCACTGACTTATATTAGGTACAAGACAAAAAATACAAAATATATCAACAGAGCTGAAATTCCAGTTTTAATATGGCAGAGTCAAAATTGGTGAATACTGAAAGGAAGTGGTAATGTCAGTAAAACATCCAATGGTGTTAAAAAAAAAGTTCTGTATACTATACAGGAAGTGATGTGTATGTAGGAAAGAGGATATAAAAGAAGATACCTTGCGTGTAGCTGGGAGGGAGAAATATGTGTTTATATGTTAGATTATTAGGGCAATGCTATTATATTCACATGAAATGGTGTGGTACCTTCTGTTATAACCAGGCTCCATTTGATTTGTGGCAGGACTGCCTGGGTCAATTCTCAGAGCTGCAAGTTTTCCATTAAGATCCCCTGCATTCTAGCTTACAGGTAAGTGGAATAGGAAAGGGAGGGCAAGTTTAAGGTTCATGACTCCTACTGCCTAAAGTGACCCATATTATACTTTCCTATTCCAATAGTGTAATAGCTATAGATGTAAGGGAAGGGCAGATGAATTATTTGCATGTTTGAGTCCTTAGGTAGGAATATCTAAAGCATGACCGTGGGCTTTTAATGTCTGAATGTCAGAAAAATGGCTTTATTCCAGGGTGCATGAAAATGGTTCATTCATTAACCAATGGATATAAAGAAGAAACTTGCTGCTTACAGAATGCTGGGAGTTGTAGTTTTCAAACATGTGAAAGGTCAAAAGTTCAACACCCTTGCTTTATACCAATAGGCTGTATTGCATCTGGACACATGCCTTAGCTATAGGACATTAAGAAGAAACTTAATGCAAACAAAGAATGCAGGGGTTCGTAGTTTTCAAACACGTGAAAGGTCACAAGTTCATCACCACTAGGCTGTATTGCATATAGACACATGCCTTTGCCACAGGCTATACATTAGATACTTTACATGTCCCCGCCAAGAGAATTGTGTATTAGTATGTTAGATTTTATGGCAATGTTATTAAAATAAAATGAGGCTGTGAAGTACCTTCTGTTATAAGAAGGCTCTATTTCATTTTATACTTTGTGGGGAGCCTAACCTCATAGCAACTGTTAATCCGGTCAATTCTCAGACCTGCAGGATTATTTTACTTGGTTCCCCTGGATGCAGATAACAGTTTGACCAACAGATAAATTTATCCTGTGTTAAGGTTTTATATCCACTGTATCCAGACATAATACATGCACATACATAATTCCCACTGTGCACCAACGGGCACACTTTTGCTAGTATATTTAAATATATAAATCCAGGTAGCAAGATGGAAGAAAGACTTGCCCGTACTCCCTCACCTGGCATCCACCTGATTAGGTAAATCAAGTTCCTGTCTACAGATGTAGGTTAATCTGCTCCGGAGATGCTCTATGCTGGAACCTGGATTAGGATCACAGTGTGTGGCCATATATATATAAAGTGCTACACTCTGCCAACGCTGCTGCTGCTACCCGTTTCGTCCACATGACTTCCATCTTATCCCCTAGAAAGGCCAAAGGACCTGCTACCCAGATATAGTTTGTGAGAAGCCAGGGGACAGTATAGGCACTCTATGCATATTCACAACCCTTAATCTAAAGGGTTAACAAGTCCAATTCACTCAAAAATCATGGAGTGAAAGATTCAATGTGTTAAACTTTTTAAGAACTAAACATCTGTAGCACATAACATTTCTGGGGGAGGTGCAGATTTCTAATAGCAGTGTTGCAGTGTCCCTCTAACTCTTCCTGTCACCTGCAACAATATTACCTTTTTAAAGAGGAAAATGTACCTTCTTAAAGGGGAATGTTAAAAGGTAAGAAGAGTCTGTTTATTCGGTATATATAAAAACAAAATAGTGCAATAGTAATGAAAGGAAAGTTGGCACAGCTCTGTGCAATGTGTCTCTGATTAGTGTACCTTATTAATGGGGGAAATTCTGTCCTTCCATGTTTCCCTGATCTGAGAATACTGCCTCCAACATTCCCATTTAAATAGGTAAACTATTAATAGGCTACTATAGTGAAAGAATAAACTTTATCTATGTACAATGTACAGATCACTTACCATAAGCTACCTAACATTCATACAGCTGTGTGGCTTTGTTTCTTCACACTGGCAGAAGTTTGTACCGTGCTGTGTAGTCCCCCTCCCCTCTCAGTCTATTCCCCCACGAGCAAAAAATGGCTGAATGCAAAGTGAAGGCATGCTCAGTTGAAAGTACTTGAAATTAAGTGCTGACATCATGTTCATCCCACTGGATACCCCCCCTGCCTTCCAGGGCTAATGAATGCAAGCAAGCACAGTGTAGGAGAAAGTAGCAATGTGCTGAAGAGTGGGGCAGAGGTGAGAGAGGAGGACAAGTGGTGCAGAGATTATATACAAGTAAGTTACTGAACTCTGCCTGTTATTTTATCTCTTCCCCTGCTGAGATCATAATCACTGAAGAAAAAGGCAGTGTAGCAGCAGCAGTAGTAAGAGACCTTTAGAAACAGTGAAATAGCTTGTTCTCCTGATACATTTCAGTTTGCTTTATTCTATATATTTCATAGATTGCACTGGATTTCTTGTTTGGTATATATACTGTATAACCTACCCCTGAAGTGGATTTCTACAGGAGAAGAAGGATGCATAAATAATGCATCCTGAACTGTAAATTCGGGACACTATACTGAAAAATGACTTTGCCTTATCTTAATCTATAATTGAATACATGTAAGTAGCACTTACTCTGATTTGTGCATGTTGCTGCATACCTCCAATCCAGCACACATTTTGTTTAGGAGCAGTATCCCCCCCCCTCTTTTAAAGGACAACTATACTGGTGAAACACACAAATGGTCAGCAGAGAGTTAAATAGTTATAAAGCAATACCCACCCACCCTTATGTTCCTGCGTTATGTCAGAAAGAAGATTTTAATGTCCAAAATCCCGTTCCCCAGACCATAAATCCTGCCTTTCCCTCTCTGTCAGTGACAAAAATTAGAATGTGTCACCCTTAACAATTCTCTACTACTACTATTATCTACAACATGCTAATAGTGTGATTTACTTTCTGCCCAGAGCTTCCAGAGTTCCGTGGCTGTAATGAGCTGGACTTTAAAGAAGGAATTCTCTGCATTCTTGTATTTAAAAAAAAAAAGACAGAGGGAAGGTTGGGGAACTTAGCACAACATACATATACATTTAATTTCCCCCCCCTTTTTATGAGTATAACTGTCCTTTAACCACTCCCACTTCCATCTGACCTGACTTTTTCCCCACAAACCAACTGTCAAGCTTGCACTCAGCATTCCAACTGTCAAAACTCTGTCACCATTCCTGCTACAGTAAAACTACTCACAGAAGAATAGTTTTTGAGAGCAAGGAATCTGATTGAGCTCAAATATAAGAGGTTTTAGATTGGATATCTAAATAAATAGGGGGCAGATCAACAAAAAATGATACATTGGTGGTTGGTAAGAATTATAGTTTCCAGTTATGGTCGATTTAAAATAACCTATTTTTCAGTAAAGATGCCCTTTAAAGGGATATTAGAAGTCACCTTGGAGTACCGTGCCCTGTATAAAAGGTACTCGGCCTGCGGCCTTGTGCTTTTATGTGGTCACGGAACTCCTCGGTGACTTCTAATATCCTTATAATTTACAGTTGGGGTGCATTATCCACTATATTATTATATATGCTGCATTACTGTATTATTATATCTACTGTATTACTGTTTGAGATACATGGTGATGTCCATTAAGTCACTGGTTTTGTATGTGTATGAGATTTTATTTTATGGAGGAGGGGCTGTTTTATACTGTGTCATGCTCATATTGCTGGGTTAATGGTTTATTGATTGTGTTTAGCACTACAGCATTTGTCTATATGTGGAACATGGTACATATAGTGTGGGTGAGGGAGTGTGTGACAGTACTGCATGGGATTGTGTGGGTGTGTGCCTTTGAGTGACAGATGAGGTGTAGCAGCTCCTACAAATCATAGCATATTCAAAGGCTTACCGGTATATCGGGGACTATGAAAATTTTAAGAAACTAAAGGTACCCTGGTGGTTGGGATGACTTATAGGATATATTGGAGTTAATTTTTTTTCTCACTAGAATTGCCCTTTAAGAAATGCACATTCACTCTCCGGTATAAACATATAGTGTCTAACGATAAATCCATCCCTGAGTTTGTATTGCTATATATAAGAATTTCAAGGGATCACAATGTGGTATGGATATTTAATTATGCGAGAAATAAAATACAACTATACCAGCAGAGTCTTAATGTAAACTATACGACTCAGAAACAGTACCATTCTAGCCAAAAGCTATTTTAGTCAATTCTTTTCTTTTTTTTTTTTTTGTGAAGCCCATACATACAAAACAAAAACAGAAAATTTGCAGACACTTAAAAAGTAGCCACTGTGTAAATCTTTTGAAAGTGTTTATTCTAAATTAGCCAGCAGTTTAGAACAAGGATTACCGTATATTCTTAATCCTTCTCTAATACTATAATTAACAAGGAAAACAACAATTTCCTCAACTGCTGCCAACAAATTTCTTTTTATGTGCATTAAATCATAGCATTACAGTTCAGACCAGATTATCACTTTTCCTTTAATTTAGCAAATTTTTTTGGACGCAAGCATTTTTTCATATCATCAGCCTCCCCTATAAACAGAACAGGTTGCTTGGCCAAAGAAAATTCCTGCATCTTAATGTGTGCGCCTAGCTTAAAATTCATTGACAATCAATTATGATGACTTCATGCAAACACTCATGCAACCTAGAAGTATACACAGTAACGATAAAGCCCCGATACCGTTATCATTCTGTGTGTACCTTCGTTTCCCGAACGAGCGCATGTCCGCCGAACGATCAGGCTGGCCAAACGCTCGTTCGGGAAAGACCGAAAATTTCCATCGGCCGCGCTAGACTCCCTATAGAGGAGTCTAGTGCGGCCGATGGAAACACACAGTCCCGAGCGTTCTCCCTATGATGTTCATAGGGAGAATGCTCGGGACTGTGTGTATGCAGATCTTTGAAAGATGGCAGACAGGATCTTGCAGATCCTGTCTGTCATCTTTCAGAAATCTGTACTGTGTTTACCTAGCTTTACTTCCTTCCACAATCATATACATTAGCACAATTCACAAAATGTATAGCCTAACAACTGACTAACAACATACAACTGACCTGCATGACATGTTATCTTTGAGGGCTAGGCCACATCGGGCCATTTTAACACGTGATCGCCTGTTAAAAAGTGCATACTAGTTGGAGTGGCCAGGTGCACTGGTGCCGTTTGCGCTGTGTTCCTTTGTTCAGAGCGCATGCAAGCACCAACCATTTTGTGTGCTTCAATCACGAAAAATTACAGAAATCACAGTCCAAGCGGGCACCAACACATGTGCCATTTTACATGTGCAATGGCGCGTGCTTAGGCAACAATGAAGCACTGATGACCACGTGTTTCCGGGGCACTCGTTCTCTGTGACGGCTCAAGGCCGCGCACTAGTGAGGCCACCACAATTAGGCCACACTAGTGTGCTCTTTTTATGACGCAATCGGATTGCAAGCGAGTTTGGATCGCGCTTAAAAGCGCACTAGTGTGGCCTCAGTCTCATAGTATGGTATATTATTAACTCCAATAGCATATACTATGATTGCTTATTGATGGTTATATTATAGCTAAACATAATATAACTCTTTTGTCTTGATATAAATACAGACACAACTCTAATCTAATAAGTGTTGGGGACTGGTTCTACTTTACATCAGTTACAGTATATAAACCAGGTATTATTATTATTATTGATTTATATAGCACCAACATCTTCCGTGGCGCTTTACAATTACATAGTCATACATTACATACAGGGTAATACATGTTATACAAAGTCATACAAATTACATACACAGGTAATACATAATATAAGTAAACAGAGTGAGGCGTTCCTTAGAGCAATACCGTGATACAATAGGAAAGAGGACCCTGCCCAAAGAGCTTACAGTCTAGAGGAAATGGGAGTGAGACATAAGGTGACGGGAATCAGTAGGCTGTAAATAGATTGGCAGTGGAGCATGAAAGGCGGGTTATATCATATTGGGTAGTAAGAGGGGTAATGTTTAGGCCAGGTTATATGCTAGCCTAAACAGGTGGGTTATAAGGTTACGTTTGAAGGTGTTAAGGGATGGTGAGTGACGGACAGACAGAGGAAGGGAGTTCCAGAGCAGAGGGGCAGCAGTAAAGTCCTGAATGTGGGCATGGGAAGAGGTGACCAGGATGGATGAGAGGAGGGTATCGTTTGTGGAGCGGAGGATGCGCCTGGGACGGTATTGCTGGATAAGCTCTGAGATATATGGAGGGGCTGTGTTGGATAGTGCAGGTATGAAAAGTATTAATGTACAGTTTCTCAGGCAGAGATCCTATGGCTGTTAAAGGGCATCTATAGTAAAAAAAAACATTGCCCCTTTGCAAAGTTAAATTCATGTACTCTGTGCTGCCTTAATCCTATCTCTGTCAGTGACTCTGTTTAACCATGGTGTCAGATCTGTGTGCAGCACTCCCCCCTTCCCTCTGTTACCTCCTCCATGTCTCAACTCCAGCTAACCGACAAGCTTATCATGTGCAGTAGGAGTTAAAAGTTCAACATCCTGAAAAACACACCCACGCACAGTGACCAATAGAAAGCAAGCTGTTCTGGAGACACGGAAGAAGGAGCTCTGTACAGTTTACGATCTCTCACTTCGTGACCCATAATCAATTAGTGAAAGCTATTAAGAAGGGGGGTCAAGTGCAGCCTTATATCTACCATCAAAGCTACCTCTCTCCCCCTGCTAATGCTGTTATCTCTATGTTTATTACAGAGCAGGGAGGGGGGGTCACGTCACAGGGATTTGATTGACAGTCCAAGTAGGAGTAGAGGAATGCAATCACGTATTCTTCTAACTGGTGTATCTCAGGACAGAGAGGGAATCTGAAAAAAGTGAAGACACTCTGGGGGTTGTGGGGAATTATAGAACACATGGAAAAAAAAAAAAAAAGTTCATTTTCCCACTATAGATGCCCTTTAAACCTGAAATATTCAACATAAAGTAACAGTATAACACTATTATTGATTGGAAAACATGTAAATGCCCTTGCTTGTTCAAGTACTAAATTCATAATTATTTCTGTGTTGTGGTAATATCTTGTTACATTGTGAATTTAAAGGTACAAAGAAACTACCCTATATAACCGAATTACAGCAGGTGAAGAACAGATCCCACAAGATGTTGAGAGCACACATTGTGGTGATCCTAAAACCCAACAAAGAAACCACACAATGCAAAAAGTATAACCCCCTAGCTCATTGATTATACAGATTTAAAAATCTTAACCAAAATAATGGCAATGAGACTAACCTTTATTGAACCACAAATAATCCCTACAGACCGGATGGTGTTAATACCGGGGATGCAGACTTGAGACAAAATCAGACAAGCCCTTCAAATGCTCCACTGGGCCCATTCCAGTGGGACTCCAAAGGCTTGCCTAACCTGTCAGTCAGGAGGAAGGATCTAACCATGTGTACCATCCTTCAGAGGCTGTAAATGCAAAGTACTTACTCACTTTGGTTTCCCACCCAAAGTCACCCGATAGGGGCATTCATTCAAAAAATTAACAATATGGGAAGAATTTACCCATTATTGTCTTCTTTATGTATTGAACCTCTAGCCCAGCAGATCAGAGAAAACTCTATATTATAGGATATCAAGGAATATAATTTGGCACTATTTGCCAAGATACCTTTACCCTAACCAATCCACAAACACCCTCCCAGCGCTATATCAGTAACTCAATCAATTTTGTAATGTGTCTAGCATTACATTTAACCCGTCTATCACACTGCCTATGGCTGAACAGAAACTACTGGAAATAAAATTTGGTTTTAAATGTTCACTTATATTTTGTATTACCTGTGTATGTAATATGTATGACTTTGTATAACATGTATTACCCTGCATGTAATGTATGACTATGTCATTGTAAAGCGCCACGGAAGATGTTGGCACTATATAAATCCATAATAATAAAAAATGGTCTGACAAACCATTGGCGTATTAGGAAGTCCACTTACCGTATATACTCGAGTATAAACCGAGTTTTTCAGGCTGTAAAATCAGCCTGAAAAGCCGACCTCGGTTTATACTCGGGTCAATCGCTCTGACATACCCTCCAACAGCTGTACCGGGTTTAGAGACAGTCTAGGGACAGCATCTGCTAAAAGAACAAAAACTCCCTGGTAGTCAGTGATGCGAGTACCTGCAAGAGGAGAGGGAGAGATGATCAGCCTGGCCAGAAACTCTTAATTGGTGCTGGTCCTCCGTGAAACCGGGTGCTGGACTGGCTGCAGACTTGGTAAGGAGGCGTGGCAGTATTTCCCCTCCTCTGTGAAGTTCCGCGATCCAGCAATTGTTCAGGAGGGGGAGAGGCAGAGTAGGGAACAGCCACTGGACAGGAGAGGCAGAGCAGGGAACAGCCATTGCATGGGAGGGGGAGAGGCAGAGCAGGGAACAGCCAGATAAGTAGCAGCACTACTCTGTTTAAGAACAGCTAAGCAGTGACTTCCAGGAAATGAGCATGGGTAAGATAGTATTAAAGTCAGCAGATAGCAGAACATAGTGGCTCTCCTCACCATTACCATTTTTCATTTAGGAGGGAGTATAAGCTGAAATCAATGAATCTTTAAAAGGGGTGCTGGGAGGAATAGGAACAGATGGGGGACCCATAATGAGAAAAGGAGGAAGGAGTCAGTGTGAGGAGTGAGGGACAGAATAAAGAGCACAGCCTCAAAACAATACTGAATCAGAAGGCAGTAGTGTTCATATTTTCTACCCTCGGTTTATACTCGAGTCAATCACTTTTACCAGTTTTTAGGTAAAAATAGGTACCTCGGTTTATACACGGGTTGGTTTATACTCGAGTATATACGGTATGTGTCACCCCTTCAGAACTAAACATAAATAATTACTCTCCACGCTTAGCTAAACAATTATTACCTAAGTAGATCCCTCATTTCTTTTTTTTTTTTTGCTGTATCCATGCCATTAAAATTACTCTCCTACGCAAACTAATCTACCTACTTCAAGCCTTACCAATCAATATGCGAAAGTCAGACCTCCATTTTTGGCCTACCTAAAAACCCAGATTAAGTAGAGATCTGGACGATTGGGAGATCATTACTAGTTTTTGTATCATTACTACTTAGCTGCAAGGTCAAACAATACAGTGGCACGGTGGACATGATGGGTAGAGCTATAGGAGCACCTCCCCTCAAGATTACCTTTGGCTATACATTTGTGGATTGAATACAAACTGAAAACACCTACATCTGACACACAGACACTAGCCACGTATACCTATAAACTATATTCTCTAATGACAACAATATTCCACAATCAAGAGCAGGTGTGGAGAGGATGAGCTGGTTGGCCTGACTTGGATGGCCCACCTACTCATAGACAATAGACTTCTCACTAATCTGTCTGACCTCACCCCTGGGCCCCCAAAAAATTACTGATCTGTATGACATGATTAACACTAACAGATATCCAGGTAGACTATAGTTTAGACACAGTGTGGTGGCTGGATAGGATTACCCCCTAACAGAAGGATTGGAGGGATATATTTGAAAATCTGAGGAAATGTTCAGTCAACACAGATACAAGATTTATTTTTATTTTTTTTAATTATACATAAATGGTACCTCACCCCTGAAATTACTGTTAATGCAATTGCGCCTTCCATACCACCCTTCTGCTTTAGGAATTGTGGTCAGAAAGCAGACACCCATCACTTTTGGTGGTTATGCCTATATGATATTTTTCAAAATTGTTTGATGTAGTGATACAAAAAAATACCTGGTTCGCTTTATTTGATAAAAAGGAAACAGTTCTTAAAGGGTATGCACACTGTAAATGCAACTTAGTATTTCTAGATAGCCAAGACTTTAAACATAATGTGTATTTTTTGTTCTTGTTGTTCTAGGACCCTCCTATACCCTACCTTTAGTCTTCAAATGTTTCTGTCTTCCTCCTTCTGTTATCTCCTGTTTACAGCTCCACACAAGAATAGCCATAACCCTTTGCCAGGGAAAGAGCGGTCCTGTTCGCAGAGCGTGCGCCTGACGTCACTGCACATGTGCGGTTGTGGCATCGTCACAACCAAACACGTCGGGATTTGCCCAATCTTGTGGGGGCGGAGCTAAAAACAGGAGATAACAGAAGGAAGACAGAAACTTTTAAAGACTAAAGGGTATAGGAAGTTCCTAGAACAACAAAAAATATATATATACACTTTACCTTTAAAGCCATAGCTATTTAGAAATACTGTGCCATGGCCAATGGCCAACTTAAGGGGCAGACCAGACCAAATTCATGAGTGCAACTTTTGTGTATTTTTTGTGTGAAATATTTTGTGAAATATCTGCAAACCATGGAGTAGAAACTAGTTCACACACACACCCACACCCACGTATAAATGTTTCAGGTAAAACTTACTTAAACTAATGAACGTGTCTCTGGTCTGCCACAGCCTCTGGACTCTGCCAATGGTTCAGGTCCTCACCCTGAGTACCTTTAAAGGGTATCTCCACTGCTGAAAAAAAATTTCAGTTTTATTGAAGAACGGGAGGTAAAGTAGCTGTGTCTTTCTGTACCTCCAGTCCTTCAATAAAACCTGCAGGAGCCAGGAGAGAAGGTAAGGCAATTACCCGATCGCTCGCTCCTCCGCCTCATAGTCTCAGGTCCCAAACGTCCGTTTTAATAAGAAGATAAATGGAGGAAAAACTCTAGTCTAACTTTCAATTCATCTCAACAAATTTTTCTTTTGACTACATACAAAACTAAAAAAGAGGAAACACATGCAATGTAAAGTAAATTTGAAACGAGTTTTCTTTACAAATTAACAGCAGTTGCAGAAATTCATAATGGTCAGTCATATGGGTAAAGGAACTAAAAAAAAAAAATATCTTTAGGCTAATCATGTTTTTCCGGACATAT
The DNA here is from genome assembly GCA_019447015.1 of Hymenochirus boettgeri. Lineage (NCBI taxonomy): Eukaryota > Metazoa > Chordata > Amphibia > Anura > Pipidae > Hymenochirus > Hymenochirus boettgeri. The sequence goes on from CM033469.1 coordinate 325,514,550, forward strand.
ACACTAGAAACTGCTGATAAAAACACATGTTTACATGTTTTACAAAAACATATATAACCTTTCATAGTTACATTTTTTGGGCATTGTAAAAAAAGGTTCATTGTCCATCAAGTTCAACTCTTCCATGCAAAACTCAACAGTTGCATATACTGCAAATAATTCTCTTTTGTCGCTGCCCAAGACATCCAAACCACTTTTGAATGCATTTGGATATATTGTTATCACAACATTATCAGCCAGAGCATTCCACAAGTTTACTGCCCTCTTAAGCTAGGTATAAACACTAGCGATAAAGCCCCAATACCGTCAGATCCCATGGTATCCGGGTTTATAGGCAGCAAGTCTCCTTATAGGGGTGCATACTGAGAAGGCTCGGGACTGTATGTTCACTGATCTTTAAAAAATGACTGACAGGATCTTGCAGATCCTGTCTGTCATCTTTCAAAAATCTGGCATGTGTGTACCCTGCTTTAGTGAAGAACCATTTATCTTGCTTAAAGGGTTATCTCCACTGGGGGGGGGGGAAATGTTATATTTAGTTTTATTGAAGAACGAGTAAACAGTTCTTCAATAAAACCTTACGGAGCAAAAGACAAAGGGAAGGAACTTACCGATCGCTAACTCCTCCACCGCTTCATCTGATAGGTCCCGATGGACTCTGTGCGCATGTGCATCGCATTTGCGCATAGTCTACTAAGTCCATCTGGACCAGTCAGATGAAGCGGCGGAGGAGTGAGCGATCAGTAAGTTCCTTTGCTTCATTCTCGGCTCCTGGAGGTTTTATAAAGAACGGGACATAGCTCCTTTACCTCCCGTTCTTCAATAAAGCTAAATAAAAAAATGGGGGTTTTACCACTGGAGATATCCTTTAAGCAGAAGTATTTATTGCTGCTTTGGGAGACCCTACTTGGAGCTATAAAGTCTATTACCAACAATAATTCCAAAGTCCTTCTAAATTGAGTTAAAGGACAACTATACTCACCTCACCCTCGCTCCTCTTCCTCCATAGCTGCATAGTACCCAGGGTGAGGACCTAAAATCGCTAAGTCCTACCCCTGGGTACTTCCCTAACTCCTGCATACTTACCGCAAATCTGCTTCGCCGATCGCTCCATTCCTCCGCTCTTCCTGCTTCAGTGAGAGATCGCGAGGCAGCCAATAGGAAGATACGCTCTGCAAGGAGGCGTGTCTTCCAATTGGCTGCCTCGCGACTGTCACTGACAGTAGGAGAGAGGTGGAACAGTGTGGATCACCGAAGCAGATTTGCGGTAAGTAGTGCAGAGTTAGAAAGTACGGTGAGGACTTAGCGATTTTAGGTCCTCACCCTGGGTACTATGCTGCAGTGGATCGGGGAAAAGGTGAGTATAATTGTCCTTTAAACTCCTAGGAACATTTTCTTATAACTAATATTTATGTAGTTTCTTCCCAAATGCCATTTGTGTCCATTCCCTGTCTTTATTAAGGGGTATCTCCACTGGTAAAAATCACATTCCATCATGTGGATTCGAGGGTCACCTCCCATAATTTATCTTTCTCAGTTTGCTGGGAGTCAAAGTGTATGCCCTACTTCTAAACATGCTCTACCACAGCAGGCAGAAGCAGTCTTTCCTGCTCCTTATAAGCTTACAGCCAATCATGTTAAAGCAAGAGATCTGCCTCTGTTTAGCACAGATCATGTTACAACAGAGATCCTATGCCACAGACACAAAACATGCACTTCACAGTGCAGTCAAGTGTTTGCTGTTGCAAACATTCTCCAACAGTTCAAACTGCATTAAGACTTTAATGGGTATCTCCACTGGTAAAATTCTCATTTTCAGTTTAATTGAAGATTGGGAGGTAAAGGAGCTATGGGGAGGTACACAGGACCATTACATATCTTTAGATAATAGTTACTAGTCACTATGCTATGGGAATATAAATAGGGGGGAGTATGGAGTACACAGGACCATTAACTATCTTTAGATAGTTGTTACTAGTCACTGTACTATGGGAATATAAATAGGGGGTGTATTGAATACACAGGACCATTGCCTATCTTTAGATTGTAGTTACTAGTCACTGTTCTATGGGAATATAAATAGGGGGTTTATGAAATACACAGGACCATTACCTATCATTAGATAGCAGTTACTAGACACTGTACTATGGGAATATAAATAGGGGGTGTATGGAGTACACAGGACCATTACCTATCATTAGATAGTAGTTACTAGTCACTGTACTATAGGAATATAAATTGGGGGTGTATGGAGTACACAGGGCCATTACCTATGATTAGATAGCAGTTACTAGACACTGTACTATGGGAATATAAATAGGGGGTGTATGGAGTACACAGGACCATTACCTATCATTAGATAGTAGTTACTAGTCACTGTACTATAGGAATATAAAGTGGGGGGTGTATGGAGTACACAGGGCCATTACCTATGATTAGATAGTAGTCAGTAACTTACTAGCTATAGTTAATATTGGTGAATTGGTGTTGTCTAGATACAGTGAGTTTGTGACATAACTGTGCCATATTACATTACACGGGTTATTATTATTCTCCTTCCTACCGTGTATCCCCTCTCCAGGTCATTGTCTTCGTAACGAAAAGACGGAATGAAAACCTCCATAGCTTCCACTGCCCGACCCCGGTGACAACCAATAGAATTTGTTTGCGTGACGTCACAAATCGCACTGATTGCGGGTCCCACTGTCCGCGGCCATTGCCATAAACCTATCGGTACTTGGGAGAGCCGTATGGAAGGGCCAGTCACGTGATGTGTCATGTGACCGGGAGGCGGTCTGCGTTGGGAAGTTTGATGAAAAGCGGAAATGTGAGGAGAGCGAGTGATAGTGTCACTAGGGAACTGTACTGGATGTGGCTTCCATACAGTGGGGTATGTAGGGGAATGTGATGGGTGACACGATCATACACGGTGCGTGGGGTGATGGGATTATACACGGTACGTGGGTGATAGTATAATCCATGGTGCGTGGGTGGTAGGATTATAAACGGTGCGTGGGGTGATAGTATAATTCATGGTGCGTGGGGTGGTAGGATTATACACGGTGCGTGGGTGATAGGATTATATACTGTGCATGGGGTGGTAGGATTATATACTGTGCGTGGGTGGTAGGATTATACACAGTGTGTGGGTTTATATAATACATAAGGCTAGTCCTTTTCAATGGGGAGGTGCAGTGGCAAGAATCTATATTACAGTCACTCACCTGCATCATTAAGTGACTTCCTGTCTCCCACTGGCTCTCTCCCTTCCTGGGTAAGTCATGTAGATATGAAGCCTGTTTTTTTGTTAGGCTGGCCTTATGTATTATATGGAATAATGCACTAGCTACAGAATAAGATATGGATATTCTTTTCCCTTCCCTCTATATAAGCACTCTGCCTATTAGTAAAATGGGCTGGACTGGCAGCACCTCCTGTGACGCAATGTCACAGCCAATCACAGGAGACACTGCTGGTCCTACCCCTTTTACTTGCTTCTGTGCACATAAGAAGCTGGCTGGGTAAGTACTGTTAGAAGAGTTGCCAACCAAATCTAAAGTTTTTTCGGGGGGGTGGACATACCCTTTAAAATTGCTCCAAATAAATGCTCCGTGTGTGGATGGGTAAAAAAAAGCAAGCTGCATATGAAATATTTATGGATTTGCTCTTGCCATTAACGTGAAGAATAGAGACTGATGACGATTAAATACTACGAAAGCAGCTGATCTGGCCAAAAAGTCATGTAAACAAAGCAGATGGTCAGTGTCCCATATATCATAATTTCCTATATTTCACATAGCAGCAGTCACCAATGGGTTAATCCCCTTGCCGGACAAAACATTTCTGCATACCTGTCCCTTAAAAAAGTAAGATGTGCAGCTCACCAGGGTCACTATATTCACTTAACTTAAAAGGCATCTATGGTGAAATTTATACATTGCTCCAATCCAGACATAAAAAAAAAGGTTAGTGTATTATGCCTTATTCTTACCTTCCTCTGTGGCTCCGTGTTTGCACACTGTCGTAATGCAGGGCTCCTCTTGTCATTCCCCCGTTCATTTAGTCTGGCTGTAAATTAAGCCTGTGAAACAAGACGCTCATGCGCATTAATCCTCCTACACATGACACATCACTCTAACCTTTGCAAACAAAAAAAAAAACCTCTGTATGTAAGCCTGTAAAGATAGTGCTATGTAAGGAATGGGAAGGGGGTGGGAGTTTGGAGAGGCCGAGCCCTGAATCACTGCAGGCAGGTCTCCCTTTGACAGGCAATAAATCGGTGAAAGCTTACGGAGGAGGGTGACTTCTCCTTCCCTTTACTTCTGTTTTTAACCCAGTATTTGATTGACAGCTCAAGCAGGAGTGGTGTATTGAAATCTTCACTTCTTTTAACTTGTATATCTCAGGACAGAGGTGGAATCTGAAGAAAATAAAGGTACTTTGGGGGTTGGGGGGAATTATAGAACACAAGAAAAAAACAAAATAATTTTCCCTCTATAGATGCCCTTTAACATTATCTGAAACTACAATTTGAAAGAAGTAAAATTGTGGTACTCATATTTATCTGTGCTTGCTTTGTCATTAAATTATTAATGTTTAGTGAGTGCTCCTAATTGTCCCCACCCTCCCTTACTCAGTCACTGCCTCCTTGTAGTGCCTGCGACACTTAAATATTCTGCACAGCCTCACCATAGACCATGCTCTGATTACACATTACCCCTCCCCTACCTTTTTTCTCTGCTGATTCTCTTAATTGTTGCATAAAGTGTGCTGGCAGGCAGCTAAAAATCCTAGTAAGGGCACAGCCACACTGCGCCGCAAACGGAATTGCATGGAATTTCATGTGCAATTTCGTTATGTTTGCGCATGTGGTTTTTTCATTAAGTATTGGAAAACGCATGCGATTGCAATTAAAAATGCAGAACGCCAGGCGATTAAGTCAACGAGGCTCGACTGCCATTTGTTCTTCTAACTAAAAGATGAGACTAAACAAACCCGGCCCAGTTCCGGTTCCGAGCAAGCGCATTCCTGTGAGTCATAACTGACTCGACTGCTTGCTCCTCATCTGCACAGTAATTCATTTAGTTAGTGAAACAAACCGGAACTGGACCGAGTGAGAGCCAATGTTTAGTCTCTATTTTGAAGTACAAACGGCAGTTAACTATTTTGTATTTACAAAAACAGGCTTCTTATCTACATTACTAATAGACACAGGGAGAGAGCCATGGAGAGGTGCAGTGGCACCTCCTCTATGATTAAGTCCTCCATGTGGGGACGAAACGCGTCAGGGGTCTCTCGCTATGATTTTACTATATCAGCTATCAGCTACTAGCTGGGTCCTGCTGATTACCTGATCCTCCTCATCAATGTTGGATGACAGGGGTGTAATACAGATAAGCACAGTTATTTCTGGGAACTTACAATGCTAGTTAGCTACCCTCTCATGATCTAGGCTTAGCATGCGTTATTTTTAACCATTTGGTGGCTTGTGCACATTCATTATAATAGGGACCCAGAGCAGGGATCTTTATTCTTAGACTAGGAGCAGCACCGAGTGCTATAGGGGTGTCCCTGTAGGTAAGGAGGAGAGGTTTCTCCCACCAATACAGAGGCAATAATAGGTAATTAGATTGTTTTACCTCTGCCATTTTCTTTTTTTCTCTGCTCTCCTAGCATATTATATATATATATTTGTGCTCCCACCCCATGTTTTTAGATTGAGTGTTTTTTGCATTTTAACGTATATATATAATAAAATTATAGTTTTAACCTCACTTTTTTCTTCTCTGGATCTGTGAGTAGGTTTGGGCAATTAACTAGGGGGATACTTTTTCTCTTTATGTATATTTTTATCCCCAATTACCTTTTCCTGACATACTTGTGAGATGTGAAATGAACTGTGCATTACACTTCTACCATTTGTTTAAGGTGCAGTGGCAGACAGGAAGTCACTCATCATCACTGACTGATTATATAGATTCCCGCCACTGCACCTCCCCATACAAATCCCAGCGCCTTATGAATTATTCACGAGGAATGATCAGCTGTAGCTGGTGATGCGGACATATAAAGGGCCCCCCAATATTGGGGGGAAATTGTTTATAATAGGCGTTGTGAAATTATTTAGTGAATTCTTTGTTGCAGGTTTTAACCTTTATTACATATAATGCGTACTATGAATTTTCCCACATTTTTTTTGGTTGCCACCTGCTGAGATTAGTTGATGAAGGTGAAATTTCTCAAAAACTCTTAAATTTGAGAGGGCCTTAATGGTAGCTAGAGTTAAAATTTACTCAGCATCACAATTCAGATACAAATTACAAAAACATCAGATAGCGACAATTCAGTGTCAGCTTGATAACGGGCATACTTTTTGTAACTCATTGAAAAATACAACTAATGTGCACAGAGAAATAATGAAATTACCTTAACACCCCGGGCAGATAAGAGCATTGCATGCAGTTTGCATGTTTTTTTTTGTTTTGTTTTAGTTTCCTTTACCTGTTTAGTTGCCTTTTGTTGCATACCTGCAAAAACTACAACCCCCAGCATTCCTCAACTACATAGTGAAAACAGGGAATGCTGGGAGTTGGTTTTCAAACCATTTGAGAATCCCTGAGTCTAGTATTTAATTAGGAGCTGTCATGGTTCAGCATTGTTTGTGATCTTGCTTAGCTTTATTATTTTACTGATTTTTATAGTCATTTACTGCTATTACAAATGCACATACAAAATAATTTCACAAGGCATATACCTTTATTGCAATAATCACAAAATCATATCTGTACAGGAATGTGTAAGTGAACATTTATAAATGCAACAATAATTTGATTGGTAAAGATAAGGTAATTATCATTTGAACTGGTTTTCAAGTAATAATACTCAAGAGTAAAATGTTCTTGCTCCATTCTGCATTTTTTAAATGCAAAATATTAAGACACATTAGTGTTCAATTCAGCAAAGATTGCAGAATTTCATGCCACAGTCCATTGGAATGGGTTAGGACATGCAGCACTGTTATTAAAATGCAATAGTATATAAAAAGAAGCCACATGTTAATAAAATATAGAGTGGTTTATCTTGATATTATCTTTGATTTTTAACATGATTTTATTGTGAAAGGGTTGTACATCAATAGATAACTTGAATATGATAGAATTCTTATCCTATGCTATGGCTTTGGCTTCTGGTAGAAATGCTTCCCAGTACTTTATGAGCTAGGGGAGAAAAAAAAAATTATTGCAGTCATATTTATTGTGTATTAACAAAATATTATGCTATAAACTGAAAATGATAGACTCCCTTGCACTATTCAGAATGTAGCAATAGTAAAGGCCAACATCTTTTTACTGAGGGTATCCAATCCAGTTTAAGTAATAGCTTTTCTAGGATGTTTTAAAACATTTCCCTAAAATATCTAAATATCCTAAAGCTGCGCTTACTTCAAATTGATGTGAGAAATAGTAGTAATAATTAGATTTAATTTTTCACCATTTATGTACACACACTTGACGGACCCCCAACGAATGAGTGGTAACCGTGTAAATGATTAAAATCCAGTTTATGTATTTTCTTCTGACAACTAATATATTTTATTTGTTTCTCTGATAAGGTCTATAAAACATTAAATATTGTCTTTTTCTAGTCATAAGCAGCCATATAGCACTACATATATGTGCTTTTTAAAGGGCATCTATACTGAAAAATAGGTTATTTTAAATTAACTATAACTGGAAACTATAATTCTTCCCAACCACCACTGTATCATTTTGTTTGTTGATCTGCCCTCTTTCTTTAGATTTTACCTTGGATACCTAGTAGATGAGGACTTGAAGATAAGGTTGACTAAAAAAAAAATTTGTCTGGCATGATTTTTTTTTTTTTTTGATAAACCACTCAAAAAATATAGAGCAAAATAACCTATTTTGAGTGGTTTAAACAAATGTTTGTATGGGGGGTGTTTAAGAATGCCTTTCATATAGTAATCTCTAATTTATTGGTAGTTAATCTTGACATTAAATTCATGCTTTAGCCTCAAAGCATAAGATAAGCACTTAGGCCAAACTATGACGGACGTTACCGTTCATTTGCGCTGCGGTTGGTGCATGCACTGTGCTGCATTTCTAACACGCTGACTGATTGCACTAGTGTGGCGTAGCCTTTAAACACAAAATACCATCCATTATTACATTAATATTTCAGTACACATGGTAAAATGGTAATTTTACATACCTGTTGCTGTGTCTGAACTAATGATTCTAGGTACTTGATAATAACAGATTTGAAATCTTTCACTCTTTCTTTCTACAAGACAAAGGTTTTGTTTTTTCATACAGTTATTACAAATGACAAAAATGAGATAGAATTGAATATGTACCTCAAACCTTCCCACTTCCTTGCGAATTGTTTTAGATATTTGCTCAAAATCTCTTTCTCCTTGCTGAACTTTAGCCTCCCACTAAGAAAAAAATGAACAATACTACTATGAAAAGTTTTGACACAAACAAGATAAATGGTTTAATATACTTCAAAATATATAAGAGGACCTCCAAGGTACGTGAAAACAGGTGCGTATCTGTGTGCCTCTGTCAATTTTTTTTTTTATTCTACTATTTTTTGAAGTGTGCACCCTGACCATCTCTACATATATTTACTTGGTTTACCTGCAATTAGTTTGTGCGTAGTAGTATTTCATTTTCCTTCATCTATTATATTATTAAAAGTTACCCGGCCTGCCTTTTTTGATACATGATTTTTAAAGGGCATGTCCACCCCCAAAACTATAATCCCCCCCCACTACTGGCCCCATCATGTAGTGTAGTTTAATACTTACCTCACATCCCAGCTCCATAAGGTTCTCCTGTAGTCCCCCCCCCCAAGTCCCAAAAACTGCCCACCAGGAGGATAGCAGAGTCCATATAGGACTCTGCCTCCTATCTGGCCTCCGGGAGAAGTTTGGCATGCGTACTGCAGCCCTTCTCCCCCTCCCTCTCCCTCCCGTTTTGCTATCCCTACCCCTACCATAAAACCCCTTGGCCATGTAATAGAATATTTCCCCCCAGCCCCAACCGCATAAAAATAATTTTAAGAAAGTCCCCAGAACTGTACTTACCTTCCCTCTCTCCACCGGCATTCTGAGAAGCCAGCAGCCGCGTCTGTGATTGGCTGCCTCTCAGCCAATCACGGACGTGGCTGCCGGTCCCGCCCCCTGCTTGCAGTGTCTTGCAAGCAGAAGGCCGGGCGTCGGAGGAGAGAGGGAAGGTAAGTAAACATTGGGGCACTTTCTTAAAACTTTTTTTTATAGCGGTTGGGGCTGGGGAAACATATACTATCATATGACAAAAGTTTAAAATAAGGGTGGACATGCCCTTTAAGTGTTTTAAGAGAATGCTATGCTTAAGGAAGAGAAATGTCTTAGGTGCATTTCTGCGCCTTAGGGCGTTGCTGCCCTCTCTATTTAAATTTTTTTTTTTAACTTTTATTAAGTGAAAAATGAACACTCTTCATTATAGGAGAACTTAAGTAAATGTTTATTTGTAAGCCTTAAACAGCCAAAAACCTTACACAGTAGCATAATAATTGAGATTAAACAAAGACATACGTTCATCAGTTTTAACCTTTTAACCCTACCTTAAGCTTGGTTCTTAACTTGGTTCCTACCTATGAAATGAATTTCTTCAGTGAGGTGCCTGCAGCTATACGGTAAAACAAAAATCAGGAAGCATCCCATACAAGAAACCGTTCCCTTACCTATCATTGAATGATGCATTTATAAGCCAATAACGGGGAAACCTTGTAACTAAGCAACCAATTTAGTAAGGTCCTGTCATGGATTGGAATGAAACTTCCTGACAAATTGCTTTGTTACCCAATATCTCTGTTTTCTTAGACAAGTTACAATGTTTAGACTACTCTTTTTGGGCAACATTTGAACATTTCTTAATAAGCACTTTAAAGGATAATTATTGCGTGTATAAAGTTTTTTTTTTGTTTTTTTTAGATTGAAGTATAGTAATCCTTCAATCTAATAGTGCCAGAGAAATAATATATACAAAAGCGTTGCAACTTCTGCTTTTGTTAGCTGCAATATTGATGCAGAAGCTTTGCTTTGAAAAATCAGAATTATGGGGGCCATGATATTACCAGACAATACCTTGTATTGGCAAGTTATCACCATGTATATGGTGTCCATAAACTAAATTGACCAGACAAAATTTTATGCAAACGATATTATCGAGCACTGTAGTCATACTGATCTACCGTATATACTTGAGTATAAGCCGAGGTTTTCAGGCTTTAAAAATAGCCTGAAAACCGAACCTCTGCTTATACTCGGTTCACTTACCTCAGTGTAAATTCCGGCTGACGTCACTACTCTCATCACTTCACGGCACCGAATAATGACGTCAGTCGGGCAGATGTGGAGCGAGTGGCTGGACTGAAGACTGCCCAGGCAAGTTAACACCGGGGGGGGGGGCTCCGGGGGGACGCAGTAATCCCATGCAGTAACCAATTCCGTGCCACTGCAGATGTTTGGAAACGACAACTCCCAGCAACTATAGCATGCTGGGAGTTGTAGTTTCCAAACATCTGGCGTGCCAAGGAATTGGGAGTTACTCTATGGGATTACTGTCCATCTAAAGGTCAACTAATGCCTCAAAACAATACAGAATCAGGAGGATGGTATCTATTGTTAAAAAGATTGCCATACTGGATTTGGCAATTACTGTATGGGAATTCTGCTGTCCATTTAAAGGGCAACTAAAGCCTCAGAAAAATACAGAATCAGAAGGCAACAGTGGTCATAATTTCAACCCTCAGATTATACTCGAGTCAATCAGGTTTTCCTAATTTTTTATACTCTGGTTGGCTTATATTCAAGTATATATGGTATGTATGGCCACCTAAAGTTGAAATATTGATGTTACAAAGCATGACCACAGCCAACAAAGCCTCCAGATGGTCCAGCCAAGAATTTAACCCAAACATGGAATGGTCACTTTACTGGCCAGCATATAAGGAAACACTTCCTGGGAGAGTGATGTCACAGTCCCATCCAGAGCAGACATTTCTGAAGAGATTTAAAAATTAATTACTGCAACTAACAGGGCACAGACTGCAATCTAGAGTGCTGAATCACTGCCTATAGCTCTACATGCTCGAGCAGTTATGTATGCCATAGAGGATGCTTTAACTGGTTCATGTAATGTCCCAGCACTTACTTTAGCAAGTAACTTTAGCAATAATTGTAAATAGGTGAAAATCTGTCAATTCCTTAGACTAGGTTCACATGGGCGGAAAGTTTTGTCAATGGGGCTGGAATATCGGCTGTACTTTTCCACCATCAACTGATATTGGCTGTGGTGATTTTTGCTCTGCCAACCTGTTGAAATATCTGCTTATGTACCTAGTCTTAACCACTTCTTCCCCGATATCTATCTGTCTTTCTAGCCACCACCCTGAATCTGAGGGTGTTATCAGATTGTCCATTACCCTATGAAGCCAGCAATGAGCTTCAGTAACAGCCACTCATGTTGATGATGTCACTGGGTCCCTGAATAACAAGGTGAAATCGGGCCCTGTGACATCACTGGCAAAATAAGTTGTTACTGGACAGACAGGTAAGAATTACAAAAGCTATAAAAAAATGCTTATGTTCTATAAATACATACTGCACTCATAACTAAAACCCAGTAATACAGCAGTTCGTTGTAAAATAGGACAGATAAGAAAACAAAATTGGCCCCACTGAACTGTAAAATTCAGTAGATTGAAAAACTATAGTACAACAGTTATATCTAGTATAAAAATAAACTTACCTCTTCAATCTCCTTAGGCAGCATAGGAAAAAAGGTAGTGTAGAACTTTCAGTGTAATATTATTAAAACGTTTCTGACTTTTTAATGTATTCAAATCAACAAAGGGACACTAAATATATAGAAAAGGATAAAGCACTTACAGGTACTGAAGAGCCACCCCAGCGTTACCTGTTTTTGTTGGGTGGGGGGCATACCATCCAATATCACCCATTTAAATTGGTACACTTACAGAAAAAACACATTGCAGAGCTGCAAGTGGGGGATAATGAAGTGAACCTGATCTCAACACAGATCTGTGTAATGCATTTCTCAATATTGTACCTATTCAAAAGGTAATATTGGAGGTTGGGGGCGGCAACAAGTGTAGCTAGCCTAGGGTAGAGAAAAAGTATAAATCCGGTTCTGGGTATTACATATCCTTAATACACATTACATGTAACATTAAATCCATGTTGGAAAATGCGACACTGTTTAATTTAGTGAAACATGGACAAAAAAAAGCCTTCATTGGAAAGAAAAGTTTGCAAGAACACTAGACGAGTAGAGCAGTTGACATACAGAAGAATGTGTGATGTTATGTGATGCAGGTTGATTTTGGTGCTTTAGGCAAAGTATATACACAGAAAATGTTAATCTGTTCATCAAGTATAAATAAAAGGCGCAAAAGTGGTAAACAAAGGTAAGACTCCACATTTAGGGTTTTTTTCTCTGAGAGCTGCAGCAATAAGTGTTAAAGTCACGTTTAATGATTCACAATTCATCAGTGTGATCAGCTTAGCTTGCTGCAGCTGTGCAATAGACATTCGTGCAGCCTCCGCAAGTTATTCACCAATGGTTTTGCAGCTGTTTGGACATTTTTGGACAAGTATTTATAGCTAGCTGATAGCTATCCCGTTTTATTTAGCTCTGGGAGTTTTACTTTTTAAAAAGGGCAGGCACAGCTAGTCAGTAAAAGAACTATCAATCACCCAGCCCCCTAGACACTACATGTAGAAACTCTCCATTCTATAAAAGTAAAGCTTATTTCTCTGTCACTGCATGGCTAATTGATTCACCATTAGGGCTAGGCCACACTGCTGCGTTTTTTGTGCGTTTGCGTTTTTTTCAGATCATTGAAAACATGTCAATGCACCGAAAATGGGTGTTTTCGGGGTGTGTTGCGATTTACGTTCCGCATTTTAAATCGCAAGCGGTTTCCAATACTTGCATGCACAAATTCAACGAAATCGCACATGAAATTGCATTCTATTCCGTTTGCTTTGCAGTGTGGCCTTGCCCTAAGATCAGGAAAAGGAATAAGCATTACCTTTTGCTCTGTCTGTGCAGATAAACACAATCCTGCAGTTAGCTGCTCTTACTGATTCCAGCAGATTAACAGCTCTCAGTGCTACTTATCTCCCTAGCAAAGCAGTTTTACTTTCACTATAACACAAAATCACTGGGTGAATGTTATTGGCTTTAGTGGGGCACAGATCATCCCCACTGCACATGCTCCACACTCCAGCTGTGCCTCAGTTTTAAGAGGGGGGTGGAACATAGAGAGGAGACATGCATACTAATTAGTAGTGAGCTGAACAGGACATGACGGGAGCACTGAGAACAAAAAGAGAACCAAGTTCCTGACAGCACTAACTGAAAAAATGATTGCCGGGAGCTGTCCATCTAAGGTCAACTATGCCTCAAAACATACAGAATCAGAGGATGGTATCTATTGTTAAAAAGATTGCCATACTGGATTTGGCAATTACTGTATGGGAATTCTGCTGTCCATTTAAAGGGCAACTAAAGCCTCAGAAAATACAGAATCAGAAGGCAACAGTGGTCATAATTTCAACCCTCAGATTATACTAGTCAATCAGTTTTCCTAATTTTTTATACTCTGGTTGGCTTATATTCAAGTATATATGGTATGTATGGCCACCTAAGTTGAAATATTGATGTTACAAAGCATGACCACAGCCAACAAAGCCTCCAGATGGTCCAGCAAGAATTTAACCCACATGGAATGGTCACTTTACTGGCCAGCATATAAGGAAACACTTCCTGGGAGGTGAGTCACAGTCCCATCCAGAGCAGACATTTCTGAAGAGATTTAAAAATTAATTACTGCAACTAACAGGCGCAGACTGCAATCTAGAGTGCTGAATCACTGCCTATAGCTCTACATGCTCGAGCAGTTATGTATGCCATAGAGGTGCTTTAACTGGTTCATGTAATGTCCCAGCACTTACTTTAGCAAGTAACTTTAGCAATAATTGTATAGGTGAAAATCTGTCAATTCCTTAGACTAGGTTCACATGGGCGGAAAGTTTGTCAATGGGGCTGGAATATCGGTGTACTTTTCCACCATCAACTGATATTGGCTGTTGGTGATTTTTGCTCTGCCAACCGTTGAAATACTGCTTATGTACCTAGTCTTAACCACTTCTTCCCCGATATCTATCTGTCTTTCTAGCCACCACCCTGAATCTGAGGGTGTTATCAGATTGTCCATTACCCTATGAAGCCAGCAATGAGCTTCAGTAACAGCCACTCATGTTGATGATGTCACTGGGTCCCTGAATACAAGGTGAAATCGGCCCTGTGACATCACTGGCAAAATAAGTTGTTACTGGACAGACAGTTAAGAATTACAAAAGCTATAAAAAATGCTTATGTTCTATAAATACATACTGCACTCATAACTAAAACCCAGTAATACAGCAGTTCGTTGTAAAATAGGAAAATAAGAAAACAAAATTGGCCCCACTGAACTGTAAAATTCAGTAGATTGAAAAACTATAGTACAACAGTTATACTAGTATAAAAATAAAACTTACCTCTTCAATCTCCTTAGGCAGCATAGGAAAAAAGGTAGTGTAGAACTTTCAGTGTAATATTATTAAAACGTTTCTGACTTTTTAATGTATTCAAATCAACAAAGGGACACTAAATATATAGAAAAGGATAAAGGCAAGTCATTTTTTTCAGTTTAGTGCTGTCAGGAACTTGGTCTCTTTTTGTTCTCAGTGCTCCCAGTCATGTCCTGTTCAGCTCACTACTAATTAGTATGCATGTCTCCTCTCTATGTTCCACCCCTCTTAAAACTGAGGCACAGCTGGAGTGTGGAGCATGTGCAGTGGGGATGATCTGTGCCCCACTAAAGCCAATAACATTCACCCAGTGATTTTGTGTTATAGTGAAAGTAAAACTGCTTTGCTATGGGAAGATAAGTAGCACTGAGAGCTGTAATAACTGCTGGAATCAAGTAAGAAAGCAGCTAACTGCAGTTGTGTGTTATCTGCACAGACAGAGCAACAGGTAAGCTTATTCCTTTTCCTGATCTTAAGGGCAAGGCCACACTGCAAAGCAAACGGAATAGCATGCAATTTCATGTGCGATTTCGTTGCATTTGTGCATGCAAGTATTGGAAACCGCTTCGATTTAAAATGCGAACGTAAATCGCAACACACCCGAAAACACCATTTTCGTGCATTACATGTTTTCAATGATCTGAAAAAAACGCAAACGCACAAAAAACGCAGCAGTGTGGCCTAGCCCTAATGGTGAATCAATTAGCCATGCAGTGACAGAGAATAAGCTTTACTTTTATAGAATGGAGTTTCTACATGTAGTGTGCTAGGGGGCTGGGTGATTGTAGTTCTTTACTGACTAGCTGTGCCTGCCCTTTTTAAAAAGTAAAACTCCCAGAGCTAAATAAAACGGGATAGCTATCAGCTAGCTATAAATACTTGTCCAAAAAGCTGCAAAACCATTGGTGAATAACTTGCGGAGGCTGCACAAATGTCTATTGCACAGCTGCAGCAAGCTAAGGCTAAGTCACACTGATGAATTGTGAATCATTAAACGTGACTTTAACACTTATTGCTGCAGCTCTCAGAGAAAAACCCTAAATGTGGATGTCTTACCTTTGTTATACCACTTTTGCGCCTTTTATTTATACTTGATGAACAGATTAACATTTTCTGTGTATATACTTTGCCTAAAGCACCAAAATCAACCTGCATCTACATAACATCACACATTCTTCTGTATGTCAACTGCTCTACTCGTCTAGTGTTCTTGCAAACTTTTCTTTCCAATGAAGGCTTTTTTTGTCCATGTTTCACTAAATTATTATGTATGTATGTATTATTATGTATTCAAATCAACAAAGGGACACTAAATATATAGAAAAGGATAAGTACATCAATAGATAACTTGAATATGATAGATCTTATCTATGCTATGGCTTTGGCTTCTGGTAGAAATGCTTCCCAGTACTTATGAGCTAGGGGAGAAAAAAAAATTATTGCAGTATATTTATTGTGTATTCAAAATATTATGCTATAAAACTGAAAATGATAGACTCCCTTGCACTATTCAGAATGTAGCAATAGTAAAGGCCAACATCTTTTTTACTGAGGGTATCCAACCAGTTAAGTAATAGCTTTTCTAGGATGTTTTAAAACATTTCCCTAAAATATCTAAATATCCTAAAGCTGCGCTTACTTCAAATTGATGTGAGAAATAGTAGTAATAATTAGATTTAATTTTTCACCATTTATGTACACACACTTGACGGACCCCAACGAAGGTGGTAACCGTGTAAATGATTAAAATCCATTTATGTATTTTCTTCTGACAACTAATATATTTTATTTGTTCTTGATAAGGTCTATAAAACATTAAATATTGTCTTTTTCTAGTCATAAGCAGCCATATAGCACTAATATATGTGCTTTTAAAGGGCATCTATACTGAAAAATAGGTTATTTTAAATTAACTATAACTGGAAACTATAATTCTTCCCAACCACCACTGTATCATTTTGTTTGTTGATCTGCCCTCTTTCTTTAGATTTTACCTTGGATACCTAGTAGATGAGGACTTGAAGATAAGGTTGACTAAAAAAAAAATTTGTTGGCATGATTTTTTTTTTTTTGATAAACCACTCAAAAAATATAGAGCAAAATAACCTATTTTGAGTGTGTTTTAAACAAATGTTGTATGGGGGGTGTTTAAGAATGCCTTTCATATAGTAATCTCTAATTTATTGGTAGTTAATCTTGACATAAATTCATGCTTTAGCCTCAAAGCATAAGATAAGCACTTAGGCCAAACTATGACGGACGTTACCGTTCATTGCGCTGCGGTTGGTGCATGCACTGTGCTGCATTTCTAACACGCTGACTGATGCAATAGTGTGGCGTAGCCTTTAAACACAAAATACCATCCATTATTACATTAATATTTCAGTACACATGGTAAAATGGTAATTTTACATACCTGTTGCTGTGTCTGAACTATGATTCTAGGTACTTGATAATAACAGATTTGAAATCTTTCACTCTTTCTTTCTACAAGACAAAGGTTTTGTTTTTTCATACAGTTATACAAATGACAAAAATGAGATAGAATTGAATATGTACCTCAAACCTTCCCACCTTCCTTGCGAATTGTTTTAGATATTTGCTCAAAATCTCTTTCTCCTTGCTGAACTTTAGCCTCCCACTAAGAAAAAAAGAACAATAATACTATGAAAAGTTTTGACACAAACAAGATAAATGGTTTAATATACTTCAAAATATATAAGAGGACCTCCAAGGTAGTGAAAACAGGGGCGTATCTGTGTGCCTCTGTCAATTTTTTTTTTATTCTACTATTTTTTGAAGTGTGCACCCTGACCACTTCTACATATATACTTGGTTTACCTGCAATGTTTGTGCGTAGTAGGATTTCATTTTCCTTCATCTATTATATTATTAAAAGTTACCCGGCCTGCTTTTGATACATGATTTTTAAAGGGCATGTCCACCCCCAAAACTTAATCCCCCCCACTACTGGCCCCATCATGTAGTGTAGTTTAATACTTATCCAATCCCAGCTCCATAAGGTTCTCCTGTAGTCCCCCCCCCCAAGTCCCAAAACTGCCCACCAGGAGGATAGCAGAGTCCATATAGGACTCTGCCTCCTATCTGGCCTCCGGGAGAGTTTGGCATGGTACTGCAGCCCTTCTCCCCTCCTCTCCCTCCCGTTTTGCTATCCCTACCCCTACATAAAACCCCTGGCATGTAATAGAATATTTCCCCCCAGCCCCAACCGCATAAAAATAATTTTAAGAAAGTCCCCAGAACTGTACTTACCTTCCCTCTCTCCACCGGCATTCTGAGAAGCCAGCAGCCGGTCTGTGATTGGCTGCCTCTCAGCCAATCACGGACGTGGCTGCCGGTCCCGCCCCCTGCTTGCAGTGTTTGCAAGCAGAAGGCCGGGCGTCGAGGAGAGAGGGAAGGTAAGTAAACATTGGGGCACTTTCTTAAAACTTTTTTTTATAGCGGTTGGGGCTGGGGAAACATCTAAATCATATGACAAAAGTTTAAAATAGGGTGGACATGCCCTTTAAGTGTTTTAAGAGAATGCTATGCTTAAGGAAGAGAAATGTCTTAGGTGCATTTCTGCGCCTTAGGGCGTGTGCTGCCCTCTCTATTTAAATTTTTTTTTAACTTTTATTAAGTGAAAAATGAACACTCTTCATTATAGGAGAACTTAAGTAAATGTTTATTTGTAAGCCTTAACAGCCAAAAACCTTACACAGTAGCATAATAATTGGATTAACAAAGACATACGTTCATCGTTTTAACCTTTTAACCCTACCTTAAGCTTGGTCTTAACTTGGTTCCTACCTATGAAATGAATTTCTTCAGTGAGGTGCCTGCAGCTTACGGTAAAACAAAAATCAGGAAGCATCCCATACAAGAAACCGTTCCCTACCTATCATTGAATGATGCATTTATAAGCCAATAACGGGGAAACCTTGTAACTAAGCAACCATTAGTAAGGTCTGTCATGGATTGGAATGAAACTTCCTGACAAATTGCTTTGTTACCCAATATCTCTGTTTTCTTAGACAAGTTACAATGTTTAGACTTCTTTTTGGGCAACATTTGAAAATTTCTTAATAAGCACTTTAAAGGATAATTATTGCGTGTATAAAGTTTTTTTTTTGTTTTTTTTAGATTGAAGTATAGTAATCCTTCAATCTAATAGTGCCAGAGAATAAATATATACAAAAGCGTTGACACTTCTGCTTTTGTTAGCTGCAATATTGATGCAGAAGCTTTGCTTTGAAAAATCGATTATGGGGGCCATGATATTACCAGACAATACCTTGTATTGGCAAGTTATCACCATGTATATGGTGTCCATAAACTAAATTGACCAGACAAAATTTATGCAAACGTATTATCGAGCACTGTAGTCATACTGATCTACCGTATATACTTGAGTAAAGCCGAGGTTTTCAGGCTTTAAAAATAGCCTGAAAACGACCCTGTTATACCGGTTCACTTACCTCAGTGTAAATTCCGGCTGACGTCACTCACTCTTCATCACTTCACGGCACCGAATATGACGTCAGTCGGGCAGATGCGGAGCGAGTGGCTGGACGAAGACTGCCCAGGCAAGTTAACACCGGGGGGGGGGGGCTCTCGGGGGGACGCAGTAATCCATGCAGTAACCAATTCCGTGCCACTGGATGTTTGGAAACGACAACTCCCAGCAACTATAGCATGCTGGGAGTTGTAGTTTCCAAACATCTGGCGTGCCAAGGAATTGGGAGTTTACTCTATGGGATTACTGTCCATCTAAAGGTCAACAATGCCTCAAAACATACAGAATCAGGAGGATGGTATCTATTGTTAAAAAGATTGCCATACTGGATTTGGCAATTACTGTATGGGAATTCTGCTGTCCATTTAAAGGGCAACTAAAGCCTCAGAAAAATACAGAATCGAAGGCACAGTGGTATAATTTCAACCCTCAGATTATACTCGAGTCAATCAGGTTTTCCTAATTTTTTATACTCTGGTTGTTATTTATTCAAGTATATATGGTATGTATGGCCACCTAAAGTTGAAATATTGATGTTACAAAGCATGACCACAGCCAACAAAGCCTCCAGATGGTCCAGCCAAGAATTTAACCCAAACATGGAATGGTCACTTTACTGGCCAGCATATAAGGAAACACTTCCTGGGAGAGTGATGTCACAGTCCCATCCAGAGCAGACATTTCTGAAGAGATTTAAAAATTAATTACTGCAACTAACAGGGCACAGACTGCAATCTAGAGTGCTGAATCACTGCTAAGCTCTACATGCTCGAGCAGTTATGTATGCCATAGAGGATGCTTTAACTGGTTCATGTAATGTCCCAGCACTTACTTTAGCAAGTAACTTTAGCAATAATTGTAAATAGGTGAAAATCTGTCAATTCCTAGACTAGGTTCACATGGGCGGAAAGTTTGTCAATGGGGCTGGAATATCGGCTGTACTTTTCCACCATCAACTGATATTGGCTGTGGTGATTTTTGCTCTGCCAACCTGTTGAAATATCTGCTTATGTACCTAGTCTTAACCACTCTTCTTCCCCGATATCTATCTGTCTTTCTAGCCACCACCCTGAATCTGGGGTGTTATCAGATTGTCCATTACCCTATGAAGCCAGCAATGCGCTTCAGTAAGCCACTCATGTGTGATGATGTCACTGGGTCCCTGAATAACAAGTGAAATCGGGCCCTGTGACATCACTGGCAAAATAAGTTGTTACTGGACAGACAGGTAAGAATTACAAAAGCTATAAAAAAATGCTTATGTTCTATAAATACATACTGCACTCATAACTAAAACCAGTAATACAGCAGTTCGTTGTAAAATAGGACAGATAAGAAAACAAAAATGGCCCCACTGACATGTAAAATTCAGTAGATTGAAAAACTATAGTACAACAGTTATTCTGTATAAAAATAAACTTACCTCTTCAATCTCCTTAGGCAGCATAGGAAAAAAGGTAGTGTAGAACTTTCAGTGTAATATTATTAAAACGTTTCTGACTTTTTAATAGGGACACTAAATATATAGAAAAGGATAAAGGCAAGTCATTTTTTCAGTTTAGTGCTGTCAGGAACTTGGTCTCTTTTTGTTCCAGTGCTCCCAGTCATGTCCTGTTCAGCTCACTACTAATTAGTATGCATGTCTCCTCTCTATGTATCCACCCCCTTAAAACTGAGGCACAGCTGGAGTGTGGAGCATGTGCAGTGGGGATGATCTGTGCCCCACTAAGCCAATAACATTCACCCAGTGATTTTGTGTTATAGTGAAAGTAAAACTGCTTTGCTATGGGAAGATAAGTAGCACTGAGAGCTGTATAACTGCTGGAATCAAGTAAGAAAGCAGCTAACTGCAGGTTGTGTGTTATCTGCACAGACAGAGCAACAGGTAATGCTTATTCCTTTTCTGATCTTAAGGGCAAGGCCACACTGCAAAGCAAACGGAATAGCATGCAATTTCATGTGCGATTTCGTTGTGAATTTGTGCATGCAAGTATTGGAAACCGCTTGCGATTAAAATGCGGAACGTAAATCGCAACACACCCGAAAACACGCATTTTCGCGTGCATTGACATGTTTTCAATGATCTGAAAAAAACGCAAACGCACAAAAAACGCAGCAGTGTGGCCTAGCCCTAATGGTGAATCAATTAGCCATGCAGTGACAGAGAAATAAGCTTTACTTTTATAGAATGGAGAGTTTCTACATGTAGTGGCTAGGGGGCTGGGTGATGATAGTTCTTTACTGACTAGCTGTGCCTGCCCTTTTTAAAAAGTAAAACTCCCAGAGCTAAATAAAAAAGGATAGCTATCAGCTAGCTATAAATACTTGTCCAAAAATGTCCAAACAGCTGCAAAAACCATTGGTGAATAACTTGGGAGGCTGAAAGAATGTAAATGTCTATTGCACAGCTGCAGCAAGCTAAGGCTAAGTCACACTGATGAATTGTGAATCATTAAACGTGACTTTAACACTTATTGCTGCAGCTCTCAGAGAAAAACCCTAAATGTGGACGTCTTACCTTTGTTATACCACTTTTGCGCCTTTTATTTATACTTGATGAACAGATTAACATTTTCTGTGTATATACTTTGCCTAAAGCACCAAAATCAACCTGCATCTACATAACATCACACATTCTTCTGTATGTCAACTGCTCTACTCGTCTAGTGTTCTTGCAAACTTTTCTTTCCAATGAAGGCTTTTTTTTGTCCATGTTTCACTAAATTAAACAGTGTCTGCATTTTCCAACATTGGATTTAATGTTACATGTAATGTGTATTAAGGATATGTAATACCCAGAACCGGATTTATACTTTTTCTCTACCCTAGGCTAGCTAACTTGTTGCCGCCCCCAACCTCCAATATTACCTTTTGAATAGGTACAATATTGAGAAATGCATTACACAGATCTGTGTTGAGATCAGGTTCACTTCATTATCCCCCACTTGCAGCTCTGCAATGTGTTTTTTCTGTAAGTGTACCAATTTAAATGGGTGATATTGGATGGTATGCCCCCACACCCAACAAAAACAGGTAACGCTGGGGTGGCTCTTCAGTACCTGTAAGTGCTGCCTTGTGTTTTTATGCCTTCCCCCCCTAGCAGTTGTGCCTCCCTAGGCCATGGCCTAATAAGAAATCCATCCCTGGTAATACCATAGGGTGGGAAGTAAAGGCTTTTAAGTATATGTATTGTTATATGGAGAGTGCATCTATTATTTGATTGCATATTTTCTGTAGAGGTGAAATACAATCAGACTGCACATAGAAAAAGAAGAAGGAAAAAGCTAAAGCAAAGATAAAATTGATGGCTTGGTCTTCCAAGTCACCTGACATTTATCCTATTGAGCATGTTTTGTTTTTTTTTACTTAGAAGAAATGAGATTCTACATAGATACTGGTATGCCAGTACCTCTCTTATTTCATCTTTAGCCTGTTGGAGTTTGTCCGGTTTGTTGGAGATTTGAAGTTTGGCCTCTGCCTCTCTCTTCTTCTGCAAATTAACCTGAGCGTCTTGCCATTTTTGCCAGCACTTCATTCTCTGATCAAAAACATTCTGAAAATGCAAGTTAGAAATGTATAAGTTGAAAATACTTTAAGTAAGCTCTGCTTGGCATGATTTGCCTAAAGGCTTTATAAGAAACTTTGATAGCTTTGTTTAAAAAAATACTTACTAAGCTTTGTTATGGATCAAAATACATTATTCTAGCAATAGGAATATTTAAGAAGGATTTACTTTTACAGCAGCAATAAGTCGGATATAGTCACTTAGAAGTTCTGAAAACAAATAAAAGTCCGCAAAGGCCTGATCCTGATGAAGCTGGTCAATTTTCTCTTCCACTTCTGCAAGCTGAGATAATGCACGAGATAGGGCTGTGTGGTCCTCCGAATTTCCCAACATGGCAGCACTCTTTGCAAATGCAGCTGTGTTGGCTGACAGCTCTACAGAGAAGTAGATTATACATCAGGTTTTTTTACATCCAGAGATACATAATTTAACTAAATGCAAGTTACGAATGATCATTTAAAAAATATAAATAATATGGACTTAAAACCTTACTAGACTGGCGTAGATAAAAATCAATTCAGTTACCTGAACGCTTTTTGTGATATCGAACCTAACTGTAAATTAGTTGCCCACTTTAAAATAAAGCATAACTATACAATGTTTATATGAAAAGCATTTTAATAGCCAAACCTAGCTTAAAATAATTAAAAACATGTACTTTAAATGTATGTATATTTTTTAAATGTTATCAGAAAAGTAAAATCTAATACATTTTCACTAAGAAATATAAAAAATGTATAATGTGATAAAGAAGAGAACTAATTATTAATCAAGATAGGGGGTTTTAATAGTTCAATATTGACTGGCAAATTCATATAATCCTACATACATATATTCAATATAGTACATAAATGAATAACTAACCAATAAACAAATAAAGTAGAATAAGTGCAAAGTGATAGTAAGTGCTAGAGTTCAGGTGAAAATAGTATCCCAATTGATCTCCCATGTGTACTTTAAAAAAGTAGTTCATATAGGTCAAAAACTTATATCAATATTGAAAAATTCATAGATTGCAATCTGAAAAATATACAAAAAAAAAGTCCATAAAAAAATGTAAAAAGATCATGTATGTATATCTCTCTATGGTGGGAATGTGTGGAGCAGATATAGGGTACAGCACAATGGTTTTATTGGTGCGCAGAACAGTATCAAAGTTACATTTTAAGTTTGAGACTACAAACACAGCATTTGGATTAAATGTTATGGTAGTCCCAATAAAATGGTTTCCTATTTCTGTTTAACACACAAGTAAATGTGATCACATACCGACACATAGTAAAATGGAACACTTGGCTGTGCATTAGATTCTATTGCATCTTTAAAGGGAAAGTTCAGTGGAAAATATAAATTTTTAATAAATTATTAGTTTATATTATGCATACCTAGTTATTCTAGATATTCTCTCCCATTTTGAAAATTCTGTTGAATTTCTACCCCTTGCTATTCCCTGCTTCTTCTTTCCAGGATGCACCACTTTCTTGGAATGTTCCTAACAGTTATTTCTACTGATTGGCTGTTGGTGATGGGCGAAACATGCTCAAATCTCTACTGAGCAACTTAATCGATCCAGGCACAGGGTCAAGGGCAAAACCATAAAGGTCTCTATTAGGGGTCCTACAAACAGGAAGCTAGTATTTTGGAAGTATTTATACACAGACAAAATGCTGAATAGGTAGATTAAGGTCATTGGAATGGAAAAATACTGCTCTTTTTTTCTTAAAAGCATATGTATTTCTACTAAACTTCCCTTTCAAATAATTTTTAAAAAAAAGGAAAACATGCCATCGGCATTGCGACCCATCAGTCTGAACGGAAAATTTATATTGGAGCGTTATTGGCTCTCAATACTACAATATAGGGACCTGATCACATTGTGGGCATGTATGGGCCCAACAAATAATCATTCCATATAAAGTATATACCTTTTCGATGGCAGACTAAGGCTTCAACATTGCCATGCAGCTTTCTAAGTTGCTGATCTAGATTCTCAAACTGCTGCTGTTTTTCTTCAAACCACTGGCAAAGAATAAAAACAAAAAAGGATCATTTATCAAACTACAAAAACTGTTATATTAGATTTACAAGCTTATATATATAAGTGTCTTGTCAACAAACTTAAGAGAATTGAATCAGCACATAAATGATCTCACTCTCAGCCCATGTAAGTTTAAAATTCAATTGTTTAGCCTCATTAGGCCATCATTATACAATTCCAAAAAAAAAATTCAGCTCTTACAGCATCCGATTCATTCATCTTGATTGTCATTTTGTTGACAGCATCTGCAGCTTTGTTCACCATCCTCAATAATCCTGCTCCACTCAACGCCTGAGTGCTAACCGCTCTAGGCAGCTGCAATTGAATGACAAATAAGGGCAAACAAATAGGTTAAAAGGCTAGTTTCTTAACAGGGCACTCAAGTACAAATAAAAAGGATGCTATAGTTTTATGTTTTAACATAGAAAAAAAACAGTTTTCTGATTTTATTTTCTTTTAACAATCCACCCACACCAAATCTGCATTCCAATATTAAAGGGACACTAAACTCCCATATTCCAAAAAAACAACTCTTTGCCATTCGTTTGTATTATTCACAGGGAGGTGAGAGCGCTTATTCTCACCTCCCTGTGAATAATATTACGCTCAGGGGACCTGGAACTTACCTTACTGCCGCTCCACTCGCAGCCGCTCTGTCCCGACCGCGCACCCTATCTTAAGCTAATGCGCGCCAATACAAAAGATAGGGCGCGCGATCGGGAGAGAACAGCTGTTCAGTGAAGGAGTGGCTGCGAGTGGAGCGGCGGTAAGGTAAGTTCCAGGTGCCCCCGAGCGTAATATTCACAGGGAGGTGAGGAAAAGCGTTCTCACCTCCCTGTGAATAATACAAACGAATGCCAAAGAGTTGTTTTTTTGGATTTAATGTTCCTTTAATTGCTGTCTATAGTTATGAGAACAAAACTTATTGACAAAGGTTAGTGCAAACAGCTCTTAAAGGCTGGAACAGTGCATTGAAATACTAATGAAGCACCTAAATGGCATCTCATGGCTACTAATTTGGTGCCTTGTCTAAACACCAGTATACAGTGTATCCAGAAAGTAGTCACAGTGCATCACTTTTCCCACATTGTTATGTTACAGCCTTATTCCAAAATGGATTAAATTCATTTTTTCCTCAGAATTTTACACACAACACCCTATAATGACAACATGAAAAAGTTTACTTGAAGTTTTGGCAAATTAATTAAATCACATGTACATAAGTATTGACTGCCTTTGTCATGAAGCTCAAAATTGAGCTCAGGTGCCCGTTTCCCCTGATTATCCTTGAGATGTTTCTGCAGATGTGGTAAATTCAATTAATTGGACAGGATTTGGAAAGGCAAACACCTGTCTACGTATGAGGTTCCACAGTTGACAGTTCATGTCAAGATCACAAACCAAGAATGAAGTGCAAGGAATTGTCTGTAGACGGTATTGTCTCGAGGCACCAATCTGGGGAAGGTTACAGGAAAAGATCTACTGCTTTGAAGCTACAAATGAACACAGTGGCCTCCATCATCCGTAAGTGGAAGAAGTTTAAAATCACCAGATTGTCTTCCTAGTTCTGGCCAGCCATCTAAACTGAGCGAAGTTTAATACTTATGTACATGTGATTTCTCGTTTTTTAACATTCAATTACAACCTCAAGTAAACTTTTTTTTACATTGTCGTTATGGGGTGTTGTGTGTAGAACTCTGAGGAAAAAAATTAATTGAATCCATTTTGGAATAAGTGTGCTGTGGTGTGAATTTCTGCATGCACCGTAGGGTCTATACCTCAATGCACTTTGTTCAATGCTTACATGTGTTTAATACTATTATAGAGGGATAAATGCACCGCTCATGGAGGAACCACGTGTAACACCCAAAATTGGGTGTTGCTAAGGGAGGTAATATAGACACTTAAAACTAAAGTATCAGGGACACAGGATCCCCAAATGAAAACAAGACCATCCCATAAACAAGCACTACCACATCCAGACAGACTCCACATCCAAAAACAGTGAAGCAACACAATGGGACTTCCCGTGAGAAGCCAGGTCGCACAGGTACCGGTCTCCCGGGAGAGGATCGTTTTTGGAGCAGCAACCAGCCATCTTGGTGTTTGGAAGAAAAACGGGAGTCATTGTAAACTGGACGTGGGCTGATCGAAACTTTTTGACGACATCGGAGTCTTTATCTTACACACGGGTGAAGAGTGTTGGTCCGTCCAAGGAAACGATAAGTATTTACATACCTGTGAGACCTGGCTTCACACGGGAAGTCCCGTTGTGTTGCTTCACTGTTTTTGGATGTGGAGTATGTCTGCAGGTTGTGCTTGAACGGTGCCGGTGCTATCTAGGGGTGTTCCAAGCCTCTGACATTGGGATCCTTTCTCGGGGTGTACTTTTTACCCGGGAACAACCGTTTTTTTTTTTTGGTTTCTTTTAGTGGATGGGTAAAGGAGGGGTAGAGATGTATATGGGGTTTGCTCTGATGCTTTTTTTGATGGGATCACACCAGTGATCCCAGTTTATCAGGTACATTTCTGTGTTTTAATGAGTGGTCAATAAACAATATTTTTACTTTTCAACCATTATGTAGTAGTGCTTGTTTATGGGATGGTCTTGTTTTCATTCGGGGATCCTGTGTCCCCGATACTTTCGTTTTAAGTTACATGTGTTTAATTATAAATTATATAAAGTAAAGTCATTTTTTCAGTATACATACGCTTTAATGTTATTGTTTCAATTGTTGAACAAACAAGACTTCCATATACGAAACATAGCTTGAAGAACTGTACATTGCCACTTTATAAAAGTAGCCACAAGAAGAAAAAAAAAAGCAGCCATAGGCAACCATTTAGGCATGCTTCATTATGATTGCAATAGCAACACAATGTAAATGCTTTGATCTGACCTTCTTAAAGACTGTGCACAGCTTCAAATATTATCTAATTTTTGAAGTGACTGGCATGTTTTCCGGATTTGTCTGCAAATCATGATAAATAGATCATCAAATTTTCATGCAGTTCTGAGGTCTTTAATAGGGCACACACAGAAAAGGCTGTGCTATTGCTTTAATTCCCATCAGACAAACTAGTGATTGGGTTAACCAATCTGTAGTCTGTTTAAAGGAAATAACAATGAAGTACATTTTATTTTATTTAAAAAGAGATTCTCCCTTGGAAACCTTCAGTGAAGCTGGGTAGGGTATCTCCTCAGTTGTTTAAAGAACCTCAGTAAATATAAAACATTAACATAAGATAGCAATTGTGCATTATTTAATATTACAGTTTAGCCTTCAGTTCTTCTTCAAAACCAGTGAACCAGAATCAGGTGCCAGTAGCAATAAATAAGCTGCATAACACTAGCTGAGGCAGACAATGATATTAGTAGGGATGTGTTTCTTACACTTAACATTGTGTTAAAATTGTTTTGTGACCAGCACATTTTAGAAAAATGTAGGGTTGTGATAACATCATGTAATCAAGCAGAAGGACAGCATTTTCAGATTTAGAATAGAATTGAAAGATACCTCTGAACTTTCTAAGAACTGCCTTACATCTGGATCCTGCAGGAGAGTAGGGTGTTTGACTGTGCGCTGCAGATATCTAGGACATTTGAAAATATACATATTCAAAACTAAAGTCTAAATTCTGTTCAGGCGATTCCTATAAATGAAGCACTAAATTTGAAAAAACAAACAAACATAAAATCGTATTCTGCTCCTCCTCTATGGTTCTCTGCTGCTGGTAATATCTTGCAGCAAAAAAAGTTTTAATTTTGCAATTGAGGACCACAATAGGGGGAAGAGAATCGGTAGAGAATCAGTATAAATTGGTTCATTTCACATCCACATAAGCCATTGATTTTCTTGAATTGAATTAAAAAAAAACATCAGAATATATTTTATATAAAACGCACCTGTTAAAAAGCAAAATAAATGTCTTAATGTGGGGATTTTTTTTGTATCTTCCCATTTCTACTTCCTAGCGTGTAACAATTTTCTTTCTGGCTGCTAAATCTTGATTAACATCACTTAGAAATTAAATGAGATAGGGAGAGTATAAGGCATTAAAGCTACCCTTCACTCATATGTACAGTAAATAACCAGAGACTTCTGGGTAATTTACAGGTTTCCACGATTAAAGCGTCTAAGAAGCTCTAAAGGGGAAGTTCAGTGCAAATACATGTACTTTTCAGAAAAAAGAGCAGTAAAATTCAATGAACTTGCCATTACCACTTCTGCTGGAAGACAGTTCCACAGTTTCACCGTTCTCACTGTAAATAAACCTTTCCTAACCTGAAAATTAAACTTCTTTTCTTCCAACCTTAAAGGATGTCCACGAGTCCTCTGATATGACAGATTAGTAAACAATGCACCAGAGTTCATTGTATGGCCCATTAATATATTTGTATAAGGTTATCATGTCCGCACGCAAGCCCTAATTTGTAAAGCCCTAATTTGTCTAATCTGCCTGCATATTCAAGCCCCTCCATTCCCCTTATTAATTTAGTTGCCCTTCAATTTGCCTACCTCAATTTCCAAGATGTTCCTTTTGTATATGGGATTCCAAAACTGCACCGCATTTTCCAAATGAGGCCTTACCAATGCCTTGTAAAGAGGGAGAATAATATTTTTCTATTCCCCTCTTTATACAAGACAATATCTTGCTAGCTCTAGCCGTTGCTACCTGGCATTGTTTGCTATAGCTAAGTCTGTTATCTACCAGAACCCCCAAATCTTTTTCCATTACAGATGCACTTAACACAGGCACTTAACACAGAGTTATTTATGGTGTAGGTGGCACAGGGATTATTAAATCCCAAATGCATCACCTTACATTTATCAACATTGAATCTCATCTGCCATTCTGCTGCCCATTTTGATATTCTATCTAGGTCTGCTTGCAGAACTTGCACATCATTTAAAGTTTCTAAAGCTCTGCATAGTTTAGTGTCATCAGCAAACACTGAGACCTTGCTCTCAATGCCCCCTTCTAAGTCATTTATAAACAGATTAAACAGAAGTGGCCCCAGTACAGAACCCCGAGGCACTCCGCTTAGAACTTTAGCCCACATAGATGTAGCTCTATTAACCACCACTCTCTGTTTGCAATCCAATAACCAGTTCTCTATCCATGAACAAATGTTTTCTTCAAGGCCAACGGTCCTCAGTTTATACATTAGTCGCCTATGTGGCACAGTATCAAAAGCTTTCGCAAAATCCAAATATACCACATACACTGCTGTGCCTGAATCTAACTTCTTACTCGCTTCTTCATAATAACCAATTAAATTTGTCTGGCATGATCTATTTCTCATAAATCCATGCTGACTACTAATAATAAGATGATCTCTGGAGAAAAAGTCAAGGATATGATCCAGTAACAAAGTTTCCAGCACCTTCCCTACCACTGATGTTAGGCTTACAGGTCTATAGTTACCATGTTGTGAACGACTACCTTTTTTGAATATTAGTGTTACATTGGTTTTTTTTCATTCATAAAAAGTATATACCTTTTCGATGGCAGACTAAGGCTTCAACATTGCCATGCAGCTTCTAAGTGCTGATCTAGATTCTCAAACTGCTGCTGTTTTTTTCAAACCACTGGCAAAGAATAAAAACAAAAAAGGATCATTTATCAAACTACAAAAACGTTATATTAGATTTACAAGCTTATATATATAAGTGTCTTGTCAACAAACTTAAGAGAATGAATCAGCAACTAAAGATCTCACCCTCAGCCCATGTAAGTTTAAATTCAATTGTTTAGCCTCATTAGGCCATCATTAACAATTCCAAAAAAAAATTCAGCTCTTACAGCATCCGATTCATTCATCTTGATTGTCATTTTTTGACAGCATCTGAGCTTTGTTCACCATCCTCAATACTGCTCCACTCAACGCCTGAGTGCTAACCGCTCTAGCAGCTGCAATTGAATGACAAATAAGGGCAAACAAATAGGTTAAAAGGCTAGTTTCTTAACAGGGCACTCAAGTACAAATAAAAAGGATGCTATAGTTTATTGTTTAACATAGAAAAAAAACAGTTTTTTTGATTTTATTTTCTTTTAACAATCCACCACCACCAAATCTGCATTCCAATATTAAAGGGACACTAAACTCCCATATTCCAAAAAAAACAACTCTTTGCATTCGTTTGTATATTCACAGGGAGGTGAGAGAGCTTATTCTCACCTCCCTGTGAATAATATTACGCTCAGGGGACCTGGAACTTAACTTACTGCCGCTCCACTCGCAGCCGCTCTGTCCCGACCGCGCACCCTATCTTAAGCTAATGCGCGCCAATACAAAAGATAGGGCGCGCGATCGGGAGAGAACAGCTGTTCAGTGAAGGAGTGGCTGCGAGTGGAGCGGCGGTAGGTAAGTTCCAGGTGCCCCCGAGCTAATATTCACAGGAGGTGAGGAAAAGCGTTCTCACCTCCCGTGAATAATACAAACGAATGCCAAAGAGTGTTTTTTTGGATTTAATGTTCCTTTAATTGCTGTCTATAGTTATGAGAACAAAACTTATTGACAAAGGTTAGTGCAAACAGCTCTTAAAGGCTGGAACAGTGCATTGAAATACTAATGAAGCACCTAAATGGCATTCATGGCTACTAATTTGGTGCCTTGTCTAAACACCAGTATACCGTGTATCCAGAAAGTAGTCACAGTGCATCACTTTTCCCACATGTGATGTTACAGCCTTATTCCAAAATGGATTAAATTCATTTTTTCCTCAGAATTTTACACACAACACCCTAAATGACAACATGAAAAAGTTTACTTGAAGTTTTGGCAAATTAATTAAATCACATGTACATAAGTTTGACTGCCTTTGTCATGAAGCTCAAAATTGAGCTCAGGTGCCTGTTTCCCCTGATTATCCTTGAGATGTTTCTGCAGATGTGGTAAATTCAATAATTGGACAGGATTTGGAAAGGCAAAACCTGTCTACGTATGAGGTTCCACAGTTGACAGTTCATGTCAAGATCACAAACCAAGAATGAAGTGCAAGGAATTGTCTGTAGACGGTATTGTCTCGAGGCACCAATCTGGGGAAGGTTACAGGAAAAGATCTACTGCTTGAAGCTACAAATGAACACAGTGGCCTCATCATCCGTAAGCGGAAGAAGTTTAAAATCACCAGATTGTCTTCCTAGTTTTGGCCAGCCATCTAAACTGAGCGAAGTTTAATTATGTACATGTGATTTCTCGTTTTTTAATATTCAATTACAACCTCAAGTAAACTTTTTTTTACATTGTCGTTATGGGGTTGTTGTGTGTAGAACTCTGAGGAAAAAATTAATTGAATCCATTTTGGAATAAGTGTGCTGCGGTGTGAATTTCTGCATGCACCGTAGGGTCTATACCTCAATGCACTTTGTTCAATGCTTACATGTGTTAATAATATTATAGAGGATAAATGCACCGCTCATGGAGGAACCACGTGTACACCCAAAATTGGGTGTTGCTAAGGGAGGTAATATAGACACTTAAAACTAAAGTATCAGGGACACAGGATCCCCAATGAAAACAAGACCATCCCATAAACAAGCACTACCACATCCAGACAGACTCCACATCCA
The DNA here is from genome assembly GCA_019447015.1 of Hymenochirus boettgeri. Taxonomy (NCBI): domain Eukaryota; kingdom Metazoa; phylum Chordata; class Amphibia; order Anura; family Pipidae; genus Hymenochirus; species Hymenochirus boettgeri. The sequence goes on from CM033469.1 coordinate 325,546,918, forward strand.
AAAACAGTGAAGCAACACAATGGGATTCGTGAGAAGCCAGGTCGCACAGGTACCGGTCTCCGGGAGAGGATCGTTTTTGGAGCAGAACCAGCCATCTTGGTGTTTGGAAGAAAAACGGGAGTCATTGTAAACTGACGTGGGCTGATCGAAACTTTTTGACGACATCGGAGTCTTTATCTTACACACGGGTGAAGAGTGTTGGTCCGTCCAAGGAAACGATAAGTATTTACATACCTGTGAGACCTGGCTTCACACGGGAAGTCCCGTTGTGTTGCTCACTGTTTTTGGATGTGGAGTATGTCTGCAGGTTGTGCTTGAACGGTGCCGGTGCTATCTAGGGGTGTTCCAAGCCTCTGACATTGGGATCCTTTCTCGGGTGTACTTTTTATCCGGGAACAACCGTTTTTTTTTTTTGGTTTCTTTTAGTGGATGGGTAAAGGAGGGGTAGAGATGTATATGTGGGTTTGCTCTGATGCTTTTTTTGATCGGATCACACCAGTGATCCCAGTTTATCAGGTACATTTCTGTGTTTTAATGAGTGGTCAATAAACAATATTTTTACTTTTCAACCATTATGTAGTAGTGCTTGTTTATGGGATGGTCTTGTTTTCATTCGGGGATCCTGTGTCCCCGATACTTTCGTTTAAGTTAATGTTGTTTAATTATAAATTATATAAAGTAAAGTCATTTTTTCAGTATACATACGCTTTAATGTTATTGTTTCATTGTTGAACAAACAGACTTCCATATACGAAACATAGCTTGAAGAACTGTACATTGCCACTTTATAAAAGTAGCCACAAGAAGAAAAAAAAAAAGCAGCCATAGGCAACCATTTAGGCATGCTTCATTATGATTGCAATAGCAACACAATGTAAATGCTTTGATCTGACCTTAAAGACTGTGCACAGCTTCAAATATATCTAATTTTTGAAGTGACTGGCATGTTTTCCGGATTTGTCTGCAAATCATGATAAATAGATCATCAAATTTTCATGCAGTTCTGAGGTCTTAATAGGGCACACACAGAAAAGGCTGTGCTATTGCTTTAATTCCCATCAGACAAACTAGTGATTGGGTTAACCAATCTGTAGTCTGTTTAAAGAGAAATAACAATGAAGTACATTTTATTTTATTAAAAAGAGATTCTCCCTTGGAAACCTAGTGAAGCTGGGTAGGGTATCTCCTCAGTTGTTTTAAAGAACCTCAGTAAATATAAAACATTAACATAAGATAGCAATTGTGCATTTTAATTTACTGAAACATTGGAATCCGCACTAACCGAGAACACAAAAGACGCTCCACCATGAAGTTTGCAATTAAAAGCCTTTATTGTCTGGACGCCTTACGCGTTTCGGACACACCGTCCTTAATCATTAAGGACGGGTGTGTCCGAAACGCGTTAAGGCGTCCAGACAATAAAGGCTTTTAATTGCAAACTTCATGGTGGAGCTCTTGTGTGTTCTCGGTTAGTGCGGATTCCAATGTTTCAGTGATCCTAGAGATTCATTGCCTTGCGACGGGCTGGGGGCGTCCTGCACCGGGCCACAGTGACGTTTGGGTAAGAGTTTCACCCACAATATACATCTTGATATAAGAAAGTTTACCTATCTTCCAGACACAATTATATTGAATGAAGCGACGGACCCAGGGTGTGCACACCTGGGTCACAAGGCTTACATAGTAAGCAGGTGTTAATCACCTTTTTCAAATTATAAACAAGTGCATTTATGGTGTACAAGTTCTTGAGCCCATATGATTATTTGTGTAAGCGTTATTTAATATTACAGTTTAGCCTTCAGTTCTTCTTCAAAACCAGAGAACCAGAATCAGGTGCCAGTAGCAATAAATAAGCTGCATAACATAGTGAGGCAGACAATGATATTAGTAGGGATGTGTTTCTTACACTTAACTTGTGTGAAAATTGTTTTGTGACCAGCACATTTTAGAAAAATGTAGGGTTGTGTAAACATCATGTAATCAGCAGAAGGACAGCATTTTCAGATTAGAATAGAATTGAAAGAATACTCTGAACTTTCTAAGAACTGCTTACATCTGGATCCTGCAGGAGAGTAGGGTGTTTGACTGTGCGCTGCAGATCTAGGACTTTGAAAATATACATATTCAAAACTAAAGTCTAAATTCTGTTCAGGCGATTCCTATAAATGAAGCAAATTTGAAAAAACAAACAAACATAAAATCGTATTCTGCTCCCTCTATGGCTCTCTGCTGCTGGTAATATTTGCAGCAAAAAAAGTTTTAATTTGCAATTGAGGACCACAATAGGGGGAAGAGAATCGGTAGAGAATCAGATAAATTGGTTTATTTCACATCCACATAAGCCATTGATTTTCTTGAATTGAATTAAAAAAAACATCAGATATATTATATAAAACGCACCTGTTAAAAAGCAAAATAAATGTCTTAATGTGGGGATTTTTTTTGTATCTTCCCATTTCTACTTCCTAGCGTGTAACAATTTCTTTCTGGCTGCTAATCTTGATTAACATCACTTAGAAATTAAATGAGATAGGGAGAGTATAGGCATTAAAGCTACCCTTCACTCATATGTTACATATGTAACCGAGACTTCTGGGTAATTACAGGTTTCCACGATTAAAGCGTCTAAGAAGCTCTAGGGGAAGTTCAGTGCAAATACATGACTTTCAGAAAAAAGAGCAGTAAAATTCAATGAACTTCTGCTGGAAGACAGTTCCACAGTTTCACCGTTCTCACTGTAAATAAACCTTTCCTAACCTGAAAATTAAACTTCTTCTTTTCAACCTTAAAGGATGTTCCACGAGTCCTCTGATATGACAGATTAGTAAACAATGCACCAGAGTTCATTGTATGGCCATTAATATATTTGTATAAGGTTATCATGTCCGCACGCAAGCCTAATTTGTAAAGCCCTAATTGTCTAATCTGCCTGCATATTCAAGCCCCTCCATTCCCCTTATTAATTTAGTTGCCCTTCATTTGCCTACCTCAATTTCCAAGATGTTCTTTTGTATATGGGATTCCAAAACTGCACCGCAATTCCAAATGAGGCCTTACCAATGCTTGTAAAGAGGGAGAATAATATTTTTCTATTCCCCTCTTTATACAAGACAATATCTTGCTAGCTCTAGCCGTTGCTACCTGGCATTGTTTGCTATAGCTAAGTCTGTTATCTACCAGAACCCCCAAATCTTTTTCCATTACAGATGCACTTAACACAGGCACTTAACACAGAGTTATTTATGGTGTAGGTGGCACAGGGATTATTAAATCCCAAATGCATCACCTTACATTTATCAACATTGAATCTCATCTGCCATTCTGCTGCCCATTTTGATATTCTATCTAGGTCTGCTTGCAGAACTTGCACATCATTTAAAGTTTCTAAAGCTCTGCATAGTTTAGTGTCATCAGCAAACACTGAGACCTTGCTCTCAATGCCCCCTTCTAAGTCATTTATAAACAGATTAAACAGAAGTGGCCCCAGTACAGAACCCCGAGGCACTCCGCTTAGAACTTTAGCCCACATAGATGTAGCTCTATTAACCACCACTCTCTGTTTGCAATCCAATAACCAGTTCTCTATCCATGAACAAATGTTTTCTTCAAGGCCAACGGTCCTCAGTTTATACATTAGTCGCCTATGTGGCACAGTATCAAAAGCTTTCGCAAAATCCAAATATACCACATACACTGCTGTGCCTGAATCTAACTTCTTACTCGCTTCTTCATAATAACCAATTAAATTTGTCTGGCATGATCTATTTCTCATAAATCCATGCTGACTACTAATAATAAGATGATCTCTGGAGAAAAAGTCAAGGATATGATCCAGTAACAAAGTTTCCAGCACCTTCCCTACCACTGATGTTAGGCTTACAGGTCTATAGTTACCATGTTGTGAACGACTACCTTTTTTGAATATTAGTGTTACATTGGTTTTTTTCCAATCCAGCGGCACATCCCCAGACCAAAGCTAATCTGATAGAACTGAACTAAGCTCTTTTAAAATCCGAGGATGCAATCCATCTGGTCCTGGGGCTTTATTGATATTAACTTTGTCTAATTGTTTCTGTACCATATCCTCTGTTAGCCAATGTGAATACTCTTCATTTCTTCCCTGCATTTTATTACAATCCCTGCTGTAAGGACAAGGATTCTCAACAGTAAAAACCAATGTAAAAAATGGTTTAGCAGATTAGCTTTTTCGGCATCCTCTACAACCACCTCACCCCCATTATTTAATGGTCCCACATTCTCAGTCCTCATCTTTTTACCATTTATATACTTAAAAAACATTTTGGGCTTGGACTTGCTTTGTTCGGCAATCCGTATTTCATTTTAGATTTTAGCTAGTTTAATTGCTTTCTTGCACTCTTTATTACAGCTTTTGTACTCCCTATAAGCCTGTTCTGTTCCCTCTGTTTTCAAAATTTTAAAAGCCTTTTTCTTTTTTTCCATTTCCCTTTTTACCGGAGCATTAAGCCATGCAGGAGTCGACCTAATTTTTTTACACTTGTTACCTAAAGGTACAGATTTAGAAATGTAATAGTTTAATATCCCTTTAAAAGTGGTCCACATCTGCTCTGTATCTTTACCTAGAAACAATTCCCCCCAGTCTTTGAGCAGGAGTGATTCCTTTAACAGCATAAAATTAGCTAAAGTTAAAAGTCACTATTACCTAAGCTTCCCATTACCTTCATCTCCAAAATGAGCTCAGGGTTATTAGATATCACCAGATCAAACAACGCATTCTGTCTAGTAGGAACTTCTACTATCTCTGAAAGAAAATGCTCATATAGGAAATTTAAGAACTTTATACCTTTTGAGGTGCTGGCAGTTCCCTTACTCCAATATATGTCAGGCTAGTTAAAATCCCCCATAACCAGAACATGCCCCATACCAGCAGCCTTCGCCAACTGCATATGGAGATTCATTTCCACCTCCTCCCCGGCATTTGGCGGCTTAAAACATACTCCAACAATTAATTTACCTACCTTCTTGCTTCCTGTACACAGTTCCACCCATATTGTTTACTCCCCCATCTACTCCATCTTTTAGATTTGGCTTCAATTCCTGTTTAACATACATACATACTCCTCCTCCTTTCTCATTAACTCTGTCATGTCTAAATAAGGAGTATCCTTCAATATTTACTGTCCAGTCGTGTGAATCATTAATCCATAATTCTGCTATACCAATCACATCATACATTTCCTTTAAAGCTATTATTTCAAGTTCCCCGTTTTTTCCAGCCAGTCTTCTTGCATTTGTAAACCTACATTTTAGATCATCAATTGATTTGCTTCCATACATGGTCGTACATGCCTCCTTATCCTCTATGCTCCCCCCTCCCCCTTCTCCATCCTCCGTTGTGTTAATAGCCCCCTGATCCCTAACTTCTCTATCTACCCCTGTGTAGTTCAACATACCCTCCCCCCATACCTAATTTAAAATCTCCTCCAACCCCCAAGCCATCTTCTCCCCCAAAACAGCTGCACCATCATCATTGAGGTGCAATCCGTCTCTACTAAAGAGCCTGTAGCCAACAGAAAAAACAGCCCAGTTCTCTAAAAACCCAAACCCCATCTCCTTACACCACTCTCTTAGCCACGCATTTATACTCCTGAGCTCCCGTTGCCTCCCTAGCGTAGCACGTGGCTGCGGTAGTATTTCTGAAATCACTACCCTTGTACCCAGTATTTTCCCGTCCTAATGACCTTAATCTGCCCATTCAGCATTTTGTCTGTGTATAAATAAATGCAACAGAAATACTGACTTCCTGTTTGCAGGACCCCTAATAGAGACCGTTATGGTCTTGCCCTTGAGCCAGCACCTGGGTTGATTCAGTTGCTCAGTAGAGATCTGAGCATCATTGACCCATCCAACAGCCAATCAGTAGAAATTACTGTTAGGAACATTCCAAGGATGTGGTGCATCCTGGGAAGAAGAAGGACCGTTAGAACCTGAAATGTCAGCTCACTAATCTCAAAAGCAGGGAACAGCAAAGGGTATGAAATAAACTGAATTTTCAAAATGGGAGAGAATATGTAGAATAGCAAAGAAGGCATTACACATACTAACTAAATTTAACAAATATTGATCATTTCCACTGAACTGTCCCTTTAACAGCTACATGCCAGTTTTGACCTAATTGAACTATTACTGCATTTAAGCTCGTGGAATGCTGTTGAAGCCTCTTAGAAGGTAAGGAATTTCCTGAAGGCCGAAATATGGAAATTACCCAGAATCCAAGACATATGCAGAATTAAACAGATAAGATATCTAAAATGCTATCTGCTAGTTAGAAATTAATTAATTTGCCACAAGAAGTTTTTAAACATCTACCTTTAATGCCTGGTACACATAATACAATTTTGTTCTTTTCAGACCAACAGATTACTGTTCAATAAACTGATTGGTAGTCTGACGGTCAGAAGAAAAAGTGCCCCAGCAGTCATTTTGGCCCATTCAACAATGCAAGATCGGTCAAAAATGTCTGGCATGTCCAATAGAACTTTAGTCTAATTTGAGCAAAAGTACAAACAAGATCTGTCAATGCAGTGCAGCGCAATGCAAGTAGTGTGACATAGACACTGTGACTTACATGAAGCAGGGTGTCCCTGTGATATGCAAAATAGATGCATATCAAAAATGAATGTGTTGGCAACGCTAGGAAATTGACGGGTGCAAATGGCCTGTGAAGTTCACAGGAGGACTTCTCTGTACATCAGAACTGAATGTACAAATATCCATTCCTCCCTTAGCTAACATAAGAGAATTATTGGACCTTCTATTAATTTCTTGTGTACCGTGATCCTTTAAATAGTCTGTGTGGCATGAATGTAATATTACCCATACATAAGCAGATAAGCAACTATATCAATATTGTTTTGAGATTTTGTAGCTGCAAAATACTTTTCACATTCATTATTGTATCATAAGCTTTTACAATTAAAGGGCATGTCCCCACTGTGTAGTGTTAAAGAAAATCTATAACTCCTCTGCTCCAAATGGCTGTCCTGCAGTGTCTAGTCAAAGTCCAGGAGACTGTGAAAAGGTATCTGCCCTTTCCCTGCCCTCTTGGAGGACTCTGTCATGGTCAGGGGAGCCCTCTCCTCCCTCCCACCCTTCGGATTCCTCGTCTGCATAGTAGATTTTATAAAAATAAAATCTTTTCTGTAGTGTAAGGACCCCCCCTCCCAACCCTTACCGCCAAGTTTAAATTGAATTTAAAAAATGTTAGGAAACTTACTTCCCAGACCGCGTTCCTCCCGGTCCACCCCTAATGTTACTCCGTTCCCAGAAGTAACATTAGGTCGTGGCTGCGGGAATAAAGGCTGATAATTAAGTTTCCAGGCACTTTTTTTACAATCTTAACCTTGCGGTTAGGGTTGGGGTCTCTACACTACAGACAAAACTTAATTTTAAGGTGGACATAACCTTTAATTTCTGAATAATTAATAGCGAATCTTTCTTCCAAAAGAATAAAAAATTTCAAAAATGATGCCAAGCAGCACTTACACTGGTGGCTGAATTATATGTTTGATTTTAATGGTTATTTGTATTTTAACATGTACAGCCTGGTGTCTAGGAAAGCAATTAAAAAGGAGAAATAAAAAAGTATTTTCTAGGTGTCATCTAAAGCGATATAAAGTTGCAGGGAGGCACACTGTAATTAATTAATACATTTTCATTTATTTAGGTGCTGAAAACAAAAAGCCAGGTACACAACGTTAGGGGGGGGGGGGGGGGGGGTGTCAAACCCCCTTTCTCAGGTGACACCTATTTTTAAAGCCTGAAAACCTCAGCTTATACTCAAGTATATACGGCATAATACAAAGTCATACATAATACATACAAGGGTAATGCATTTAGCAGAAGTACACAAATTGATGAGTTAATTTACAGCAATACCATCATAGTTGGAAAAAGTGGCCTGCACAGTAAGCTTACAGTCTAGAGGAAGAAAAAAAGGTGACGTGAACTGGTAGATTGGCTGTGAAGTATGATGAGTGCGTAGAATCATATTGGGTCAGTGAGCGATAATGTCTTAGGCAGGTTATAATCTTTCCTAAAAAGGTGGGTTTTGAGGCAAAGTTTAAAGATATTAAGTGATGGTGAATGATGGAGGGACATAGAGAGGGAGTTCCAGATCGAAGTCCTGAATGCAGGCGTGGGTGCAAGGGTGGGTCAGAGGAGTACAGAGCGGAGCAAGCAATAATATAGAACATGAAGGTACCGCTGTGTACCGAAACGTTACACTTTTGTTTACCCATGTATGACACAATAAAATACATGGGCTTGCAAGACTGATGTGCATGGTCTATATTATTGCTTGCTACTTACTACCACTTACCCTGGTATAACATTGCACTCAGCTACTTCTCCTCGCTTACCACTTCCACTAGGTTTGTGCAGGATTATCTCTTAGAGTACAGAGCGGAGGTTAAAGGGATAAGAGTTCCTTTTCTGCAAGGCTGGGTACACACAAAGGGACTATTTGTCCCGACTGAGCGCTCGAACGGGACATATATCTGTCGGTCTCTGCAAATTCGCCCGCGGCCGAAAAGTGCAAACGATTGATCTTGCGGTTCCCTACCGACACTTCCGATCGTCCAATCCAGACGAACTAACGATCGAGGTCGGTCGCCCCACACCAGCAGATATTTTCCGAAAGTGCCGTGAATCGGTCGGTTTACCGAAAAATATCTGCTGGTGTGTATACAGCCTAATAGTGGTTAAGCTTGTTAGGGGGCTAATGGACAGGGTAGACAATAAAAGGAAGTTGGAAGTTTTAGGGATGAGTTAGGTGCGCAGGAAAACCATTTCTGATGTTTGCTGTGAACAATATTTACAGAAGCTATTTCATCAGCTGATGGACAGGGTGTAGGCGGAGGAAGTGGCAGACAAAGTAGGGAGTTAAATACATTGAAGAGGTGTTAGGTGATTATGGAATGGTACAGAAATGAGGAAGGAGAAGTAATTTTTCTTGGCTAAGGACACAACACTTATTGCTCTTACGTCATATGATTTAGACTATAGTTGTAACTTCAGGTTGTGCTTTATTTCACCTTAAAAGGAATATTACCTTTCTAGTGCAGCCCTTCTCTTCTCAACAAATTCATTTGAAGAGGAATCTTCTTTTCCCACCTTTACTTTAGTCATGCCTGAAAAAAAATCAGTAATACTGTAGTGTGAAAAATAGCACAAACCTACTGCAGCATTAATCATTTAATAATGGTCAACAAAGACCAATGGCCGTACAACACATTTTTGGGGGGAGTAACAAAATTAACTTTATCTTTACAGGGTTTTCTTTGAACATTTTAGTAAATCTCTATTTTACTTTACCGCAAAAAACAGTTACCAAATTGAAATTTCCTGGCTGCTGTATAAAAGGAAGAATAGTTTGTCCTGTTTTGATTGTGCACATTCATATCTATTTATGTACGTGTAAGATTGTATGTTTGCCTGTGCATGTCATATGAGTGTGATAGTGTGTGTGTAGGTTTATGTGTAAAAGGGTCTTTATGATTATGTGTCTGTTTATTTAAGAGTATCTGTTTAGCATAGTGAAATATGGGTTCTCTTACCTACAATACTTTTCTCAGGAGCTGGAGGCACGATGTATCCAATGTGCATATATTTTGTTGCTAGTTTACTATGTAGCCCAAGAAAGTCACTAAATCTTCTTCTGACAAAAAATTCATTTTTGCTGAACATGGACAGGGAGGTCTGTAGGTGTAGACAGTAGACAAATCCACTTTAAAAAGTGTGTAAACATGCACATTAGCCATTTCATGTTGAGAAAATAGATTACTTCTAACCTTGGTTGAAACTTTGTACGCCATATAAGCATTCATTCCGTCTCCTAAAAATCCAAATACATAATAGATTTCTCTATCTAAATTACTTATAATGAACATATAAAACCAGTTATATATGTAAGAAGGTCAAGTGCAAAATACAGTTAAAATTCTGATTTGGGGAAAAAATATTTTCAGGTTGGAACACAACTAATATGAACCATGGTAAAATTTTATCTCAACATTGTTTTTATAAAGATCAATAGTTAACATTGATAACTTACCCACTTTCTCTGGATCTGAAACACCAATTTCCACATCAAAAACATCTCCATTTGCTTCTTCTTCAATCTTTGTAAAACCGATAAAAGTGCATTGTTTATTTGTAAATCATTTTTTAAAATGATTTTAAAGCAATGAATGTTTTAAACTGTTAACACGTTTACAAAGACACTGGCCTTCCAAAAACAAAAGTTTGGCCATACATGTGTGATAGAAAACTACTCAGAGTGGATTTGATTTAAATCAAACTGGTTTAAATCACTTGTCAGTAAGGCTTGATTTAAATCATAGTTTTCTACATAAAGAGTAATTCTTGCTGGTATAACTTTAATATGCAAGTAGATAAAGATTTTTAGAATAATAATTTAAATAGATTTACTCAACTTAAAATAATAACATTACAGCCTTTCTATTTACTGAACTTCTTGAAACCTAGCACTGAAGGGGTCGATTCTGTATTCATAGGTTTGTAGAAAAATAGGATTAAAGTCTTTCTCTCAATACTGTTCATGTTATAACATATTTAATGTGAAGAAGAGGCATGTGATCTCTGCTGAGTCAAATTCAATTTTGAGAACTGCAAAAGTAAACCAAGCATCTGTGATAATATCTTGTAGGCAGAGAAACTGCCCAATAATCTTAGAAAAACCACTAGAAGAGCATGACATTGTGAATGGATTAATGGAATTTATTTACCCAAAAATGTAAACATACCATATACAGCCTTATTCTTCATATTTGAAAAAAAATCTTTATTTCATGATGGAATAACCTTTGGATGGTAATATATTTTCTTCAAAAAGCATTTTATTTAAAAAAAAATCTGATTTAAAGGGCATGTCCACCCCCAAAACTATAATCCCCCCCAACTACTGGCCCCACCATGTAGTGTAGTTTAATCCTTACCTCACATCCCAGCTCCATAGGGTTCTCCTGTAGACCACACCCCCCCAAAGTCCCAAAACTAACCACCAGGAGGATAGCAGGGCCATGCGTACTGCAGCCCTTCTCCCCCCTCCCTCCCCCTCCCTCTCCCTCCTGTTCTACTATCCCTCCCCCTAGCATAAATCCCCCTTTATATGTTGTTCCCCCATGTCTCCCAGCCCCAACCTTCTTTTTATTTTCAAAAAGCTCCCCAAACTCTTACTTACCTCTCCTCTTTCCTCCGCTGCACTGAATGGCTGCACTGAATGACCGGCAGCCGCGGTCCGTGATTGGCAGTGCGGCGGAGGAACGAGGGGAGGTAAGTAAGAGTTTGGGGGCTTTTTGAAAAAACATTTATGCGGTTGGGGCTCGGAGACATGGGGGAACATCATATTAAAAATGATTTCTAAGGGTGGACATACCCTTTAAATTTAAAAAACTTTTTTTTTTGAGTTTTGAAAAAAAATCTTTTGATTTTTATCCATCCTGAAACTACGTGTTGTTCAGTCTGCCAGACAGCCCCAACGTTATCACCTCCCCACACTTTAGTATTGGGAGGCAGTAACAACACATGAAAAATGTTCTTCTAGAACTAATGATTGCATGACCAACAAAATTTGTCCACATACATGGGCTATATAAAAACTTTACATTTTATATTTCCCCTACTGCTGCAAAGGCTAATTGTGCCTTTCATTCAAGTCGCATGAGCTCAAATGTATAGTTGTATAATTGATTTTTGAATGAGGGAAGCCAGAATGGCCAGGAGGCACAACTTTATCCAGAATGATGAGAGAAGACATCTTTATAGTCTTTACAGTAGTTGGTTAACTTGTTAGTAAAATATATTGTTGCATGCTTTATGAATTCTTTAAAAAAAATAAACAACTATAGAGCTTAAATATAACAAAATGCACTACCAAAAATGATTCCTTTCATGTGAACTCATCACTGTGGAAATGAATCATTAGTTTAAACCTGGGTTTGAAGAGTGCATTTGAGTTACACGATTTAGGAAAATCTTTTTATTTTTAATATTTAATTATATTTAATATTTATATTATTTTGAGCGAGGGAGTTTACTGGGAACGTGTGGGAGCTTGTTAGCCTCTGAATCAAACTCTCAGTATATATGTCACTAATCAAGAGCAGAGATATAAGGTAAGATTTTTAACTCAGCCTTACTGGAATCTGATCCCCTTGAGAGATTAGGTGATTAAAGAAGTCCATCATTTACATTTCTATGGTAAATGATCTATGAAAGTTAATATAATTTCATTATTCTAGGGGTAGTTAAGCCTTGGCACTATTGCAATTCTGTAGATATTTAAGTAAGTATATTTGTTCTTCTGGTAGACGTGCCTTTTATCTTCAACCCAGACTAAAAAAATGGATAAACCATAATATTAACCATTCTGTAATAATCTATAATAGTCTATTAAATCATTTTGTTTTTTATGGCCCTTCCCCCCCATGAAATTTGTGTAAACCATGCCGTTTATCTGCATACCTCATCTGTTGATCTGTCATAAATAACCGGTGCAGATATAGTAATAGTTTCCATTCGTGGAGCTATCAGCGATGTTGGTGTGACAGGAGTTATTGCAGGACTTGGTTCTGATGAAAGGATAAGATCTCTTTCTGGACTATCCAAGGAAACTTCATCTGTAGCCTCTAAAGACAATTGAGATAATTTATAGTAAAAACTACCAGACAATATCCATTAAAATCATTAAAATATTTTTGTCTAGTTAAAATATAACTAGAAACACATTTATGATTGTAATCTCTTCTAAGCAGCAAATAGATAAAATAATTGTTAAGTGTTGCATAATATGGTTAGGTCTATATAAGAAAACAGTACTAAAATGCCAGTCTAGATCCTGCAAACATTTTTAACTGGATTTTTTGCAGGAACCAGTGTCATCACCTTTGAAATTACCATCTTACTGTCTGCATTTTGCTGGTAATCAGACATTTGATAGATCTAACGACAGACTAGACCGCAAGTGGTTTTACCTTATGAAGTTAATACTACGTTGTCCTGGTCTATTCATTTATGACCAGAAATTGACTGCAAAAAAAGATGGGCAACATCATTTGCAGGAACATTGTATGGTAAGTTTATAGTGTATAGCCAACATAAGCTTTACTTACAAGATACAGGGCAACAGAATGGGAAAAAGACTAAAAAGAAGGCAACCACCACAATGAACATGACAGCAATTACAGCAGTTATACAGCTTAAGACACACACAGTCATATATGTTTTCTTGGAGTCCATATATAGAGAAAATGAAACTTCATAAAACATGCATTGCTCTTTACCAGGCTACATAAAAGTAAACTGATTGCCATGCTAGTGCCACTTGTTAGAATACAGCATAGCAAGTAAATCATCAAAGAAGAAATAAAGCATATATGCTGATCTTATAATGGATAGATATGGGTGATTACACCATAAATAGATTTTAATCTTATTTTACTGGCCACAGGCAGAGTGCTTTTATACTGGTTATGGAAATTCAAGGTGACCTCTAATATCCTTATATGGTATCTTAAGTAGCAGAGGCATTGTTATCCTATATTGCACAACTTTTAGTGAGTTATGTGACACTGATAACACATCATCTATGTACCAAATATAAGGATAAAATTTACATGATATAACTGGCGTTTGTGGATTATAAATGTATATTCAATGTTTACATCCCCGTGAGATTAGCAGAATATTAAAGGGTATGTCCACCCCCCCAACAAATGTTTTTCTGTTAACTGAAGACCTCCCAAAACCTAGACATAACTAGGTTTAAAGTGTTCAGCCTCCATATATACATACCAGCTCTCGCTGCCTTCTGCTTGCCTCCCGCCCCTTCTTCGTGCACGAAAGCAAGCAGAAGGAGCCAAACCAGCATCTGTGTCAGTGATTGGCTGAGACATTGCATCTGGAATGGTGGAATCAAAATAAAGTTCCTGGCAGGATAAAGGCAAGTCATTGTTTTCATTTTAGTGTCCCTTTAAAAAGTATTTGACATTAAAGGGTAACTCCAGCCTCAGAAAATCTATTTATATTTAAAATGATTATCCCCCCCCCCCAAAAAACACCAGTTGCGTTTTAGTCTTGCCTTCATTCGGCGCTACCATGGTGAGTTATTAGAACTTACAGAACAAGAAATCCTCAATGGTGTTCTCTTCAGGTAATGACTGCCAGTCATTGCCGTGGCTGACAGCCTTTACTGATCGAGCAATTGCGAAGGCGCTCTGCTCCTGAGCGTGCTTGTAACCACCTCGCAACAGGAGCAGAGGAGGAGGGACCTCTCTTTTGAAATATACAAAAGAGAAGTCTGGAGTTACCCTTTAATTTTATTTATATGAATTCTAACTTCACTTTTTTCCCATTTCCAGTGTTTGTTTGTTTTTTAGCTAGAAAAACAGTAACATTACCAGCAAAAATATCTTCTCTGTCATCACATATCAGACCTCCTGTAGGCTTGGGCCCATTGGAATTTGTACTGATGTCTTCTGCTGGAAGACTGGCTGGTTCTGGAGATGATGGGCTTGACTATCAAGCAAAAGGAAAGAAATAAAGAAAAAGAACTGCACAAAGTCTACTGCATTCATTACCACAATTACTACAGGAAGCCAACTTCTTTTGCAATAGAAACAATAATAGGATAGGAGAAATGTCAGCACTTTCCATTTCCTAATCCTAAAAGATAACAATTGTTAAGGAAATGTTTACCACAAACATATCAATGCCTTTGGATGATGAGACTTTCAATATCATGATTTTTATATATATATATGTAAAGTTTAAAGAGAATTAATTGTTAATAATAATGCAGCATTTATTCCCCTCAATAGTAAGTTAGCACTGTAGATATTCTTTTTCCTGTACACAACTCAGAAAAACAGTGTTATAGTATTTCCTTAAAGAAAACGTACGGTAATGGCTTAAAACAACTTTTTTTGTGCATTTCCTGTGAAAAGTTGTATTTAATAATTTGCCTTCCGTTTGGTTCCCAAGATACCCTGGCAAAGTAAGAAAAATCTTCTTTTTATTATTATTATTGGCCATCACAGAAATTCTGCATAAATCCTCTTCCCAGAGAGCTAAAAGCATCCAGTCTCATTTTTGTTATTGTAGTTTTTTTTCAAACATGCATTGTTTGGCAGCATTATAAACTTATATATCCAAATCTAATATGGAGCGCATCATTCCTCTTCTGACTTTCTGAAATGCAGTAATCTTTATATCTGTCACTGTAACGTGCATTTGTGAGTCTTCCTTGCAGCCCAAATGATTTGCAGTAAAAACCTGCAAAACCAGTGAAAAGAACATGTTAACCCAATATTGTGCTGGGTAGCATGGAGATTTTAACTGTTTTGGTGATAGCACTCAATTTTGCATACTTATCTAAATCTGTAACATAAGTGAGACAGGATACATTAGTTAACCCTCTGCATGAAAATTAAATGCTTGTTGTTTTCATTAATTGTATCTCAGGAAACAAATACAGAAGAAAGCAATGCACCATTTGATTGGTCTAAACATGATTCCATCTACACTGATGTCAGTGGAAGGTCTAAAAAGATGAGATTGGATGGCACCATGTACTGTAAATACTGTGACCTACATTTTAGTAGGCAACTTGAATCCTACCATAGACACTCTCAGTATCCTCAATATCCAACATGGAAATTAAAGTCTAGAGATCAGTTGGGCTTTGGTTGCAAAACAATTAAAGCACAAACTCTACATAAAGCGAGACACTGACGCACACCAGAAAGAAAGCACACACCAAGTTTTCAAATCAAGCAGGTGAACACATTTTACTGTATAACTAAAACATATCCAGAACTCCCTGGCATGTTTCGAGCATGCTGCTTTTAGTCACCATCCCCTATGACTACGAGGAGCAAGCTCCAAACCCATTAGGAAGTCCTGGATATGATTTAGTTACCGTATATACTTGAGTATAAGTCGAGGTTTTCAGGCTGTGAAAACAGCCCTGAAAACTGACCTCGACTATACTTGGGTCAGTCACTTACTGATGGAGGAATCCGGCTGCCGCGTCCCACTGATGGTCGCATCCACTGATGTCACTACTTGGCGCCGGGAAATGAACCGGCGCCGAGTAGTTGACGTCAGTGATGCGACCATCAGTGGATGCGGCAGCCGATTCCTCGATCAAGTGAATCATGTCGGAGGCCCGGACTCTCCTGCAAACTATGAAAAAGGTAAGCTGCTGCATTAAAAGATGATGTACTGTAGTGAGAGAATAGGTGCAGGGAAACAGGGTTTTATTCCTGGCTGGGGGGAGAGTAAGGATTCAGGGACAGGGTAGTGTGTTTTGGGGTTAGTGTGTGCAGTTCCACTCCAGATGTTTGTAAACTACTGCTCCCTTCTACTACTCTACCCTCGACTTATACTCGAGTCGATTGGTTTTTACTCATTTTGGAGGTAAAAATGGGTATCTCGACTTATACTCGGGTCAACTTATATTCGAGTATATACGGTATACAGTAAAATTGTGTTCCCCTGCTTGATTTGAAGACTGGTGTGTGCTTTTTCGGATGTGCACCAGTGTCTCGCTTTATGCATTATACCATGTGGAGAGTGCACTAAAAAGTGCACTGGGTTAACAAAAACTTTTAACTTTAGGAAAGCTGTTAAAGGAATCACTCCTGCTCATAGACTGGGGGGAATTGTTTCTAGGTAAAGATACAGAGAAGATGTGGACCACTTTTAAAGGGATATTAAACTATTACATTTCTAAATTTGTACCTTTAGGGAACAAGTGTAAAAAAATTAGGTCGACTCCTGCATGCTTGATGCTCAGGTAAAAAGGGAAATGGAAAAAAAGAAAAAAGGCTTTTAAAATTTTGAAAACAGAGGGACAAAACAGGCTTCAGGGAGTACAAAAGCTTAATAAAGAGTGCAAGATAGCAATTAAACAAGCTAAAATGAAAATGAAATACGATTGCCGAACAAAGCAAGTCCAACCCCAAAATGTGGGACTGAGAATGTGGGACCATTAATAATGGGGCTGAGGTGGTTGTACAGGATGCAGAAAAGGCTAACCGCTAAACCATTTTTTTACTCAGTTTTTACTGTTAGAATCCTTGTCCTTACAGCAGGGATTGTAATATATTCTTCAGGGAAGAAATGAAGAGTATTCACATTGGCTAGAGTATATGGTACAGAAACATTAGACAAAGTTAATATCAATAAAGCCCCAGGACCAATGGATTGCATCCTGGTATTTTAAAAGAGCTTAGTTCAGTTCTATCAGATTCGCTTGGCTGGGGATGTGCCGCGGGATTGGAAAAAAGCCAATGTACCGTATACTCGAGTATAAACCGAGGTTTTCAGGCTTTAAAAAAAGCCTGAAAATCTTACCTCGTTTATTACTCGAGTCAATGTTTCTCCTACCTGTCCGGCGGCGCCGTGCGATCCGCATCCGCTCCCAAGCCTCTGCGCATCCGGATGATGTCACTACCCGGCGCCGCAAAGTGAGAGACGCCGGGTAATGACATCATCCGGATCACAGAGGCTGTGGAGCGAGGAGGCGGATCCGCGTGGCCCCGGACAAGGTAGGAGAAACATTGACTTGCACAGGGACACAGGACAAAATCTTAATGGCAAATACATACAAATACGAGTAAAACCTTCTTTATTTGTGCATACAAACATCTTAAGTGGCAAATACTTGCAAATAGGGGTAAATCCTCCTATATTTGTGCATACCGTATGGCCCCACAAATAAAGAAGGTTTTACTCTTATTTGTAAGTATTTGCAACTTAGGATGTTTGAAAACTACAACTCCCAGCAATAAAGCATGTGGTAATGGAAAGTTCATTGAATAGCTTTAAAAAAGGCCTGGATAAGTTTCTAAAACTAAAGAATATTGAGAATTACTGGTATTAATGCATATAGATCTGGTTGATCCAGGGATACTTTCCGATTGCCGTTTGGAGTCAGGAATTTTCCCCCTTTTTAGCTGGGGTTTTTTGCCTTCCTCTGGATCAACTGTTAGGTAGGGTTAAAAAAAAGAGGGTGAATAGGCTGGACTTGATGGACGTATGTCTTTATTCAACCTTAATTACTATGTTACAATAAATACGTAGGTACCCACTAGTATAATTGGAAATGGTGAGCTGGTGAATTTCTTATTGCACTATATATATTTCAGTGGAAATCGATATACTTATATACTCCATCCTAACCATGTTGGACAAACGTATAAAGAGATGGGTCTGGGGAATGTCACCCAGACCTTGCTCATGTCAGAGTGTTTATCTTTAAACCGAACAGCCACCTGTATTTGTGGATTTTTTACGTATTTTGTGGTTTGCAAAACAATTAAGTCATCTATAAAGGTCATGTCTACCCCCCAACTGAAATTAGACCCAATGTTGGGCACACTGCGTAGAGTTAAATTACCCCCTACCTTTTTATTCTGCTGCACATAATTCTCCTGCATGGCCAAAATACAGTCCAGAAAACTAAAGAGTAGGAGCCTTTCCCTGGTGTAATCCATTTCCACCTTTAACTGTTCCTCTTGGAGATCTCTGGCAATCCCAGTTCTCCCTCTCCCTCCCTCCTGCTGCCTTCTGTGCCCAAAATTCTATTTAGTAAAAAAAAAAAAAAAATGAGGATTGTACTTGCCATGGCCCAATACCTAGACCTTGCTAGCTTAATCTGTGCAAATTCAGAATCTAAACTTACTTACCAGCCCATGTCCCATCGCCCTCCTTCTGCTGCTTCTTCCGATCACAGAAACAGCAGAAGGGGCTGGACCAGCAGAGTCTCAGTGATTGGCAATAGATACTTACAAGTTTAATTATTAAAGTGGTACTATATCAGATCCTGCAAAAATTAAGTATGTAACAGAGCACCCTCCAAAACCCAGGTTCTGCTCACATTTACCAAAGATGCTCCCAGACTGTGTAAAGAACCTTTACAAACCCACAATCCATTGCTGCGGCTCCCAGCTACTTCCCGGTAATGGCCAGTCAGTTTGCTGATGGTCATTACAGAACGAGCCTCTGCTACTGCTGCTTGTGCACGTAAAGGGCATGCTGCAGCAGAAGTGGAGGCATGGACTAAGTGGCGATGGATCGTGGGTTTGTAAGGTTCTTTACATTCTGGGAGCATCTTTGGTAAATGTGAGTAAATCAAAACCTGGGTTTTGGGGGGTATATTGGTATATTTTTGGTGAGGTATATTGGGGCCCAAAACTACAATCCCCCCCAGTAATGGCCCAATCATGTAGTGTAATAAAATCCTTACCTCACATCCCAGCTCCATATGGTTCTCCTGTAGTCCCCCCCAAAGTCCCAAAAACTGCCGACCAGGAGGATAGCAGAGTCCATATAGGACTCTGCCTCCTATCTGGCCTCCGGGAGAAGTTTGGCATGCGTACTGCAGCCCTTCTCCCCCCCCTCCCGCTGCCGCTCAGCCAATCATAGACGAGACTGCCAGTCCCGCCCCTCTGCTTGCATTTTCTCACAAGCAGAGGGCCTGGCAGTGCGGCGGAGGAAAGAGGGAATGTAAGTAAAGTTTGGGGCACTTTCTAAAATAACAAATATAGCGGTTGGGGCTGGGGGGACAGGGGGAATGATATATCAAAAAAAAATTTCAAGGGTGGACATACCCTTTAAGGGAAGTGATGTTACCTGCACCTCCAACGGTCAGGTAACTCTTCACAGCTAGGACATGCATATATCATCTTCCTCCACTCTGGCTGTGCCTGGTTCAATGCCTGAGAAATGACAGGATTATTGGTGACCTCCTAGACAATTGGCCAGATCGAAATAGTGTCTGTTCCTGCTCCCGATGATGTGACATTCCTAAAGCTGCTCCTTCACCTCGCCACCAGCGAGCACAGCCCCAGACTTCAGTGTGTGAGGGAGACAGGAAGTCCCTCCCCCTCCCTGCTGTGTGAAGATCCCCACAGAGAAGGTAAGGGAATCTATAGCCCTACCCTCCCTCTTTAAGAAAACAGCCTTTTCAGGCAGAGTTCTCTCTCACTGTTTTTAAACAGTGTTGAGTGGTGAGGGGCCCACGGCACCCGCAAGTGGACGGGGCCAATGCACCCGTGAGTGGAGACATAGTGCAGAGTGACTGTCACATGGTTTCAGAGCAGGAAGTAGGAAGTGCAGAGGACCTGGTGATGTTGCTGCCATATCACACACGAAAATGTAAAGATCTCCAAAACGATGCAAAATAAACAATGAAAGTAAATTGCAAAAATTCTCAGGAGAGCAATTCCTATCAATTTACCTAAAGTCATTTTTGGACCACAGATCCCCATTAATTGCAGTACTGCTCCTTTTTTTGCTTCTTAACCTATAACTGTGGTACTTTATGATGTGGTTGTACATTGAGTTTTTTTTCCTTTTATATTTTAGTTGTTTCAGAGATACAGCCTGCCAACATATTACTATGTCTTTTTACTGTTCTTCGCTCATTGAGCGAACTCCTGCCAATCACAAAATGCGAACAGTGGAACCTAGGCCTAAATCAGGGTAAAATGTTTGTTATATAGAAACAAATGCGGGGAAGATGCACACTGCAGATCCAGTACAACTCTTTATTCAAACATCAAACGTCACATCGTTTCTGGGGACACGCCCCTTTCTCAGGTGCATAACTAAACACTCCCCCATGTTGGTAATAAACCATGTCTCTATATATAGTACTCTCTCAGAAAGAATTAAAGCGATTATCACATCTAATTGGAATGTTCCAAAATTTGCCTTTATTTTCATAAAGGAGATCAAGGAATCTAGAGGATGAACTAATTCACAAGGATTTACTACCAGGAAATATAGAACCTAAATATACAGCAATCTTATAGACAATCTTAGAAATGGCACCTATCCTTGTGGTAAAATATGCAATTCAATTATTAAAGGGAATATAGTCTACCACCCTAATAAAGGTACCCCAATCAAATTAAAAGATTTCTCCACATGTAACTCCAAAGGAGTTATATACTATTTGAAATGCCAATGTGGTAAAGGCTACAAAGAGCAGACAAAAACAGAATTAAAACTCCGGATTGGGGAACATAGGAGAGACAAACTATAAAGGACACACTTAAAAACACTTTCATGAGTGCAGACGCGTTACCCAGCTAAAATGGCAAATATTAGAAATATATTAGAATGGCAAATATTAGAAGACAACTTACTAGAGGAGGTAACTTTGTTAAAACAATGCTTCAAAGACAGGCATTCTGGATTGACACTCTTGGCACAGTGGCCCCATACGGTCTGAATGAAACATTAAATCTCTTGTGTTATCTGTAATACATTGTTATTATCAACAGTATTTTATGCAGTTGCTGCTTAACAAATCCCTTCATTTTTTAATCAATTTTATATGTGGTATTTCTAATGTGATATTTTGGAATATTATATATTATAATATTATATTATATAAGGTTTTTGAGAATTGTATCACCTCACATTGTAATAATATATATATATATATTTGTGCTATCAGTGTTTTTATGTTGTATCATATTTATTACTGTGCACTTTATATATAGTTGATATAGCACTTGCACTTTGGGTTAATGATTAGTCCCCATCCTAAATGGGTGGAGTTTTGCTCACTTGAAATAGTATTTATTACCACCATGGGGGAGTGTTTAGTTATGCACCTGAGGTGTCCCCCGAAACGTTGTGCACGTGACATTTAATGTTTGAATAAAGAATTAAACTGGATCTGCAGTGTGCCTCTTCCAGACTGTGGAGAACCCTTTGGGAGAGACAGCAACTGCTCCCTGGAAAATTTCACAATGTGCACAGGTACCTTATAAAATGTTTGTTATACCATAGTTCTCATTTTATTAATCTGTCTTTATCTTAAGTTAGATCTATTCTTAATGGTTCAGATTCATAATTCTTTTTACCCCTGGGTTCAGCATCTAACAGCTGGTATACTTAACAAAACTTTCCCTCAAAGGTCCTGTCAACTTCAACATCAGTCAGCAATATGGGAAGACATGCTTCTTAGTATAGTATTTGAGGTTGAATAAAGACATAGGCCCATCCAGTTCAACCCACTCAACAATACCCATACTTCCTGCCTAACTGTTGATCCAGAGGAAGGCAAAAAAAAAACACCAGAATTATGAAGGGGACAAAAATTCCTTCCTGACTCCAAGTGGCAGTTGGAAATATCCCTGGATCAACTCTACTTTATGTATCAATACCAGTAACATGCAACATTCCTTGTTTTCAGAAGCTCGTCCTGCTTTCTTTTGAAACTATCCAATGAACCTCCAATCACAGCTTCCAATGGAAGAGAGTTCCAAAGTTTTACCGTTCTCAATAAAAAAAATTTCCGAACTTGAAGACTAAATTTCTTTTCTTCAAGTGTTAAAGGGCATGTCCACCCCCAAAACTAAAATTTAACCCCATGCTGGCCCCACTATGTAGTGTTAATATATCCTTACGTTACTCCTCAGCTCCTTATGGAAGTAACATTACGGACAGACGCCGCTGGAAAGAAGGCTGGTAAGTAATCTGCTGTTTTTTTTATTTTTTTACAAATGGACAGTGAGGTTGGGTCTGGGAGGGGGGAGACTACACTACCTCAAATTATGCATTTTGGATGGACCTACCCTTTAAGGGATGTCAGTGTGTTCTCCGACATGTTCTTTTGGTGAATAATGCCCCAGATAGTTTAATGTATGGCCCGTTAATGTATTTATACACAGTAATATCTCCACAAAAGCGCCTTTTCTCTAGTGTACATAATTGTAACTTATCCAATTTGTCTTTATATTCAAACTCCCCCATTCCCCTCATTATTTTAGTTGCCCTTCTCTGAACCCTTTCCATTTCCAAGATGTCCTTTTTGTAAACAGGATTCCTAAATTGCACTGAAGATTCCAAATGAGGCCTTACCAATGCTTTGTAAAGAGGGAGAATAACATTTTTCTCCCTTCAATCCATTCCTCATCCAATATCTTGCGGTCTCTAGCTGTTGCTGCCTGGCACTGCTTGCTACTTTTAAGTTTGTTATCCACCAAAACTCCAAGATCATTTTCCAACAGGGATTCACTTACCACAGAGCCATTTATAGTATAAGCAGTACAAGGATTTTTAAGTCCAAAATGCATCTCTTCACATTTATCAACATTGAATCTCATCTGCCACTTGTGAAAATCTATCTAGATCCACCTGCAAAGATTGCACATCCTCTGAAGTTTTTAATGGTTGACAAAGTTTTGTGTCATCAGCAAGCACAGAAAATACAGTTTTCCATATCATTAATAAACAGATTAAACAGAAGCGGCCCCAACACAGAAACCTGTGGCACCCTACTTAGAACCTTAGTCCATATTGATGAAGCCCCGTTAACAACTACTCTCTGCATCCTATCCATTAACCAACTTTATATCCATGTACAAAAGGGCCAACCCGGCACAACAGACCTTAGCTTATATATTAGTCGCCTATGGGGGACTGTATCAAAAGCCTTTGCAAAATCCAAGTATACTACATCTACTGCTATGCCAGAATAGTAACATAGTAACATAGTAATTAAGGTTGACTAACATACAGAATCTCCCCACGTTTGAATGGACTGGTCAAAATGGAAGCTATAGACACACCTCTCAAATTTATTAAATTCTGCATGGAAGTTTGCTGTAATTTCCTTATTGTCCTTATTATCCAATAGGTGTGCTTCTTGTAGCTGCTGTAGCACTACATCACATCCTGACGCAATGTGTGTAAACTACAGCATCTAACAAACCCCTTCCACATTGGTCGGAATCCAGGTAAAAGCCAATAGTGTTCCGTTTAACTGGGAGAGAAGGCATTGCCTATAGAAAGGAGGGAGTTAATGTGTGTACAGTATTGTATGTATACAACTTGACAGCACCTGGTCTGTCTCTCTCTCCTGGAAGACGGAACTACCGGGAATGGCTCCAAGTGCCGCGGGAAGCCACGCGGAACCTCCCAACACTCGCGGCGGGGCCTGGGAGCCTGGTTTTCAGCCGCGACCAGCCGCAACCTACCCCTGGAAGACGGAACTACCGGGAAAGGCTCCAAGTGCCGCGGGAAGTTATCATTAGGAAAAAACTTATCTAATACATAATAATTACACTACAAAAATAACAGCATTATTACTTAAAATGTCATTCTTAGATAGAACTACCCTAATATGGAGGGCCTTGTAAGTGGTGGGTAGCTTTTGTAACTAACACTCCAGAAAATAAAACTAAATAAAATGAACACATAAAAAACCTACTGTGCACCAACGGGCACACTTTTGCTAGTATGATTATAAAATAGTTTTGCAATTTAATAGCCTTTAGCCTTGATTTTGATTCAAAACTAAAAATTAAAATGATTTTCGAAACAATCTTTATACAAATTGAAAAAATATTTATATAACCTCTAAATCTCTTGTGAAATATAATTGTTTTACTTGTGTTTTTAATTACATCTCCCTTCTTACTCAGCAACATTTACCTTGTTAAAACACATTCATTTTTGGTTATCCTCTCAAGTAATGATTTACAGGTTTGTAAGCCATTGGTTAATATTTACTGTGTTTTTAACGAGCTACATTTTAAGCCCCCATTTTAAAGGTGTAATCTTGAGTAGGAATGACAGCAAACTAGATGAAACTTAAAGGGCAAGTCCAGCCCCAAAATGAAAACTTACATACAGGTAAATCACCCCCTAAAACCCTAAACGGTAATAGCTTGAAATCTAAAATATATAAGTCTAACCTGAAATCCTGCACAATGTCCTGTTGCCCGTTTCTGCTTCCTGGTTCTTCCAGTTAGTAACTATCAGTTATGGATTTGACAGTTGACATCACAGCCAATGACTGAATGTTATTCCCCTGCCTGCCTCTTCTGAGCATGCCCAGGCTCGGTATAAGCTCAGTACAGGTTTCTAAATTGCTCAGTTTCCATGAGGCCTCCAGAAGTATAGAAGGCATGCAGTAATGAATTCATAGGACAAAGTATGATATATCAACATATTTTAAAGAGGCCATTTTTTCGTAATTATGGGGGTGGAGTTGTCCTTTAACTTAGCTAGCAAATTGTATTTTATTTGGCACCTCAATTCTAGAACCTATAACCAATCAATTCATCCAACAGCTGGGAATCTCTTATGTTAAGTCCAGTGATGTCGAACCTTGGAACTACATATGTTTGGAAACTACAACTCACAGCATGCCTTGGTTGCAGAATGCATGATAGAAGTTGTAGTTTTTAAATATCTTGAGTGGAAAGGTATGACATTACTGTGGTAGGCCATCAAACGAATATTTTGATGACAGGAATCTACATGTTTTTCCATTAGATAAAAAAAGGTATCTGAACATTTATGTAGAGTTTTGGACAATTGTTCACTCCATTACATCAACATTGGCTTAATAGTGTTATACATTTACTCAAGCTGGACTGTCCAGGAAAGGGGTTCGGTAAAATATAGTTCAACAGGTAAAAGGGAAGAGTCTGGCACACACACAGAACTGGTATATTAGAAGGATAATAAGGAGCAAGCAGTTTTCCCATTGGGAGGGCAAACAACTATTACTGGAGTTGAGGGCATATATGGTACATTGTAATGGGCATAAACACACTGTCATGGGAATATATACACTGTCATGGGCATGCATAAACTGTCATGGGCATATATACACTGTCATGGGGGTACACACCGTGCCATGGCCATGTACATAGTAATGGGGGTACACACCATGCCATATCCATGTACATAGAAATGGGGGTACACATCGTGCCATGGCCATGTACATAGTAATGGGGGTACACACCGTGCCATGGACATAGTAATGGGGATAAACACCATGCCATGGACATGTACATAGTAATGGGGGTACACACAGTGCCATGGACATGTACATGGTAATGGGGGTACACACAGTGCCATGGACATGTACATAGTAATGGGGATAAACAAAGTGCCATGGACATGTATAGTAATGGGGGTACACACCGTGCCATGGCCATGTACATAGTAATGGGGGTACACACCGTGCCATGGCCATGACATAGTAATGGGGGTACACACCGTGCCATGGCCATACATAGTAATGGGGGTACACACCGTGCCATGGCCATGTACATAGTATGGGGGTGGGTACACACGTGCCATGGCCATGTACATAGTTAATGGGGATACACGTGCCATGGCCATGTACTAGTAATGGGATAAACACCGTGCCATGGACATGTACATAGTAATTGGAGATATAAACACAGTGCCATGGACATGTACATAGTAATGGGGTACACACCGTGCCATGGCATGTACATGTTATGGGGGTTCACACCGTGCCATGGCCATGTATAAGTAATGGGGGTACACACCGTGCCATGGCCATGTACATAGTAATGGGGGTACCACCGTGCCATGGCCAGTACAAGTAATGGGGGTACAAACAGTTCCAGGCCAGTACATAGTAATGGGGGTACACACCGTGCCATGGCATGTACATAGTAAGGGGGTACCACCGTGCCATGGCATGACACAGTAATGGGGGGGGTACACACCGTGCTCATGGCCATTCATAGTAATGGGGGACACACCGTGCCATGCATTTACATAGTAATGGGGGTACACACAGTGCCATGGCATGTACAATGAATGGGGATAACACCGTGCCATGGACATGTACCTGTAATGGGGATAACCACCGTGCATGGACATGTACATAGTAATGGGGATAAAACACAGTGCCATGGACAATGTACATGTATGGGGGTAAACACCAGTGCCATGGACATGTACATGTAATGGGGTACACACGTGCCATGGAATGAAATAGTAATGGGTAAAAACACCAGTGCCATGGACATGTACATAGTAATGGGGGTACACACCAGTGCCATGGACATGTACATGGTAATGGGGGTACACACAGTGCCATGGACATGTACATAGTAATGGGGATAAACACAGTGCCATGGACATGTACATAGTAATGGGGGTACACACAGTGCCATAGACATGTACATAGTAATGGGGGTACACACAGTGCCATGGACATGTACATAGTAATGAGGGTACACACAGTGTAATGAGAATAACCCCCTAATACTAATAATAACCCTGGGAGAACTTTCCCATCCCCCTCAGGCCTCTAACTCCCAATGTACAATAACTATCCATAAGGCTGGAAGCAGGGAGCGGACATTCCCCGTGGCCTCACCTCCATGGTTGACACCGTGCTAGTAAATAGATCTTCCCCATCCTCCATCTCTTCATACTCAGACTGTTTCCCATCCCCGAACGGAGGGGGTTCTCTCTCCGCTGCCATCTTGACTGAAACTGTCACCACAACTCCTCCCTGCTGGGTCCGAATGTCACGTGCCCGCACGTGACCCACCGAACGCGACAGCTGTGCAGAGAGCCTGTCAAATCCGCGAAATGGGCTCGTAGCGTCCATGTTAGATGTGGGCAGTGGGGGGGGGATAGAGCTGGGCTAGCGGATTAGCTGTAGGTTACATGCAGAATAGTTATGGAAGTCACAGGATTCATCCAAGTACAATCCAAAGAGTAATAATTATCTTACCACCGCGAATTTAAATGTGACCGATCGATGCCCCCAATTTATAGGGGTCATTATAAGGTCCATAGCAGTTGCAATAGGGCCCAGAGCCGGTCCTTTAAATTTCCAAATGACACACTTCTTACAGCTTTATCAATTAGTAAGACTGTTAGCAGGAATATATGGTCCTAGTATACTCCTGTGTACCAGGACTCACAGGCCAATCACATTTTTCACGGATAACTAAAATTAATACAATACTATATAATACAATACTATAATACATAAGTGTGATATTCTATCATGGGAGCTGCAGTGCTATATATCCTTATAAAAATCACTCAGCTATGTCTCTAAGTGACTCATTTCTTATATCCCACTGCTCCTCCCATTCCAGTGTTCATACCTGGACAATGACTCAGCATTTTTTGCAGTGTTTAACTTCACTAATAGAACCTGCTGGAAAATATAGTTCATCGGGTAACAGGGCAGGGGCTGGCACACAGACAGAACTGTTATATAAGAAGGAGCAAGCAGTTTTCCCATATAAGGGGAGGGCCAGCAACTATTAATGAAGTTGAGGCTATATACACTGTAATGGGCATAAACACACAGTTAGCGAGCTGCAGCAGAGCCAGACTGCTGGTGCAAGGAGAGCCCCCTGTCCAAGGCCAAAGCGCAGGGCCCTGCTGGGACCAGATCTTACTGATACAGCAGCAACCCACATTTGGATGTCAGAGGGCAGCACCAGGAGCAGCCTCATTGCTGGATTGCAGAATTCACATATAGTGAACTGGGGGGGGGGCTCGGGGGTTGCAGTGCTTGCCACTGCAGATGGTTAAAAATTACAACTCTTCACAACTAAAGCATGTTGGGAGTTGTAGTTTCCAAACATCTGGAATGGCAAAGAATTGGGGGTTACTGTGTGGGATTACTTTCCATTTAAAGGGAAACTAATGCCTGAAAACAATACTGAGGATGGTACCTATTGTTAAAGATTGCCTTCTGATTCTGTATTGTTTTGAGGCTTTAGTTACCCTTTAAATGGACAGCAGAATTCCCATAGAGTAGTCCCATACAGTAATATCCATACTGGATTTGGCTATTACTATATGGGACTACTGTATTGGAATGCTGCTGTCCATTTAAAGGGCAACTAAAGCCTCAAAACAATACAGAATTAGAAGGCAGAAGTGGTCATAATTTCTACCCTCAACTTATACTCGAGTCAATCATGTTTCAGTACTCCAGTACTCATTTTTCAGGTAAAAATGTATCTCAACTTGTACTCAGATCGACTTATATTCGAAAATATAAGGTAATACAGTACTATATAATACAATACTATATAATACAATATAATATAATACTAAATACAATAGTACTATATCTCATATTTGTATTACAGAACTATGTATTACAGTACTATATAATACAATACTATATAATACACGGTAGAAGAATCGGAGCACTCCACGGGACTTGGCTGAGATAAAACTTGACTTTTATTAATCAAATTCAAACATGTCGATGCATTTCGGCTACACCGAGCCATCGTCAGGACATCAGAATATACCTCATATCCGGCAATTTAACCACTGAAGGAAAAGTGATAGTCCATCCCCATACACACCCCCAACCCGCCCATCGGAGTCTGTAAGCACTTTACCCAAAGAGTCCATGACCATTAAAACTATAAAAGCATATAAAAACAATAAAACAACTACAAATACCCAATAGGGATATAACTTGTCTTACAGCTGTCACCAAAGCCACAAAGGCTGAGGTAGACAAAGACCACAGACCGTTATAGCTACAGTTATATATACAAAAGGATACGTACATATATGAAGAAAAACATATACAAGGCAACATTACATAGATCCTATATGAAACAAGCTAAAGACATTGTTCATTAAGACCCCGTGGGGAAATGTATCAAGGCGGCGAATCCACCTAACTTCATGTTGGAGGATTGATTAACGCCGGCTCTATTTTGTATAGATTCTATAGCCATCCAGCGTAAATTGCTAAGCTGGTGGCGAGCCTTCTTAAAGTGCTGTGCCACTGACTGTTCACCATAAACAGTCATTTCTTTAGCAGGGTTATCAATAATTCCCTCATTTAGGGCCAATCTGATGGCTGAGCGATGGTTCGCCATCCGATCACGAACAGAGGTAGTAGACTTGCCCACATAATAGAGCCCACATGGGCAAGTTATTATATAGATCACATGGGTGCTAAGACAAGTAATCCTCTGTTTAATTTTAATTCTATGTCCATCGTGATGGTGGGGAAAATCAGGGCCCGTAATAATAGACCTGCACGTTTGACATCCTAGGCACCTATAACACCCATTTTTATTAGTTGGTAACCATGATTTCAGCGTCATATCGGTTCTAGTTAATAGGTCTGTATGGACTAATAAATTCTTAAGGTTTTTACCACGTCTCTTGTTAAACACAGGGTAAGTATCTTTAAAGGGCAAGGTGTCATCCGCACTCAAAATGTCCCAATGTTTATGGACACTGTTACTTAGGGTACCGGAATACTGGGAGTACTGCATAATGAAGGGTAAACTTTTAGTTTTATCAACTACCCCATTATCCATACCCCATCAGACATCTTCTGTCGTACCCGGGATAACTGTTCATAAATGGTGTTTTTATGATAACCTCTTTCCAAAAAAGGGTAGTGCCAAAGGTGGTTCCCTCCTTATATATACGTAAGTCGGGAAAATCGATCGAATGTTCGTCCATAGCCAGGTTGGCGAACGATGGGCCCATATTGGTGCCCATCGCTGTCCCTGCAAAAGATTTCTCAAATCTAAAGTAATTAGATTTCAATACCAACAAAAGTAATTCAGTCAGGAAGTCTATAGGTGAACATAAAATATACGTCTGGTTGTTTGGTAAAACTGACACCCGTTTGTGGAAAATGAGACGCTATAGAAAAAGTCCCCGCACGGTTGACAGCTCTGAGGATTCACAGGGATCCGACAATGATAGGGAGAACGCTACTTACGCATTACGAGACGGGGAGGCTATTCCCAAAAAAAGGGGCGGCCGCCCTCCAAGGGGGAGGAAACTACAGTAATCTACAATCTGAGTAATCATCCTTTCACGGACAATGAATGTTCCCTTCTCAGTAAAGGACTCAGCTTTGTACCCACTGTTCCTCATGATCCGCTACAGGATGAAATTGATCTCTTCAGGTTCCATAGACTGCTGAAACTTAAAGATCACTTTAAAACTTACAAAAATACTCCGGCATTGTTCAGATCACATAGTACGTTTGATCCACCGAATACATCTCCTTCCATAAAGGTGCTTAGTAATATGGTCAAACAGGATCTTAAACATAGCAGGGAAATGCAACCTATGACTGTAATCTTATAATTCGCGCTGCAGACAAGGGCGACCCATTGTATCTCTAACAGGGTCATTGTTAAAACCCCCATCAGTTTATGTTGACCATTGCCTCCAACCCATAGTTAAGGCAATGAGATCGTACCTAAGAGATAGTGGGGAGTTGACAACCATTTTGAGTCACATAAATGAATCGCTTGAGGGGACCTTATTGATCACCTGTGATGTTAAAAACCTTTATATATATAAGTGTGTAAATTGGCTCTCATTCAGAGGGGCATCCATAATCCACCTATAGACTTCCTGACTGAATTACTTTCATTGGTATTGAAATCTAATTACTTTAGATTTGAGAAATCTTTTTTTCAGCAAATTGCAGGGACGGCGAACAATCACCAAAAAGGGCCCATTGTTCGCCAACCTGTACATGGAGAACTTTGAAAAAAGGTTTATTTTCCCTAACTATGAGCATAATCTATTACTTTATAAGCGTTACATCGACGATGTGTTTATCATTTGGAGAGGCAGTCGTGGGGAATGTGAAAAGTTCATTGTGGAGCTTAACTCTTTGGATACTCCAATTAAATTTACTATGGCTATGAACGAACATTCGATCGACTTACGTATATATAAGGAGGGAACCACCTTTGGCACTACACTTTTTAAAAAAAAATACAGACCGTAATACCATATTACACGCCAATAATTATCATCCTGCCTCACAAAAGAGAGGAATAATATACTCTCAATTTTTAAGAGTGTGATGTACCAATACCAACCCGGACCGTAGGGAGGTACAGTTGGAGGATATGGTAAAAACATTTTTGGAAAGAGGTTATCATAAAAACACCATTTATGAACAGTTATCCCGGGTACGACAGAAGATGTCTGATGGGGGTCTAAGTATGGATAATGGGGTAGTTGATAAAACTAAAAGTTTACCCTTCATTATGCAGTACTCCCAGTATTCCGGTACCCTAAGTAACAGTGTCCGTAAACATCGGGACATTTTGAGTGCAGATGACACCTTGCCCTTTTAAAGATACTTACCCCCTGTGTTTTCCAAAGAGACGTGGTAAAAACCTTAAGAATTATTAGTCTGTACAGACCTATTACTAGAAACCGATATGACGTTGAAATCATGGTTACCAACTAATAAAAATGGGTGTTATAGGTGCCTAGGATGTCAAACGTGCAGGTCTATTATTATGGGCCCTGATTTTCCACCATCACAGATGGACATAGAATTAAAATTAAACAGAGGATTACTTGTTAGCACCATGGGTCTATATAATAACTTGCCCATGTGGACTCATTATGTGGGCAAGTACTACCTCATGTTCGTGATCGGATGGCGAACCATCGCTCAGCCATCAGATCGCCTAAATGAGGGAATATATGATAACCCTGCTAAAGAAATGACTGTTTATGGTGAACAGTCAGTGGCCAGGCACTTAAGAAGGCTCGCCACCAGCTTAGTAATTTACGCTGGATGGCTATAGAATCTATACAAAATAGAGCCGGCGTTAATCATGACCAGGTACTCCTCCAACATGAAGTTAGGTGGATTCGCCCCTTGATACATTATCCCCACGGGGTCTTAATGAGCACATTATGCAGTACTCCCAGTATTCCGGTACCCTAAGTAACAGTGTCCGTAAACATCGGGACATTTTGAGTGCAGATGACACCTTGCCCTTTAAAGATACTTACCCTGTGTTTACCAAGAGACGTGGTAAAAACCTTAAGAATTTATTAGTCTGTACAGACCTATTACCTAGAACCGATATGACGTTGAAATCATGGTTACCAACTAATAAAAATGGGTGTTATAGGTGCCTAACAAATATAAACCCTGGAAAGACTATGTTACTATTGGTGATATGAATCACATCTATATACAAATATAAACCCTGGAAAGACTGTGTTACTATTGGTGATATAAATGACATTTATATTCAAATATAAACCCTGGAAAGACTATGTTACTATTGGTGATATGAATCACATTTATATATAAATATAAACCCTGAAAAGACTATGTTACTATTGGTGATATGAATGACATTTATATACAAATACGCTGGATGGCTATAGAATCTATACAAAATAGAGCCGGCGTTAATCATGACCAGGTACTCCTCCAACATGAAGTTAGGTGGATTCGCCCCTTGATACATTATCCCCACGGGGTCTTAATGAGCAAATATCTTTAGCTTGTTTCCTATAGGATGATCTATGTAATAGCTTTTGGATTGGTTACATCTTGTTACTTTGTTGCCTTGTATATGTTTTTCTTCATATATGTACCATACAATAAGAGCAGACAGTAAAGGTCCCATACAGTGAGAACAGACAGTAAAGGTCCCATACAGTGAAGCTGTGCTCAGGTAAACTTACTGGCAGTGATTGTCTGGAGTGACTCAGACTCTGGCTCTCAGATGGCTCTCTCTGCTTCCAACTTCAGGATTGCCGGGAGGCTCAGCAATTTGCGCAGGCGCTGACACAGGCTTCTCAGTATTCCCCTCCCCCCCAGCGTGAATGCAGAGACGTAGTACCGCACATAGAGGGCAGCTGAGGGAGGAGCAGGAAGTAAGTGCTGACACTGTGACTGACAGACTCTGTGTGTGCAACTAGCGCAACTTACTTTCCTTGATCCATCTCCACAGAAGATATAATTTTAGTCAGGCACTGTTCCGGTTTGCCCAGATCTGGGGGCTTTTCCCGGGACTTTAGGATAGAGGCACTGCTACCTAAAATCCGGGACTGTCCCGGTAAATCCGGGGCTGTCCCGGTAAATCCGGGACTATTGGCAACTATGGATTGTAAGCTCTTGGGGGCAGGGCCTGATGTGAATTGAGTAAATAATTGTAAAGCGCTGCGGAATATGTAGCGCTAGATAAGAAATAAAATACATACATACATACATACATACTGTACATATATGTCTTGTGATGGAGGAGCAGGTAAGGAGCGAATCATTCCAACACTCCTGCCCAGTGTAGTGGGACTAGTGAGATAAAGCTGCCATTTTACGGTATACTTATTCTTTTGTGGGGGTTACAGTTGGGCATGTATTTTTTGTTTAATTTGCCAAAGCATGCTGGGAGTTGTAGTTTCAACCATACAGAATCAGAAGGCAGTAGTGGTCATAATTTCTACCCTCGGCTTTTACTCGAGTCAATCAGGTTTTCAAATTTTTCAGGCAAAAATAGGTACCTCAACTTATACATGGGTCTGCTTATACTCTAGCATATATGGTACATATAGAGTGCGAAGAGGTTTATATAGGTTTTTCCTCTTAAGGAAAAATTATCTCTCTCTAGCACCTACCCTAATATTTATTGGGTTATCTAAATCAGTTACGTAGGCTCCATATTTGGAGCGGTTTTCGACAATTTGATCAGATCGATTCAAATGTCGAAACACGTTTTCCGTTTTTCCAATTGACCACTCGACAATGTTGAGCAGTTTATCGGAAAAACAAAAACTGGCCCAGGCCAAAATTTTTCCGCCAACCCATCTTCTGTCCCATCTCTGCAGGTTTCAAGCTGAAATCGGATCGGATTTCTGATCATTGCCCTCGATCAGAAGAAAGTCTGTGTGTGTTTAGCTAGCTTTAGACAAGTACTTGTGCCCTATGGAGCCTTTTTCTATAAATTAAAAGTTTTAGCAAGTTGTTTCAGTGCCATTTCTTAAAGGAAAACTGTGCTACTTACTATCTTGATTTATTGGCACCTCCGGAAGGGAGATTATTTGGTTTCCATTGCTACAGTCCATTTATACGACTATTTTTGTTTGGTTACAAGAAGCGAGACATAAGGACTGTATTTCAATTCATTTACACAAAAGACTGCTTAAGAGATGCAAATATTCTGTCAGTATTTTCGAAGAATTATAATTTAAGAAATGATAAGTAGAAAATAAATAGGAGTGAGCACAGCACAGACACCACATTAAGGGATTACAGTGCTGTAAAGTAACAGTGAAATTATACCCTGCAGATATTCAGGCTAATTTAATAATGATTTTCCACAACAAAACGAAAAAGATAATGATATGCGGCATAAGGGTTTTTATCTTTTTTCGCTCACCAAATAAATCGTAGGGTTGATAATTATCCAATGTTCTTTCTAATCTACCAATGGTCTCCCACATGTGCAGTTTAATAAGGTCATTATAGTACAGATACACACAGAGAAGTTTTACACTTTAAATTCAGCCGACAAGACCTACTGTAATAAAGGGTGGTTGTCCTCTTGGAAAGAAGGATGGTGTGTATGCACATGTACAAATACATACACACGTACATACATACATACACACATACATATTCGTCGGCTAGGCTGATGCTATCTCCTCTAAGTGCCACTAAAACTAGTGAAAATACAAGTAGGCAGCTCAGTGGTTAGCACTGATGCCTTGCAGCGCTGTAGTCCTGAGTTCGATTCCCCCCTTGGACACATCTGCAAGGAGTTTGTATGTTCTCCCCATGCTTGCGTGGGTTTCCTCCAGGCACTCCGGGTTTCCCCCACTATCATAAAGACATACTGATAGGTTGTATATGTAAATAAATGTGCTTAGATTGTAAGCTCTTTGGGGTGTATACATGTAATTGTAAAGCTCTACGGAAGATGTTGGCGGTATATAAATCCACAATAATAATAATAAAGGAGACAGGAAGAAAAGTCTCCGTTTGCTCCTGTCCTGTTGCTCCAATATTCAAACCATAATAGACAAAGGCTGAGAGGAATAAGGTATATGTTGATAGTGTTCTATTAATGTATTTCATACAACATGTTTTTAATTTGGGGGATAGTTCTTAATGAATGCTGTATGCTTTAAAAGGCAAGTCCAACCCTCAAATGAAAAATTGTATATAGGTGAATAACCCCCATAACCCAAAAACTGCAACTGAAAGCTGAGATATGTGGTGCCTGAAGTTTTGTTACCTCTCGATCATTCTGCTTGCTGTTTCTTCCAGTTAGCAGCTGTCAGTCATGGATTTGAAAGTTGACATCACAGTCAATGACTGAATGTTATTCCCCTAGCTGTTAAACGGCTTGGAGAAGAGGCAATGCCGTAACTACAGTCCCCAACAGCGGGGGGGCCTGGCAGGTAAGAAGGCCGCAAGCATCTCCACGATCAGCTTTTTTAAACAGCTGATCATGCATAGTAAAGATAGTAGAAGTAAAGATACGCATGAACCGGAAGTTTGGTCTTTTAAATAGCTGATCACACATATCTTTACTTCATATACACGATCACCTGTTTAAAAGCAGCTATGCGCGAGTCTTCTGGGGAGGGGGGGGGGTCAGGTGCCCGGCCTCCTATCTCACGCAGAGGGGTGACCAGGCCCCTGCAGTTATGCCCCTGAGAAGAGGCAGAATGAAACAGGAGAACATTTTGTTGCATACAGGGTTAGTCTTACATCGGTCAGATTTCTAGCTATTGTGGTTTTTTGGTGATTTACCTCACATATGGTTGTATTACTCTTGAGAGAGGGTTTGTACACCAAAAACAGGTCATGTGAACTGCACTAATAAAACACTAGCAGCATTTATTGTGCGCCTCTCAGCCTCCGATACTGTTGTTTGCCATGGAAACAAGTCTCAAAGGACCAACACAATTGCAATTTAGCGAAACCGCATGTTACGGTAATGTACAACAGGGAACATAATGTATGGCAGCTGTGGTAAATTTATGACCGAACGTTCATTAATTAACAAACGTTCGGTCGTAGAATACCATGCAGGAATAAACCACCACAATGGTAATTTACGATCGTTATCGTTAGTTTACGACAACAATCATAAATTAACAAATGTTAAAATGATCGGAAATTTTCAATTGTTTAAACGCTTGTTAAACTGATCGTTAAAGACGCGGCATTGCTAAAAAGTGATACCGCGCCTTTATGAATATGGCCCATAGAATCAAAAATTGCAGGCGTATCAAAGAAAACTAGTATAGTGTGTTTATACTGGTGAAATATTGCTTCTGAATTGAATCCAAAGTTCCAACAGGAATATTTGGAACTCTCGGATATTGTGGAACGTGGAATTTTCAGATTTTTGATAATTTTAGAAAAATGGAAAACTAGCGAAATTGAAAGTAATTGGAAATTTTAACATTTTTTAATTTTCCAAAAATGATCCAGCCATATGACCTAAAATCACCAACCAAAGCAGTGCCAAACTCCTAGGTATAAAAGTCTACAATCTGGGCAATTCTCATGCAATAATGGATCACAAGTGCTAATGTTAGTGGGTGAGAAAATGCACCAGTTTGGTTTAGCCCTTATGGTAGCCATAGATAATATGATCGCAGTTGTACCATATGATCGTCAGCCCGTGTAAAGCCTGCGTGCATTTTTCCCTACAGATCTATGATTAGCACACCGATACTATAAAACCACACAACATGAGTCTTAAATCATGCTTTAAAGGGACATTGTTAGGTTTTTATATATTCTGTATAATCACTTAGCCTAATAGCAGCCATTTTGTTCTCTGACTCCATTTTGTCTTACATTATTGTCGTGTTATTGCAGATGTTTTGTTTCCAAATGTTCTTTCTCATTTGATAACACTTGAGCTTCCCAGTGAGCTCAAGGTCTTTTGCCTCCTACATTCCAAGGTTTTAGTACGTCATCGGCAGACACTGTGTCTGGCCACGCCCCCTTTTTCTCTTTGTGAAAACCCAATGTAATAACTAAATAAAGTGAGTTAGATTTTTGCTACAAAGATGTGTAGTTCAACTCTATCTCCCGGCGCTGTAAAAAGGTCTCTTAGTGCGTCTGACAGGCATCAATCAGAGTCCGGGGGACTAGTGAGGATATTTATTCTAACAGACATTAAATCAGCTTTTTTAAGTACATAAAATCTGATTCCATTATGTACAGGGAGGTGAGAACGCTTATTCCCACCTCCCTGTGAATAATAGAACGCCCAGGGGACACTGGAACTTACCTTACCGCCGCTCTACTCGCAGCTGCTTCTGAACTGACAGACACGCTGTCCTGATCACGTGCCTATCTTTTGTATTGGTGCGCATGCACCAAAGATAGGTGCTTGGTCTGGTTTATATGAATGCTTGTGGGACTTTGGATAAGTTACCAGTGACTGTTTGGAGGACAATGGTATTTTCCATTAGGAGTCCAGTTGAAGTCATAAGATGTTGGCTCAATGCTTCACATACAGACATTTGGTATGGGCGAATGTAATTACCAGCAGGTGTAAATAGCTGGAATGTAATTGTGATGATATCTCCATTTGAAATCCTCACTTTCTTTCTCTCTCTTCAAATTATTAGAAAGTGATGGGCAGTGATTATCACATTTTAATGTAAATGAGGAAGTTAATGGGTATATATATGATATGTGCAGCACTTATATATATGGTACATGTAAGTCACAGATAAAGGAAATTAAATGGCAAAATAATTAGGTATGATCTAAGTCTCATGTTGTGTGTTTCATAGTGTCAGTGTGCTAATCACAGGTCTGTAGCTTTCTACTGGGTATATCCAGTGAGGCATACCATATATGGTATAAAATTGTATATGCGATTGTGAGCACTGCAACCTGGTGTTTGCAAGACGTATATAATTAACATTGTTATAAGGAAGGTGGTGCTTAGACTTATATTATTTGTAAGTAAATTTGTATCTATCAGGCCAATCAGAAATCTTTTTTAAAGGGTCACTATACTCACTGAAACAACTTTACATTATCTGAAACTACAATTTGAGAGAAGTAAAATGGTGGTACTCACATATTTGTCTGTGCTTGATTTGTCATTAAATTATTAATGTTAATGAGTATTCATAATTCCCCCCATCCTCCCTTACTCACTGCCTTCTTTTAGTGTCTGCGACACTAAAATAAGTTCAGCACAGCCTCACCATGGACACAGCTCTGCCTACACATCTCCCCCTTCCTCCCCCCTGCTTTCTTTTCTCTGCTGATCCTCTTAAATGTTGCAGAAAGTGTGCTGGCAGGCAGGCAGGCAAAGAGGTCAAGCATGGGTCACATATTATAATTTCTGCTTTTGGAGTGACAGGTCTTTCCCTGTAAATGCTGTGATTCAAATGATTATTTCTCAGAATCTACAGCACAGATTTAAAATCTGAAAACAGTTTTGGGGATCCTGTTGTATCTAAAGGTACTATTTTTGAAAATTAGATTTTTTAGAATAAATTTACTCTTTAAAGCCAAATACGATTGTATGGCCTGCGATTGTAGCGTGTATGTTCACCATTACACAGTGGGATAGAACATCCGAAACCCAGACTACCATTTCTGTCCATTTGTGATTGATCTACTTAATTTTTTGTGTAATCAGAGCATAATTCACAAACAAATGCTTATTGCATGCGCTTTGAATACAAAGGCCACATTGACATGTTCTGCGCTGCACCAGTGGGACTTATCCCTTACGGTGGCTATAGATGTTTATTTTATGCAATTTTTTTGAAAATCTGAAGATTGGAAAATGTAACAAAACTCACCGGCTTCGAATATCTCTGTATATATAAAAGTAGACCTGAAGGAACCAAGCTACCAAGCCTTCCACAAACTATTATAGACATACACCATGGCGCAATAATGCAAACACTCAAATAGCAACTTACAGTATTAGTCAAAATCAATGAAATGATCAATGCCCATAAAGGAAAACTATACTGCGTATAAAGTTTTCTCAAAAACATTTAAAATAAAAAGTACCTGAGGCAGGGAGGTAGGATTGGTACTTTCTGCCATGTGTTATGGCCTCTACCCTGTTGAAGCCCATCCATGTTTATATAGATACCTTAGGCTACTTTCACATGAGCCTCACAAGTTTTCTTGTGAAGGTTCTCATTTATCCAGGTCATGGTATATCTGTTGTATTCAATTAGATCAACTGGACTTTAGTTCTTAAAGACGTTTTGCTAGTCATCCGACTGGCTTTCTCAATTCAGAATGACTTGTACAAGAATCTGTTGCAATTATGTACCCTGGAAAATCCCAATTAGCATATCACTGCCAGGTGTTAGGGACCTTCTGAATGCAAGGTGTTGAATGCATTGAGGCTAAGAGGTGTTATTGAAACTGCCACGGGTAAGGTGTCAAAACAGAATTGTACGTGGCAGACAGTCCACCACCACCACCACCACCTCTATTCAGACTTGGTTTCTTTATTTTCACATAAATGGCCTCCTTGACACCTCTCTTGAACCAATCCTGTTTCTTTGCCAAGATGTTGACATTACAATCTTCAAAGGTATGTCCTTTATCCTTAAGATACTGGTAGCAATCTGGCAATTTTTATTATATAGTGGTAGCAAACTGCCAATTCCATTATATACTGGTAGAAAACTGAACATTTCAGTATATACTGGTAGCAAACTAGCATTTTCCTCATATACAGTACTGGTAGCAAACTGTCATTTTCATTACATACTTTTATCACACTGGACATTTCATTATATACTGGTAGCAAACTGGTATTTTTAGTAAATACTAGTAGCAAACTGGCAATTTCATTATATACTGGTAACAAACTGGCAATTTCATTATATACTTGTAGCAAACTGGCACTTCCATTAAATACTGGTAATAAACTGGCAATTACATTATATACTGGTAGCAAATTGACAATTACATTATATACTAGTAGCGAAAGGGGAATTTCATCATATGCTGGTAGCAAATTTCATTTCAAGTAGCTAACTACTTTATAGGTCTACTGCAGTTGAACATATTTGATAACATCTGATTGGTTGCAGCATACCAAACATTTGTACGTCTTATTACACAAGCCATGTTCTTTTGAATTGGTTCATAAAAGTGGTGCACTGTATTGTAGTAGTTATCATAAACTGATTAGTGCGTGATTAGTGCAATAAATTGAGAGTGGGCTCTCCTTATTACATTTTCCACATTATATCTTGTTATTATATCATATATATAATGTTTTTAAAGTCTAACAAGAAGAAACATTTTCTAACATGCACATTGACAAACTTATAAAAAGTTGTATACTTTCAAGATCCTCCATTACAGTTCAGTAATGTGATGTCACCCAATTGCCAGTGATTGATAGCCTTGTAAGGATAAACCATTTTACTTGTTTAGCTGCTTGAGATGTATTGTTATTTGAGACATTAGGAAAAAGCTTAGTTCATGTTTTATTTGCACTGCAGAAACTTACTTCTGCTGTTTCCAAATATCCATTTTCTCAAAGAATGCATTAAGGGCAGCCATACAAAATGCATCATCCCTGGAGAATGGATTGAGCATTCTGCAGACTTTCCTTCCATTTTAGATGAGGGGTGATTTATGCCATTTGTCTGAGCCACTGTCATTAGTATAGCTGGTGAGGAAATGTCTGGTTAGATTAATATTGAAATATTTCCATGCAGGTGAGCAAT